>VZTA01012732.1:42659-205072 GCA_013398855.1 Mohoua ochrocephala | reverse complement strand
CTTTCCAATTAAAAAAAAAATTAGACTGGCACGGGAAAAGAAAATCATGACCTGCCGGGTTTGGGTGGTATATCTGTGGATGCCACCTTGGAAAGCTGTGTATTCCTGGGCAAGGAAGGGAAGAAAAACCTCTCCTGAATTTCAGCCACGGTAGACTAAATTTTTTTTTCCTCTTACTGTTTCTAGATTTTAGACATGTTAGAACTTAGAATTGAAGGAATATAAGAAAGCATTTAGTCATGTAAAAATGTTTCATCCTTTTTTGAAAAATATTTGAGTCCTGAAAAAAACCCAAAAAAACCCTCTTAGATTTTCATATTTTATCTGACAGTTAAGATAGCAGAGAGATGTCAGTCATTCTTCTTATGTATTTGTGGGGATAGGCTTTTTTTTTGTGAGTGTGTGCTTCTTAATGATATTTTTGGTATTTTTTTTCAGATGAAACAGGATATGTCATAATCCCTACTAAAATAACCTCCTAGCATGAAAAGAGGTTTTGTTTTACATTAGTCTGCTGCTTGTCGTGTAATCATCTGAAAATGCAGAGGGGAGGAAAGGATTTTTGAAAACTCAGCTTCTTAGCCTTCCTGTGATGAAAGAGATCTTAATTTACTTCTAAATGATGGAGAGGGGTGTATGGGTTGTTGGGTTTTTTAAAATAAATAAAATATTAAAAAAAAATGTCCTCTTGATGCCGTTTTCCATCAAGGGGCTTGCGGAAAGGGAGGGGCTTGAACATCTGGGTTACTGAGAAGCAAAGTGTCAACACTGGCAAGGTTTTGCAGCTCCTTGTGTTTTTTTTCCCAAAGGCCAGGGCCTTGCAGAGCAAGGTTCAGCTCTAGCTGAAGGCACTTTGGTGTGACCCTGCTGTGAGGGAAGGACTGTGTTCTGCATGGCTTTTCTGGGAGCTCCTGCCAAGGTTTGGGGGTTTTTTGGTTGGTTGGTTTTGTACTGCTTGTTTTGTATTGTTTTGGGGTTTTGTTTGTTTTTTTTCCCCTGAAATGAAAGGTCTTCCTTTGAATACAACTCCTACTTTACCTGAACCTCCACCTTCCTGGTTTTTCTAGAAAGCATGGCAGTTTTGGCCTGCATTTCAGGATAACCTGTCTTGGTTTTTTTTACTCATTCAAAGTCCCTGGAATCTGTAGGAATCATTGAACTGATTGTGCCAGTTTGGTCCATTTGGTGACGTTGTGCTTTACTGAGAACAACACCTTCAACACCTGCTCACTTAGGAGTACATTTCATTGTGTTTCATGCTTTTGGCTTTCCACTGTAGAGTCCTGTACTTTGTGGGAACTGTTTGCTGTGGATGATATTAGCAGTGGAAACTATAACTGTACTTGAATCATGTGACATGATTGCCTGCCTTTATAATTTTGAACCATCACCTATTAAATGTCTGATGGGAACTGGTTTCAGACCTGTGCAGTAGTATAGAAGAATAACAAATTTCCTGAAACTTTACATGTGGGATGAAAAGAAAACTTTTATTTAGACCAGTCAATATAGCCCATATTGGGCACTTGATTTATGTGCTCCCAAGTTAAGATAGATCAGGAAAGAACACTGGGACTGCAATTGTTGTCCTCATGGTAGAAGCACAAAATATCAAGAAAAGAGTAGAATGGGGCCCTCGGAATTTCATTTCAGTGTTCAGAAAAGTAGTTGGCACCATAAATATTTGTACCAAGCAGCTCTGTAATTGAGCCATTATTTACCTATGCCAGGCACAAGTACGAATGAGTCCAACACGTTAGCAGCTGTTGAACTGTACACAGGGCATGGATTACATTGCACGCCCTATTGTTCAGTTTAAAATTAACATGCCATAATCCTCATTAAAACATCATATGTGATATTTCATTGTGGTTATTATACAGTTATCATTAAGGCAAATTGTATTACTGAGTTACGTTTAATAATGCAGTGCACTGTAACAGTTGCATATATTTCAATTAGAAAGTAGATTATGCCTGCAGGACAACTTAGCATTTTCTTTCAGCCTGCAAGAAATTAAAGAAAAAATTCTTCTTTTTTTGTTTATTTCTTTCTTTTTAAAAGTTGTGGATTAGCTGAGATTTTTATTCTCTTTCATGCATCTTTCCCTTCTCATTCACGGTCCTTTAGCTTTGAGACTGAATGTCAGGGTGAAGGTGGAAATAACGTCAGCAGGACAAGTTCTGCAAGGGGAGAATTAGTCCTGCTCTGACTACCTTTTACCTTTTTCTCTAAATATATAGAGAAATTAATTTTTGCTGCAGCCAATCGCTCTCCTTCTACCAGCTTAAAATTTACCATAGCTCTAAAAATTTAAATTTAGTGTGTCATATTCTTATCTTAGTCAGAGGAACCTTGAGCTTCTTTTTGCTGTGGAATTGGCTTGATAATGTCATCATCCTCCCCTCCTGAGTAGCACCTGGGATTTGATTAAGAAAAAATTTCCTCAGTGCTGCTGTCCTCAAATGTTGCTGATCTAAAATGTCGGACAGGTTTAATTCTGGTCTGCTGCTGTTTTCGGCATTTATCCTCAGCCTGGCACTGTTGTGCCCTTCAGTATGGATCTCCCACGAAAGCCCATATGTGAATTGTCTGTAGAATTTGTACATTGGCATGTTATACATGAACAACAGCAGCTGCATAAAATAGAATGCAGGTACATGCTTACGGGTTCAGGTGCTTTCATTTCTTTTTCTGCTGTTATGGAAATGCTTTTGTTTTACAAAATAGTGTAACAAAAGCTGAATTTAATTCCAGTTATGGAGACTGGAGCAAAGAGTTTGTGGGCTTGCATTACAGTTGAGATGCAAGTGAATGGTAGCTGCTTCTAAATAGTATCTTTGCTGCAGATAGTTTGCTAGCATTCAAATTACAGACCTGTGAGATAGGTGTTCATTAGTGCAAGTGAGCTGAAGTTGTTTTCATACATCTTGAGGGTAACAAACAGCATTTGGTGATAAATACAAGAATGAAAAAGTGTAACTATTGCTTAACTCCCATATACTTTGTGCAGCTGTGCCTACGTAATGAATATATTCGCACCCAAGAACTATTTGAGGTGGGGTCAAGTCCTCTTTCCTTTTGTTGTAGTTAAAGGAAAATTTAGTTACCTGGGTATCTTCTCTCCTTTTCTCAACTAGACCCTTCCTTGACCAAGGCATACCTAATACTTTCACTGAATGTTTTCTGCCTCTAACGTGTTGAGAATATGATGTTCTTTGGGATGATCTGTATCTCTCAGGGAGCCATAAAGGTCTAATGGACATTGTCAGCATCTCAATATAGAAGGGCATGTTTATGCTCAGTCACACAAAACCCCAGGGGCGTTTTTGAAAAATGCCAGCTGAAGAATCTGACCAGGTACTTCTGCTGCGTTAAACAAGAAGGGTATTTATGTGGGAAAATTAGCAAGTTCATGTGAAAAAAAAAAAGGCTCTTGATATAATCTGAGATTCTGTAATTGCAAACTAAAGGTCACATCCTTTAGTTCTTACTTGTTCAATATATACCAAAGTAACCTAAGTGCAAACTGGGTAGAAAGCAAGGGCCGGCTTGGGTCTCCCAAATTTTGAGTTTAGTCTGCTGAATAAGAAAATGACCACAAAAGAATCGGTGAGTTTCACTCAGTTTCACTGAGTCAGTTTTCACTTTGGTTTTCAATCAGAGAAAACATACTCCATGGAAGACTAAGAGTCTGTAGAAACTGGCTTTGATAAGCAGGAAATCACAACAGAAAAATTCCAGGCAGCTCTAGGAATGCAGAAAGGTGACCTTAACTTTTATAATATGTATAATACATTTACTAGTATTGTACCTTAAGAAAATTAGATACAAAGAAGAAAAAAGTGATAACTTCAGTATTATTGACTTGAAGTATTGTGCAGAAATTAATAATGTTTTTGCAGTATCCTCTACTATCTCATTCATTGTTCAGGACTTGTCCTTGTTTGCTTGTTGAACATTAAATAAAAATGAATCCTTCCTAAATATGTCAAGTAAGTCTTTTGGCTGAAGTAATTGGCATGAGGATGAAAATATGCCAGGCTGGGTTCCCAGTAACACAGCTTGTCTTTGAAGGAGATGTAGAAATATATTGATATTTTGCATGGGACTCACACTGTTATTAGGAAGAACAGCATTACCATTTAAAATGAGTTTAAAAACATATTCAAAAGAATTAAATATATACTTTACTGTATACTCTTGCTATTTCTAGCTTCATTCAGCTTGGATGATTCAAGGTCCTGGTTGAAACTGGAAATACAATACAATACAATTCTTGTACAATACCATGACAGAATGTCTTCTTTCTACAGTGTGAGCTGATACTAGAAGCTGCAGACATCTAATTTGTTTACCTCTGCATAACTTATTGTTAAACGGAAGAAATTAAAAGCCTCAAGTCATATTTCTCACTGCAGATGTGAATTGCAGTCTGGAAGAAAGTGCAGCCATGTTCTGTTGATGAATGTCTTACATATTTATTAGTCCTCACTTAAAAGATTACTGTAAATCAGTATCATGCTTGTAAAGTTAGCAGAGAATATTACTTATATGAAAATATAAAATCTGTTGACTTTCAGGTGTGCTTGTGCTTATAATACTTGCAAAAATGATAAAGTTTTTTGAAACACCACCTTCTGCAGACCTTGGTAGTGAGTGACAATAGGAGTTGAGATACCATTTTGAATCTGATAATCTAAGACCAACTAAGCATAGGAGAAGATTTTCTGTCCTAATTTGTCTGAAGGCAGGAGTGCTTCAATTTCCTTTCACTAAAACCCTCCTAAAACCTTCATGGCTTTTGGAGGATTAACAGAACTTTAGTGCATCTATGATAAATTTGATTTTTAGATTTCAGCAGCTGGTACTTTACCTCAGACTGACTATGTTCATCTTTCCTCCCTGCAGACATGCATATTATAGAATATCGATTTTAAGATCTTCATCCAGGTCAGGTAGATCTTGGTAGAGTAATGAAAATGTAATCTTTCTGTTGTTGTTGTTGTTGTTCCTATTGTGATTTTTAGAGAACACATGCTTTCAGCTGTTTGGATGAAAATGTTTTCTGCAGCAATTAAATAGAAAAGAAATGTGATGTAAAAACAAAACTAAATTTCTTGTATCCAAAGCTGTCTTTAAAACTAATGTAATCAATAATGATAACTAATAATACTCTTTCCTTTTATACAAACTATGCCTTTAAACCAATTCATAACTTAAAGACTTATACACAGGAGACTGAAAATAGGGATAATTCAGAGCTGACACTACTCTGTATCTCATCTTCACCCTGGGAAGCCCCTAAGGAGTTAATTAAGACATCTCTGCAGTTCCTTCACCCAAAAGCTGGATGAAAAGAGCTCCAAGGTGGTGAAGACGCTAAACTGTTTTCAGGACTAAGTCCTTAAAGCTTGGATCTTGGTGTGGCTGGTGTTGACATGCACTAGCAAAAGTTAATATAATACGATGTTACTTCAGTTTTTTTCTGGAGAAGTGGTGATGGCTTCAGGGGCTGGTCAGTGGTGAATGTGGGGGTGAGAATAGCAACTACCTTACACACTCTGAGGGAAGGAATCCCCTTGCTGACTGGCAGATACAAGGAGGCCACCCTTCTGAAAGCCCCTGTGCTTGCTCATCTTGATGCTAAGCCTCCCTCTGCAGATAGCAGGTGAATTTATGTAAGCTTTAACCCTTCCACAAAGCACTCCCTGTTAGAAACTGTCTTGCTACTTCTTCAGACAACTACGAGATCTCCTGTGCAGAGGTGAGGGTTGAAACTTTCTCTTCTATTCTCTACTGTACTCACTTCATGTTTTCCAACATGAGTGGAGTGGTCCTGTAGAAGAATTCCTGAGGATAGTGAACCTTTCTATCATTCACCCTGCAGACTTCACTGCACAGGGTTTGATTTTTACGTGCTGAGGGGAGTGACCTGGAGCCCCTCTGCAGCCAGGGATCCCAGGGCTGTGTCCTAACAGACTTCAGATTCGGGAGGGTTCAACTGGCATTTCACAAATATGTATCCTGGCACTTCTGGGACATTGGCACCTTTTGTTTATTTAAAAAAGCGCAGCAGCTGTTGATTATAGCACCTTTAATAGCTGTAAAAGTGTTTCCGAATTTACTTCTCTCTGGCAATGAATCGCCTGGAAGTGCTCTCCAGTGAACTCGCTCCCTGACTGTAGTCCCTGTGTGCTCTGATTGCACTCGTTATCTGTGGGAAGCTCCACTTCGCCACTCAGTGTTCACTATGAAAATATTCACTGCTCTGTTGACAGTGATGTAGCACATCTAATTCCTGCTCAGACCTAAAGAAGGGTTTTGTTTTGTGCAATGATGTTCCTTTTAAAAGATATGAAATAAGTTAACTACCCCAGCGTATAAATCTAAATCAACTGCTTTCTTTTTTTTTCTTTTTTGTCTCGTCTCCTTAACTCTTTGTTCAGTTTTGTCTTAAGCTAAAATAAGCTTTAAAATAATTGAGATCTATGTTACTTTTTAGCAGAATTATCTGTGGAGGCAAATACATTTTAAGCTAGCAGGAGTTAGAGAGAGGGCACAATTTCCTGCACGTGCAGTAACTTTCAGTACTGTCAAGAGGCAGCTTCTTTTTTTTCTTTTACAGATACAGGTAATACCTGGTGAGCAGAAGTAAATCAGCAAAGGCAGCCTTCATTATGACAAGCTGATTTGGCAGGGCGTATAGGTGAGTTCATGGAAATAAAGGGTTCTATTCACTTAAGTGAATAAGTTCTTTCAGTGAGGAAATTGGGTTTTCTGTTCTCCTACTCAGTGCCGGAATAAATGAAAGCATTGACCAAACAAAAAACATACCACAGTTTTCCCCGCAGGTATTTTAGGACCAAGAGGTCTTGCTCTTTCCTGAAAGAAGAGCTATTACAAAAAAGGAGAGATTGTGCAGAGCACTGTAGAAGAATTTTCGGACATAAATGTGGTCACTTCCATATAGGACCACAGTAAAAGTGCTGCTTCTGGTGAGGTTATCACCCAGTCATGTGATTTGGAGAACAAAGTCTTTCAGAAAAATATTAACTGGGGTAGCTGCCCTTTGAAACACCTCTGTTTCTAAAAGTAGGTAGAAAATAGTAATAAAGGAGGTAGCAAAACCTAAGAAAAATATTGTATCATATATTCTAAGAGTCTTTTTCTCTTCCTCCACCCCCTCACATTTAGGGCTGCACTGGAATTTTTTTCTATCACATTTCAGTTTAAAATTAAATATTCCCAAGGTAATAAACTGACCTTCAAATGAAAGAAAACTTAGTTAGGATGTAGATTTTCATAGGCTTAATTGTAGGGAAATAAAGGGCAAATTCCCACCTTTTGAGGCTTCTCTTATTGGAGGAAGTCAGAAAGGTACGGACAGGATACAGGGGCCTGGTTGTAGGCAGTGAAGGTTGCAGTGAAAGCTCACCTCGTCCTGGGGAACTCGCCAGTGAGACCGAAGGTAACAGGACATGTTTTGCTGAGTGACCAAGTGCTTTGGCATGCACTGGTTAGTGATGCATGGCTTTTCCTTAGAGTTCATCTCGTGAGCTTGTCCTTGCACATGAGTCACGTCCTTCAGGGCATAGTGCTCAGCAGTTGAGGAACTGAAAAAGTTTGACAGGTGGAAAAAGAGGTGTGTTTTCCCCTCAAGAGCGATATTCATTGGCACTTCAACACCTTCATGGTTTCCTAATAGTAGCAGCTGTAGAGTTTCTATTTCCAGCATTGCTTGAAACACTCTCGGGATGAACCTGAATGATCTGCATTTTGTTCACATTCCCTGAGGCGTTGCTTTCCCTGAGCCTACCCAAATGTAAATATAAAAACTGGGCCTGACATCTCCTCTACAGTTATTACCAGTTTTTCCTGTCATACTGTAAGTATGATGTACTCTGTGTAGGCAGGCTGTGTTGTGTTTTACTGTGTACTATGCATCATCCCTGAATGAACTGATAATCACAATGAAGTAGCAATAATATGCCTGCTTTCAAGCCACTGATACAAAACACATGAAAACGGGTCTTACCTGCCTTCAGTTGAAGCTTATTCTAAGAAAAGAACTGATTTCTGCATGGGGGAAAACTCTTCTTTACTCAGCTGGTATTTATTCTTAATGTACAAGCTAACCAAATGCCTGTGCTCTCAGAAGATACAGGTTCTTGAGACTCTCCTGCCTCTTCCCCGGGAGCTAATTGCTCTCCCTAGCACTTAGAGGGTTTCCAGTAGGTGTTTTTAAGCTCTAAACATATAGGGAAAATAGTGTAATAAAAATCAAAATAATATCTTCCAAAAGGGGAAGGTTATACTTATATTATGAAATGTTTAAGCAAGTTGATCTTAAGTGTTTATACTCTGCAATCATAGGTTTCATTCTCTCACATCTGTGAATTTGCAAGCACAAAGCTGAGCACATCCAAGTGGACTCATTGCAGAGAATA
Organism: Mohoua ochrocephala; assembly: GCA_013398855.1. Lineage (NCBI taxonomy): Eukaryota > Metazoa > Chordata > Aves > Passeriformes > Acanthizidae > Mohoua > Mohoua ochrocephala. The sequence continues at coordinate 196,622 of VZTA01012732.1, read as the reverse complement.
AAGGACACAAGTTGACAATGCCTCATCATGTCTGAGAGGGTACCTCTTAATAATGGTGACTGACTAGTTTCTCGAGAGGTACTCTGTGGTGTTCTGCAGTCTTCAGCTCTTGCAGTGTGGCCCTTTGTCTCAGAACCTTGTTAACTACAGCTTCCATAAATCTTCGTCTGGGTTGTTATCTATTTTCTGGTTTTTGACTAATTTCGAATATGGAGGAGTTGTGCCCTATTTTTGTTTAACAAGAAAGAAGTGGATATACATGATACGCTGCAACCTTCTTGCCACTGTGGCTTTGTGCTTGTGACAGAAAAAAGATGTTTGTATTTCTTCTAGAACTGTTGTCCTGGGAATGGGGTCCCGCACTATTAATGTAGGCTTTTTTCTTTTGCTTTGTGCTGCTTTTTAGTGCTTCACACATATACCAACCTCTAGATAATATTTCTGTAACAAAACCGTGTGATCATTGGGCAAAAGACTTGGTACAGCCGTGCCCTTTGCTTAGGTTGTATATAGGTAACTTCTTACTGCAAAGCACCTTTTGAAAAGTTTATCCTTCTTTTCATTCAAGCACCCAGAATGCTTATTCCTGTCAAAAAAGGAAGAGAAACCCATTCAAATGAAAACAGACCCAGAGGCATTTTGGCTGAGCATGCAGTAAGTTGTTGCTTCTGAACGTTCTTTTTGGATTGTTATAGCTTCCTATTGGTAACATTAAAAAAATCCTTAAATTCAATGTGCAACATTAAAATATAAACTGATACAGCAAAACCAGTTACTTTCTTCCCTGTGCTAAGCTGTGTTGAACTATATTGCCTGAAAGAGAAGACATTGCTGTAAAATTACCCCGAGAGTTTATTGCTAGTAGTAATGTACAGAATTTTGTCTGTAGCTCTACAGGCAAGAATCTTCTAGGATGGAGCATATCTTCTGTTTTAATTCACCCCTGGTAACATCTTGGCTACTGTACCGGTTTCTGTTTGTTTTCACCAGGAACAATTTTTGCAATATTCCTTGTTTAAGCCTCTGCATGGCACTTGTCTTCGAGACCCAGCAGGTGAGATAGCAGAGCAGTTAAAAATAAGTGAAGGATTCTTGGTGGGGGGGATAGTGGTGGTAGAAATAGGTGCCATGATATCATTAAACCCCTTTAAACTGTTTTCATTTAAAATTGGAGGTAGAAACGTGTGGGTTCTATAGGCATTTTTACAGGGCTTGTATAACTCTTGGGGCTATGTGCAATTTGCTGGGAGTGACAGATGATTGATTTTGTGCTAAGAGAAAGTGGATGGTTGCATTTGTGAGTGTTTTGAGTACAAAAGTCCAGAAGTTAGGTGTGTGAAAAAAACCTTTATGATGAAGAGTTGCGGTTTGGAGAATACAAAGTAAAGCAGAGGATGTGTCTAATTATAATGAGTTCTTAGGCTATGCTTTTTTTGACTTTTTTTTTTTAAAGTAATTTCAGTTCTCTGTGAAAGGTACTAAAATTAAAAAAAAAAATTACACCTTCTGCTACATCTTGCTATTTCAGTGTGAAGAAGCATCATATCTCTATTGGATATAGGCAAAAAGAAAGAAATAGGAAAGATTAATGACTTAGAGTACTTCTTGGTTATATTTGTAGGCTTTTGCTTTGTTAGGTGAATAGATGTTTGCATCGTGATGATATTGGATCAAAGGGAAAACTAGACTTTTCAGTTGTTTTAAATATTCCAAAGATGTGCGAGTGTGCGTTTCTTCTTTCTGTTGGTGGGCACTTTTTTTTTCTTATCATTTTTTAAATCTTTAGTTCTCAAAATAGTCAGGTGTTTTTTTTTCCTAATTTGCTTATTTAATTTACTTTCTCAGTCATATTCCTCAGGAAAGTGAGATGAGGAGTTGAAGGAAAAGATACCGCTTGAGAGAAGCATATGATTCATGCATTTCACACTTGGAGAAAATGTGGGGTTTTTGTTTGGTTTGGGTTTTTTTTTAAAGTAAAATATGTTGGGTTTTTCCTTTTTTTCTTTTTATGACTTCTTTGCAAGTGGGGCAATAATCTAGATGTTGTTGCACTTGTGCAGTTATCTGACCTTTTCATTGATCATAAAATTCTCTAAAGTTCAGTCCGATCCATGGAGTGCTGAGAGAAAACTTCCCCTTGTCTCTGGTCTCCACATCTGCAGTGTTCTGATCATTTCTCTGGGTCCCATGCAAGAGTTTCTGAAGGAAGCAGGTTGCTTTGTTGAGAGCTGTTCCTCTGCCCAACTCACTCTTTTATTGCTTGTTCTCTGGTCTGTGAGGCTTGCAGAGAACTAACAGGTTCTCTGGGTTAATCATGTGATAATCCTCTGAAAAAATTCTGTCCTGGTGTGCTGTAGTCAGAGCAGAGTGTCTCGTGTCTCAGGTCATTCATCTTTTACAAAACACATCCTGCAATTGAAGCTCATTTCTCACTGTTTCCCTCTTTACTTGCCTTTCTACTGTTGATGGCAGGTAGCAGCACTCTCCACGTTTGGTTCTAGACCTCCTCCTTCCAGAGTCGCAAGATATTTAAGAGTAAACCTTGCTGGCTTTGCTAGGGGAGAATTGACATGGCTCACTGATGGTTTCAGCTTTGTGTGGTAGCAGCACCACGGTGGTTTTTTGTCTGCATTTTTTTCCCTCCCTAAAATAGCAACCAAATATAGTAGCTTAATTTTAATATTGAAAATACTTAATCCATCTCTTTATATCCCCTTTTCCTGGTTGTTTATGAGCAGTAGTCCAGGGTCTGCAGTTCAGCAAGGGAGTGCCAGAGTTTGGAGATCTTGACTGATATGGATTGAATGAAAGAGGTGGAATGAGGTTCATAGGGATGTGCATTTTCTCTTTAATTTAAGGAGTGGAATCATGACCACAAGCCCTTTTTCAACTTTTTTTTTCCCCCTTTGCCATTTTATCAGCAAAGCTTTACTTTTGTGTATTTACGCAGCACGGGCCGTTCAGAGGCTTGGGGGGGATCTTTAAATAACACCTTCGTTAGGGATCTTATGCAGGAAAAGTACAGGAAGGAACACTCAGAATTGCCTTTAGGGGAGCTGGATATAGTCAGTGCTGACCCTGCAAATGTGCAGAGATGAAAATAATGGTTGGATTAGAGTAATTCACAGTGCAGGAAGGAAGCTCAAGATTACACATAAAAAAAAAAAAAAAAGTAGTTTCCCATGCATTTAAAAAAAATACTATAAATTCTTCCTTGTATCTTTTTTTACTTGCTCTTCTCTTAAAGAAACCCACCTATACTCATTTTAAAAAAAGCAAGCAGGCAAATAAAAAATGACAAATAAAAACAAACAAACAAAACCCCAACAACAGTAACAACAAAACTAAAAACAAAACAACCCAAACCTCAAATAAGTTTTCCAGTACTTTATACAACAACAGTCTGTTGTGTTGAGTGTAAGAACAGCTATGCAGAGTTGTAGAGCCTGAGTTACTCTGGAGGTTAAACAAGGTAACAGTCTCTTCAGTCCTCAGAAATCCATGGATCTAGGTACAGAGCAAGACTGTGTAAAGATCCATTAGTAGGAGTTTCTTTCCATGCCACCCACAATTAATAGCCAGGTGTGAATAATCCCAAGTATAAATGAATTCTCTGGGATTCGGGTTTGTGTCTTTTTGAGTTGGTAATGAAATGAAGCCAGTCGTTAGATGTCTGGATGGAAAAAGTCAGTGACAGTATTTGGTGCGTCTGGTTCAGCATTTAAGACCTTCCTTTGCTGTTGATGAAATCACCTGCAAAATGATGAAGAAATGGCCTAAAGGCTGACTTACTTTTTGAATGTTATGCGATGGTTCAGTTTTTAGCAAGTCTAGCAAAAATGAAGGAGTGAAACAGTAGAGGACTAAAAGATAAAGCAGATGAGCTCTGGCTCGGAGCGCGTTGTCATGGAGAGAGAGGTCTCTTTGCACTGCAGCGTCTCATTGAAAAGGCACAACTGGAGGCCCTGGAAGAGGTTGTGCCAGGGGCTGCTCCATCCCAGTGGCAGCGAAGGTGGGCAACAGAGGTACTTTGCTGTAGTGCCCTGTGCAAGGGGCTTCCATTGTCCCTTTCCAAGGAAGTGGGAGAGGATGACCCTGAAGCAGTAGTGGAAGGACTTTCCACTCTGGGGAGGCTTCATGTGTGAAAAGCTTTCACTGTGAAACCAGCTGTTCCCAGATCCTTTGGGAAGAAGGGAGGAAGGAGCTATTGGATAGGACCTGCTCTGCAGCCTGTCATCTCTCAGCAGAGAGCATGCTGAGGTGTGGCTGGGCCACAGAGAGCTTCAGAAAAACAGGATATACAAGACATTTGGGTTCCAGAGGTTCATGGGACCTGTGGTTTAATGCAAAAAAATTTCTGTTCCAGATGACTATAAATGCTAGTAGTCATCTAGAACATAAACAACCACCTTCAAGTATAAAAGATAAGAAGTAATAAGAAATTAGTAAAATATGGTCCAGTCCTGGAGTACATGTGAGAACAATGCAAATGATATTGCTTGGTAATTTTCACCAAAAAAGAAACCCACAACTTGTCATGTTTAAAAGGCAAACTTTGCTATTAGAATGCCAGGTTTTTCCAGATCTGAACTGAAAATAGATTCCAGTCTGTAGTTTGTTTGAGCCGGATGATGAAATGAGAAAAATAACCTTCCCTTGCATCAAACATGTAAATGGCAGGTCCATCACACAGCTGGGTAAAAATAATAATTCAGCCTTTCAGAGTAAGATCTTAAAATGAGAGATAAAGAAAAAAAATTCAGTGAAGATATTTGTTTAAAATATGTTACTCAAGTGAAAATTCCTTCTAGAATATCCGTGGGATTTAATTATGCATTATTCAGGTCTCTTCCCCCAAGAGGGGAATGCAGATACAGATATTGACGTTTGTTCAAACAAGAGTTGGATACTTCTAGTTTACTGCAGTGCTCTTCTGACTTAGTTGTTGATTGGAGCTTTCTCAATACCCAGTCTGTTGAATTATAGAGAGATATAGGTACACCTTATTTCAGATGCCATATTGATATGAAAGTGTAACAATATTTGAGTTTGTTTAAAATAAAGGTTACTGGTATTGCACATACAAAACTTGTGGAATGTATTGGAAAAGAATGGTTTGCAGGATTGGAAATGAACTAGTTTTCAAAATAAAACCAGCTCTAAAATTATAAAACTCTTCCTCCTGTACAAATTGCCTATATTTTTATGGGATATTTGTTGAACTGTGCAATGCTACTTGGTTAATGGAAGAAATTAAAACCAAAACTGTTTTGGTTTAATAATAATAGTAAAACTGTTAGGGGTTTAATAATAATATACAAATAAGAAAGCAGGACTTGGAGACCTAGTCCCTGTTTGTGTGATCAAAAGGCACTTTTCCTTAGTGGGATCTCTGCTATTAAGCAAAGTATTTTGATAGTAAAAATTGCCAGAAATCCATTTTGACTACATAAGGTGTGAGAAGCTTAATTATGAATGAGTAAGCACACTCTGGTTGGCATGGAAATACAGAAGCTAATTTTGCACCAGTCATATTTTCATGCTGCAGTGGCTTGACTTATTAGCTATTGCTTTCCCATTAGCTCCAAAATCCAACCTTCTCCCTCTGCGCTTCCAAAAATACTAAGTCGTACTTGTAGTAAGAATGGAATAAAAATGTACCTTGTTTGAGCACAGGTAACTCACTTTCTGGCTTGTATCCTTAGCCCATTGAAATGTAAGGTTTCCGATTACATAACTTAGAGGACAGGAAAGTAAACGGAACTCCCAAAATACTCTAGATTGTTTCTGTATGCCAAGTTTTCTGAAAAGCTGCCCTCTCCTCCAGCTCTGGCTGAAGAGTCCTGGTCTGTACGATTTTCATGGAGAAGCTGTTTCTGAAAGCAGACTCGAGTTGCACTGATCTGGATGGTCCTGTGCAGAATCAGTGGCTCGGGCATACGGAGGGCACGGTGGAATCTGAGTCATAAATACATCTGGCCATAAACTACGGCTGTACTTTTCCATTGAGGCTGTAAGGCACGGTTGGGTACAAGCTTGCAGAGGGAAAGACCTGATGTCTCTCCTAATTGGAAAGAAAATTAAGTATTTTGGCTTCATAGTGTACCAAATATATAATTTCTCCTTTGCAAGAAATATAAATAGTTGGACATATACTCTCAAGGAGGTATGTCTCAAGAATGCCCATCTGACCACTTGACAGGTGGAACTAATTCAGTTGATGTCTGAGATGCTAAAGCCTGAAAAAGATTTTATTTCCAGGGCGTAATTACATGTCTGCCTTGTTTTACTACATTAACAGTGTAAGTCAAGTTTCTAAAGGTTGCCAATGACATGAATTACTATGAAGCTGAGAGTCTGTGCAGTGACAGTGAGTATTTAAAAAAAATGCAGTTTCCAAGAAATGAAAGCCTTTGACTCAAAGGGAAATGTCATGAATTTATGGATCTCTTAAAAAAAGGAAACTTAAGTGGTTTAGTTTAGTTAAAAAAGTAAAATTATTTTAAATATGGAAGTTGTCCCATAGAATACATGTATCATGCAGTGAAGCTTTCCAGATGAAGTCTGACTGCCTTGAACTTCTCAGACCATCAGTGTGAGAACATGCTTTCCTCTAACATTTACTGAATTTGATGCTTGGGGAGGAGGCAGGGAGCTGGCAGATTGGGCCAGAGGTAGGGGACTTGAAACCAAGTAACATGATTCTGTTGAATGACTTGCATATGGCTTAATGCATCTCTACAAGGTCTTATTGGAGTCAATAAAGCTATATGATAGCACAAGTTGGCTGTTGTGATTATTCTTACAGGATTAATGTTGTAGCTCTGCATTCAAAGTGCTTTGCAGCTACCCACATATGCCTTTTACGTACCACTTGGTAGGCAGGTCTAGTGATGGGGAAAGGCAATGCTGTTTAATGCATTTTTCCCCTGTGAATTTTCTTGATTCTACAATCTGTTAATAAAATTAAAAAGAGTATTTTCATGCTAATTGTCATTAAATCTTTCAAATTTCAGAGAAGAGGCTTGGAGTCTTTAGCAGATGGTTGAAAATGAAATGCACTTTGGGGGAAACAGAAGCTCTGCCAGATCTGGACCTTGAACAGAACTAGTCAAATAAACAGAAGTGAGACACAGCAGGGATGGTTTGGAATAGGCTTTATTATGGCCAGAAAGCTTCAGGCTGTGAATGACCTAATCAACCTAAGCTCCAGATATATACCTAAATTAGCTTCCACTCTACCAATCCTCATAGTACTCCATTTTTCTTGAGTCAAACACCATCTGAACAGATCTGAGCTCTTTTAGAAAATGGAAGGCTGTAACTGTCCATGCTTGTCCTCTTTTTGTTGTATTTGTCCTATTCAACTCTCCTAATGCCTGTATTCTTAATTTTCTCCTTTAGTTTCCCCATTCTTTTTCCTGACTCAATTCTGGCAATTTGCATGCATTTGTTGAGTTTCAAATGACTTGTTGTTCTATGAGAACAAGAAAAAAGAGCAATGGGAGCAAAGCTCCTCAGTGTTGAGGGGCTCTGGAAGGCTGTTCAGTTCCCACTTATCCAAAAGGATTTCTGTGTGACCTTGTCTCCTGCCTCATTTCCATCTGTGCAGCATGGGGATAGAGTAACACATCCTGCCAGAGAAAGGGAAGCCATGCTTAATGTCATGTAAAGCACCATTCCAAAGGGGTCCCTTGCTGTCTGCATTTGCTACCCTCCGTGGTCCCTACTGCACTTAGGACTGCTGTTTACAACTGGAACAGCAAACACGCTTGGTCTTGGTTCTGTTCATTTAACCAGACTTGGCTCGATTTGCTGTGTGCAGCCCGCAGCCATCGCCGCGCATAGCCTCGCTCGGACAGCGGCTGGGGAGCGTGTCCGTGAATGTCACACGGACGTGGGCTGGTTCTGGAAACACTGGTGCGGGCAAGAAACTGAAATGGAATTACATGACTCTGATCGTGCTTAAGCATTAGCCAGGGCAATGACAAAATGCTGTAAGCATCCTCCAGTTAATAGCTAAGTAAAGGCTGCATAGCATCATGTTGGTCTCCAATGTTTAAAGAATGGTTCAGCGTGAAATTTGAATGGCAGCAGCTTGTGTGTCTCTGTGGTGAATTTGATTAACAAATCGGAGTAGCTTTATTTAAAAAATAACACATTGTGTCTGTATATTAGATACTAGTATATATTAAATATAATAAACTATGAAATATCTATTTGTATAAAACTTTGGCACTTGACACTTTTTATTCAAAAATCATATAGTCTCATGGCCTGTGAATCAGTCTCTGCTTTGTACTAATAGACATGAACTTTCAAAATCTTTTTGTGAAAAGTAGGTTACCTTTGAGAGTAGGAGAGGCTGTTTAGGCGGTTTTATGTGGGTACATAAATACTCACTTGAATTTATGAGGCATTATTGCTCTGGAATTCACGGGGACAGGAATTAACGTGGTGTAGTAGGTGTTGGTTTGCATCGCCTGAGGTGGTATTCCTAAATTCTGCAACATTAACATGGTTTTAACATGAATTCAGTGGTTCACACAGAGATATGCAGGGGATCATGTAATTTCCCTTTGTCATTCTGGTTTCAAGTGACCATAGTAGTAATGATTTACTGGAGTTCTAATTCCCTTAACAATTAGTAGGCACACTGGAGCCCACTGGGTTTTATTCAGAGCTCATTGAAGCTAATGGAGGGGAAAAAAATCCCTTTGACCTCATTTGGCATTGGCTCAAGCTCTTTGCAGCTGAAGCTGATGGCTTCATCAAAATCCACTTAACCTTCCAGGGATGAGTGTGTGACAGGGACTGGTCGTCAGGTCATTCTGGAGCTTTATGGGTTTGCTGGGAGGGGCTTCTACGCTTTTCCCTCATCATTCCCTTGATTACCAGTCTAGGTGAAAGGAGCAATTTCAACAGTAGCAGAAGCCAGTGTGATGATGTCTTATGTGGTCTCTAATAACGTGGTCCAACTTCAGCAAAAATTGGGTAACCCAGGATTCAAACAGTTAATAATTAAGTGTAACATAAGAGGATATGCCTTGAAATTAACATTCTGACATGTTTGTTTTCCTCGTTTTCACAATTTTGAAACATCCTGAGGTTAAAAAACAAATTATGTGCCTCCCTCCCACTCCATTATTTAATCATATCCCTGAATCTTTCCATGTTTTAGACATGCCTTTCCAATGAACAAACCTACACAAATAAACACCTAAATATAAGCAACTATATAGCATGTTGGTTTGGAACTGATTTCTATTTCAAGAAAATAGAAAACAGATAGGAATAATACAGATGAAAAGAAGAAAATGATCAGCCTTCTTAACTCTTCCTCAAAAATGTGACGAATTCCACACAATCATTTCTTTAATGCTCTGCATTATCATAGCAACACAAATTTAGAGATGTTATTATCATGTTAAAGTTTTTCTTGTGTCCTGGAAAAATAATTTATCTGAAGCTCACCTGATTCCGTTCAGCTTAGTAGGACACAGAAGGAAGGTTTTTATAGAGTTTCTCCAAGTTAGAGCCCATCGGGACACTACAAGAGCTTTGTTATTCCTGAATGCCATGTTTTGTTGTATGAAAGGATAGGCTCTTCCCTAATGCTTAAGGGCAGTGAAACAAGCTTTAATTTGTAGGTTCATTAAGTCTAAGACAAACATGAGTCTGAACCTGGTCTTGGGCAAGCTGCTGTAGGGAACCTTGGGTGATCTTCTGGACTCCCTCCCAACCTCAGCCACTCTGATTCATTCTGAGTTTCATGAGCGATTCTCTTCAATGGCAAGGAAAGCAGTAAGATCTGCTTGTTGACTCCTCCAGGGCAAAACGGAAGGGAAAGACCTCTTTCACCTTTTCATTGGGCTGATGTACTGGGTTAGGATGCTGCAAATAACTGCTTGTGAGATCACCAGGCTTTGCGTTTCTTGTGTTGGAGGCATTGGCCATGGATCTTCCGAGAGCATATTCCTGTCCCTTTGATTAGTGCTAGCAGCAGGGAAAGCTGTTTCCACCACTGAGGGATATGTTTTCAAAGCAATGTGTAGGGCTTTGGAATGTGACACCATTAAATGTTAACGTGCATTTTCAAATAAGGAGCCTCAAGGCTAGAGGTAACTCTTTGATCTTTAAAAAGCTTGCCACATAGAAGAGTGAGTTTGAATGTATGCTTATATCTGCAAACACTTGCAAGTAATTAGATTTTTGTTTCAGGGCTGCAGGACTTTGCAGAAATTATTCAGATTTCAAAAGGCTCAAAATAAACATCAATTTCTGTTTATCTCAAGGGATTGAGAGGGGCATAAAACAAACCTTTAATGGCCTGAGCCACGTTTTATTAATTGCTTTGTTGAAGAGATAAAACCTGTGGGAGTTTGTGTATTAAAATGGGATGTGAACCAGCAGAAATCCAAGCAGGATCTGAATTTGATTTAAAGTGAGTAAGAAAATACACAGCTGAGCTTTCCTCTGTTGTTTAAAAGATCATTACCCTAATATATACAGTTTCTTTGTTTTTAAGGAAGCATGTCTGGATTGAGCCGTAATTATATGTGAAAGCATTTGAGCTAGTCATTCAGTATTGAAGGAGGTGGATCTGTCTAAACAAAATGATGTGCAATTAGGGAACATGGGGGAGTTGTCTGTTTGCCATATCTGAAAATAAAGTTATCAAATTATTACCCAAATTGTTCCACATCTGACAACTGTATCTACAAAGGCTTCTTATGGTAACTTTTCCAGGATGGCTCAGGTTTGTATACTGTTTGTGACAGGGGACGATGAAACATCGGAGTTTGGTTGGTTTGAATTTTTTCTTTAATTGACACTTTTTAATTTTTTTGTTTGCAAAGTTCCTCACAAGGAGGGCTGCTGATCGAAAGTGAATCTTTTTCCCTGTAGGATGAAAAATGGCCTCTTTAGACAAAATAAAAGGTAGCTGACTGCTAGAGTTCTGCTGGTGTTCAAACTGATACATTAATCAATACTTTAAATCAAAACTGCCATCTTGTTGAATTTCGCCTTTCTGGTTTTTTTTTAGTTGCTTGAATTTTCACTGTGTTTTTTAAAGTGAAGAATGCTTGGTTTTGTTTAATCCCATGTGCAAGAAATACTGCACTGCAATCCTTAGCATATTTTATAGCTGTTGTTTATTAATTCTGTTATTAATGTAAATGAACTCGCTGCAGAACGAGTTTTGCATAACCCTCGTGTGGACATTCTTACTCGTTCTGGTTATGTCATTTTCCCTTCTTTTTCTATTGCTCTGTGTTCACATAGATTCTGAGAGTATTCTCCTCTACCTCCAGTGTTCTGTGTTAAATCCAGTAGCTACTGTCTGTCTTGTCTCTGAAAATAATGCAGAAAACACTAGATGGGTTGAAATTATCATGATAATTAGCAGATATGTTTTGCAGAGGGTTAGGAAATACCTTCCACTTCAAAGAAAATACAATGACGGAGATGCTGAAGCGGGTCTGAGTTATGGGCCAGAATTACAGGGATGTAAAGTCTGAGGACTGTGGTCATGCAGTGCCATGAGTCTCGTTCAGAGCATAGGATTAGAGCCTAAGGTTGCATAAGTTTATAATGAAGACTATAGCATAAATATAGTCTCAAGTACTGATTCTCAAAATAATCACGGGTAGTTAGAAAAGTTTGTGTATAAACTGTCTTGCTTGTTTGCTACCATGTTAAACCTGAGAGATCTGTATGTCACTTTTCTTCTGTGGCATTAAAAATGCCACTGTGACTGATGAAGAGAGAACACATTGCCCTAAGAAATGCCTGGAAGAAAATCTTCATCTTTAAACTGACATCAAAGCTGCATTCACCTTGCTTTAGAATTGGAATTTTGAACTTTTTTCAATCCTGTTCCTTATCTAAACCATTAACTTGCATAGAAGAGTCTTAAAAATTGGTGTTTCGGGGCTAAATAAGGCATTTTTGTTGGAGGTTATTGAGACATGAAATGATTACTTATCATCCCTTGAAATGACATTACATTTAAATGCAATGGTACATGGGCACTTACTGCTACCTTCATCTCCGTTAATCCTTGCTCACAGCCTGCAAATTGAACATTCTCTCAGCCTTATGGGATGCACTGAAATTCTCAGAGTTGTAATTGGTTTTCAGTGTGCCATCCTGCATGTTACATAATTTGAAGAGACTCTCTTCCAAACTGAAAACATTTAGTGAACCCCTCCAAACAGAACACATTTAGTGAATCCCATGCTGTGTATTCTTTCCCCTTTAATCAGTTTTATCCATGAGTTCACCAAAGATTCAGAGGGACAATAAAAATTGAGTTCATTTTATCATGATTGATTTGAAAATTCAGGGGACAACCTCTTGGTTATTGATGGCTTTTAAATTGCTGTGCATTGTTAGCTGGGCATGCCTGTGAAATTCATCAGCATTCCACAGTCTGCCTCTTGTTGTTTGCTTACAGATAGCAGCTCTAAATTTAGATGTGCACAATATAACCTTACCAGACAAAGTTATGGCATTGTCTGAAAGTCTTTGCAAGGTCTGCCTGTATAAATGAGCCCTTTTCCGTAGAGGTCCATAGGAACCTGAGCACAAAAATCTTTGGGAATGCAAAAGCAGAGGCCTGATTGAGTTTTCCACATGATGGATGTTATCCAACCTCGTTGCTCTTCTGAAGTAGTGGTTGGGTTAAAAAGAGAGAAAATGGGAATGAGGCATCACACTGATGCAAATACTCCTGGTTTTTGCTCCAAGGTGGGGGCAGACTGTATGACTTCAAAGAAACTTGGAGTATGTGAACCATGGTACTGTGCTGGGAAAGCAGGACAAGACAAGAACTTATAAAGGGCTGATTCTTCCTTAACTTTCCTTCTTGCATTCACCCCTGAATTAATGAAAATTGTGTGAATCCCCAAAAGGAAGCCTATCATGGTAACCGGAATCTTGTTTTTCTTCTTTAAGGTGATGCCGTGATGATTTTTTGTCTTTTTATATACCCCTTTTATATACCCCTTTATATAGCTCTTTATATAGCTTTTATACATCCTTAGTGCTTTTAGCCCACACAGTTGTAACTCCCTCACTCTGATACCCCATGTCCCGTTAAGCCAGGAGACCAAACATCCTGGAAGCCTCGCGTCTAAGGGTCAGAAAGCCTCAGACACCAAGGTCCTCTCTAGAACACATTCTGTAAACTGAGATAGGCCTATCCAGGGGGGAGATTCCTCAGAATGGAGGATTCATTCAAGTCTCTCACTGGGGAATCTTTATAGATATGCTAATTTGCAAGGCCTATAAGTTGTATACACGATCTATCGGGTGTGTGCATTCCGGTGGGGGCATCCCAGGGTGTGCATTCCAGTGTGCACTTCGGCGCACTCCACTCGGACGGTGCAGTGCACCAAGGATCCTAAATAAATACCGAGGTAAAAACCCCTTTCCCTTTAACTGTGTCTGGCTCTCAATTTTAAGACCAGGAAAAGGCAACAAAGGCACCCCAGCTAACACTGTGCATCTCTACAAAGGCAGCAGAGTCTTCACTTACAGGTCTGATCTTAGGTGTCCATGGTCAGAGGTGTGATGGCGATAAGCAGTTGGCGTTGAGATGCTCCACTGAAGTTTGCAGCAGTGCTGCCACAAGCACACTAAACTTGAAGGTGACTCAGGGTGTGGGGAATAGCATAAATATCCGTCTGCATGAAAGATTCAACAGTGTGGAGAGGTGGGAGAAAAGCCTGGAGAAAAGAAGATTTGGGGGAGACTTTATCACTAGCTACAGCTACCTGAAAGGGAGTTGCAGCCAGGTGGGGGTCGGCCTCTTCTCCCAGGAAACCAGTAACAAGACAAGAGGAAATGGCCTTGGGCTGTGCCAGGGGAGGTTTAGGCTGGCCATCAGGAAGAATTTCTTCACTGACAGGGTGATTAAGGATTGGAATGGGCTGCCCAGGGAAGTGATGGAGTCACCATCCCTGGAAGTGTTCAAGAAATGACTGGACATGGCATTGCTCTGGCTTAGTTGATGTGGTGAAGTTCAGTCAAAGGTTTGACTCCGTGCTCTTGGAGGTCTTTTTCAGCCTTAATGCTGATTCTTGTGATTCTGTTCCGTGATTCTAAGTAGTCAGAACTATGTTTCTGTCTCATTTGGCTGAATATTAAGTGGTAGAAGATGTAATGGCTCTACTTATATAATTGAAACTATTCTTTTTCCAAATTTGACTAGAAAATGGATTTTTTTTTTTTATTAGTGGTGTTAGTTATCTGAAATGGTCATTTTCTCCCACCTGCAAATAAAGCACTTGTGTTTCCCAAACTGGTTTTCATGTTCTAGTCATCACGATAACCGACGTGCTGCTGCTTTTGTGCAGAATTTTTCATTATTTCTCTCCTGCTTGTTTGTTTGGTTTTTTCCTCAATAAACCTTACTCTCAGTGAAACAGGTATTTACATTCCATTTAAAAAATTGTATTTGGAAAACTTAGAAAAACTGCTTCACCAATGAATTCCTGAACAATTTTAACGCGGAGTAACATCAGCAGAAAATCTGCCGTACCCCCTTTGCATTTTAATTTTCTGTTGGTGAATGCCTATAGAACTCAGTCCAGTTGGCTCTGATCATTCTTGTGTTTTCCTTCTAATAATGATCCTGGCAGCCTTACTGATGGGTGCACATACATTAACCTTTTTTTCCTGTAAATTCAGTGTTGTTTTTATTGTATTATGGTATCTTAAGGCAAATGCTGTTCAGTTTTTTGGAATCCATGGCTTAATTAATGGAGCCCTGAACTCCTTCAGTGATGGCCTCGGGTGAACAGAGCATGCTTCTAGCAAAGACTGATGCTTTTGAAAGGCATCAAGTTTCTCTTTTTGTGAGTGCTGCTAAAACTTCTGAAATGTTGAAAGACAGTCTTGATCTTTGGTATATATAAACTTTCAAAGTTTGTTTGAAATGCATGAGTAACAAGTTTCATCTAGGCCAAGATAAAAAGAGTGCTTGTGATGATGTGATGCTGTGTGGTCAGAGAAAAGGGCCTCCATGTTCTTAGATTTTTTTTTCATAATGTAGCAAAGACTGCCCTGTGCTGACAAAGTCACTTGCCTGTGTTTTCCTGTACAGAAGGGTAATCTCAGGATACATTTCCCTACCATGGTGTGAGGGAATTTAGACTGTCTCTTCCCTAAAGTGTGTTAAATGTCAAAAGGGCAGACTTCAGGTATAAAATGTGCTCCATCTGTTGTGTCAGCTTTACAGGTTTCTGCTGTCAGGTCAAAGATCAAAGCACTCTTACATTAACAAGATCTCAGAAATGTGGAAAGGAGAGGCAAATAAGCACAAGAAGCATTCGATTCTGAGAAGAAAGTAGTAAGAATCTCTGGCAACTGCTGTTACACCTGCCGAGAGTAAATGACGGCTTTGGACAATAATATGTTTTTGCAGGTTGTTCATTGAAATATAAATGTTGGAAGGCTGAGTCAGCACATCCTTTTGTCGTGGTCTTTTTAGAGCCCATGTAGAGCGATTTCAATAAATTTTGAGTATCAAAAATGGATTTCTGTGATGGATTTGCTGTTCATTGACAACAGCTCATTCCTGTCTGACAAAGAGCCTCTGATCTAATGAAAAGTGTGTAGTATAAGATGAAGTGATGGTACCTTCATTTTGTGGCTGCAGATATTATGACTCACCTAAATGACATGGACTATGACAGAGCTGAAATCTGAGAACACTTCTTCCTTTATCTTCAGATCATCCTTCTTTAACTGTATTTTGTTGGTAATTGGCTTAGTCTGATGTTCTTTCACCTTCTCAAAACAAGAATTGCTTCTGCATATTAGTTTACTGGAACTCTGCTTATGGTTATTTGAAATTCATATTTTGAGCCCAAGTGTCCTGTGGTCTCTCTGTTGCTCAAATGCAATTCTTCTTCATTATTGTGAAGTAGGAGTTATGTGGCAGACATGCTTGTTTCAGTAAAAAATAAGACCTAGTATTGAATCAGTTTTATGAGAGCCCCTTGAGCCGTTCAAAATCAGACTTGACCACTTTTTGTAAGACAAGGTTGTATGTGCACACTGTATCATAAAAGATACTCTATAAATGCACTGATTGAGTAATACTTTTATGTCTTTACAGGCATATGAAAGAACACTTATGTAATTTACAGTTGCTTAGGAAGAGCTCATGATTAGCTTAACTATTGACGTTTATTTGCAGTACAGCGAGAAAAGAAAAAGGAACGTTGTGTTGTTAAGTACTTTCTCTAGTGTCTTATATCTTGAAAAATATGCCATGCATTTCAGCTAACAGATGGAGTTCACAGCTGTGCATGTACGTGTAGCCAGTCTCTAGGAAAAAAAAAAAGGGAAAAAAGAAGGAATTTATTTTTACAGAAAAACAGGTTGGTTGGGGTTTACTTTATTTTTTCTCGTCATGTTTTCAAGCATCATTTACTAAGGTCGTTAAATTGGTAGTAGAACCTAGTTGTAGGTGGTAGTTCCCGTGAGATGCTTTTTGTAGGAACTGTTGATACGGAAATAATCTCCCAATCTCTTCCAAATCTGTAGCCATACTCCGTGTTACTGCATTTTCTGTCTTTTGTGTATGTATTTTTTTACCTCTCACAGAATCTCCTCCTTCTCCCATGCACATATATCTCATTGGACTGTAACGGTGAAGGTTAATTTCCACAGTAAGTCCAAGTATATATTTTTTGCCTTTTCAAAGGAGAATTGTAGCTACAGAAGGCAGGAGAAAAACAGCTGAAGTGAAAGGCATCAGTGGTCACTCCTGAGGACTGTTAAGAGACATGGTACAAAACGCACGGTTTACGTCTTTAAAACAAAGTATGCCATTAAGTGGGTAATGCTAAGAGGAATTTTATCTAGCCTATAAATACCAGTGAATCTTTTCAACTTCAAATCCCAGTATGGAGACAATTTACAATTGTAATCAAAATGATGCACACAATTTAACTTCAGTACCATCTGTAACTCTGCTGGTATTTTAATAATGAATAAAATTATATCTTGGCAACGAAAGTCTCACTGAAATAATATACCTTTAATTTCCGAGTGAGACCTCTAAGACTAAGCTACAAGGCCTCCGGTTACCCTGAAATCTCCTTCATGCTTACTATAAAATGGACATATCTGTATTTAAATAGCTATTAGTTTGCAAAAGGTCTGTGATTCTGTGAAGCCCTTGTTAAACTCCCTTTGAAGTTCAGTGATTGTGATTCAGGCACAGCTGGTCACAAGCACTCCAGGCCTCACTGCAGCTCTTGTATCTGCTTCAGTGGAGATGGATGAGCAAGGTCTTGCAGGAGCTCTTTGCTGATGTGCCAGGCCCTGTGTTCTTGAAGTAGAGCACCTATAGGAGACTCCTTCCCTTAAAGTGTTTTTATTACCATGAGATAGAGCAGGAAGCGTGACAATTACTCTCTTCTGAATTTGTCTTTTTGACACCATCGTGGTACCTAACCACACCAGTCTCTGGGTTATAATTCTCTCCTTTTTCATCTTCAATCTTTGTATTTTGCAGAGAGGAGGCAATTTTGGCTATGTTAATAGTTTGCATGCTATGTCCTGTCCCCCACCCTTCCCTCAGCTGCATTGTTGGGCGACACCAGTCCCATGTTCCTACTCTGAGTGCTGCTGTCATGGTATTTATAATTATTTTGTGATGCTTATGGTTGCTAACAGAGTAGCTGCAGCATAGATCTGAGTCTTACTGTAGCTTGTCAAATACTTTGCATTGATGGTGATATGGGATTGTTGGTGTAAGTACCAGTATAAGTAATTACTTATTATAATGATAAGAGATCTTGACGAACCATGTACTGCCACATAAAAAAATTGCAAACTTCGCAGTAAAGTATTTTCTGCACATTTGTCCTGGTGAGGGTACAGCACTACCAAAAGCAGTTAGAGGCTGCTGTTTGGAAAATCTGTGGAGCCCAGGGACTGGAGATATTTCACTTGAGGGTGTCCTCTTTATCAAAGCTTTTGTTCAGGAAATGTTAGTGACCTTTCTGGATGGCCTTCGCAAGTGGAAATCAATGTGTTTTGTCCCCCTGACTCTTCAGGTGAACCAGGGAAATAGGAGCAGGACAGGTTTGTTAACACATCTCAGTTGTGGCTGCTAACGACCCTGCCTGTGTTCCAGGGATTGATCCTCTTCCAAGGACCTACTCTAAGAAACATTAGTATGACCATGATGGGTTCCTGGGGTTTGTGATTTTCTAAATATCTTCAGTGTCCACTAATCAGAAATCTTCTAAATTTGTACTGATTGCTGCTGCTGAAGGCTGTCTCAGCCTTGAAAAGAGGTTATAAACTGGATCATGTCGTGCCTACCAATATGAAATGTGTACTGGAAGAACGAGTAAAGTTAGACTGAATCTCTGATTTCTGTGCAAACTCTGTTTTGGTAATATGTTAGCTGTATTTGAGAAACCTGCTATTCTTCAGGAGCATTTGAAATACTTTCTCTCTAGGACTTGGATACATATTTTTCAGTTATTTTTTTCATCCATGTCACAGATGTTGAAGGCCTTCGCAACATACAGAGCTTAATCAGGTATTTGGGCAAAAGGCCTTTTCTGAAATTCCATTTTGTGTACTATTAGCTAAAGCTGGTATTATCTGGCATGTTTCAAAGAAGCCTGGGAGTTAGTGTCTAAATCTCACTTGAATGCTTTTGAACTGATAGCAATTATATTTGTGGGATTGTCCAAAGCATTCTGTAAAAAAATTAAAATACATGGAGAAAAAGGGAGAAGATATTTCCTTGTTTTTATTTGGAGGGTAATTAAAGCTACAAGAAGGAATCAGAACCAGTCAATAAAACATCTTCATAGTATGAAAATGAAAAGATAATAGATTAATTTCTCCTTTTTTTCTTTGTTACTTTTATCATTATTTTTAAAAAATCATTAGTGAATAAAACCCAGAAAATTCAGGTTGATATATGTAAATATTTTTCTTAGTTCCAGAAGCAAGATTGCTTATGGAAGTTCTAGTAATACTCATGACACTGTAAATGCTGTCAGTAATTGTTTGTTTTTCAGAAGTTGGCGTATTCAAGGTCAGCGCCCTTTTCTCAAATGCAAGTCAACATCTGTATTGTTGTATGGTTTGCATTAAAAAGTTGGCTCATAGGTACAATTAGACCCTCTTTTTCATTATTTCTTTGCTAATTACCCTGTCAAGGAAAATATAGGAGTAAACAACTGAACAACTGGCTAGTAAATGCTCTTTTGTGAGTGTCCAGATGTTTTAAATGGTCCTGTAGTGTTGAATTATTCATTGTTAAAACCAGTGTTTTTAACCTCTTAAATGCAGTTATTAATGCAGTTAACTCCAGGAAACAAGGTTCCTGTTCTGACAGGCAAACTTCCAAAGCAAATGGAGCGATAGGTCAGGAACTGTAGGTAAAGAGCTGTAAATATGGGAGCACCTGAAATAATGGTTTTTTTCTGTCTCATCAAGTGGGGGGGGGGTATGAAGTCTCTTGAAATGTGTGTGCTGGGATTATATATGGCGGGAATCAGGATACGCTGACTTTGCTTTTGGTTTTACCATGGGTCTTCTCTAATCTTCCATAAGCACAACATTTTTCATCTTTTTCTTGTCTGCATCCATCAGAAAAGGAAACATGATAATAACATCCTTTCTTGGAGAGTTTTTTTAATCTTGAGAGGTGTGTGTTTGGTGGTTGGTTTGTTTACTTTTCAATATTGCCTTCTCATGGAAGCAGGGCCAATGGAATGACCCTCACTGTACATGCACATCGCACCTTTTTGAACTCTGTACCCTATTTCAGCTAAGTTTTACAAAGAGATACCAGCCTCAAATCTGTACCAATCTGTGTTGGGTCTCTGACAAGGGATGTATTGGAGTTGTTTTGCAAAAGATCTGGATTGTTGTGCGTGTACAAGTTGACTGGTGCATCCCAAGCACTTTGCTGTACTCTGGAATTTCATTTGGTATGTACAAACTGTGCCGTGTCCTGCAGTGTAGGTCTGTGCATGTAGAGCTCTTGGTGCAACCTCCAGTGCAAAGTTAGTTTTGACTGAGGGAAGGGCAGAAGAGTGACCTTACATCTTGTCAGAGCATCCATTCAAAAATAATCTTCACTTGGAGGAAATTCCTGCATGCACTCTGAGTCAATCAATCTTTACTCCCTTATCTGTTGAAAGTTGGGCTGTAGTAGTCCTGGTGCTCTCAGAGCTATCATCAATTTTTTAATACTGTCCTAAATCCTCAAGCCTTAATCTTACATGTTTTTATCGTTAGATATTAATTCAGGGAAGGTTTCCTAGCTGTAGTTTGGCTGTTTTTTCTTTCTTTATTTTTTTCCCTTTCTTTTTTAGAAGAAAGCAGAGTAAGGATCCCAGAATTTAGTGTGGTTGTGATGTTGCAGTGCTGTAGCAGCAGAGATACAGATGAATGTGCATTGGGACAGAAGCAAAGGATATGGAAATGTAGACAAAGCATCTCATAGTTACAGGAACTAAGTGTCACTTTTCAGACTGGAGCCTCCAGAGACTCCAGGCAAAACCTTAAATGTGTTGCTGTGAAATGGTTTCCTCTTGCTGCGATGCTGAGACACTTGGTGTCCCGTAGGTATCCAATCCCACCTTTGGGGAACAGTGATGGACAAGTGGATCACAGGCTGATTGATGTGGTTGTGTGCTGATGTGCTGTGGTTCTCTCGTGGCCCAGGAGCGACCACAGGGAACTGAAGAGAGCCAGCAGTGTAGACACTATTTAAAGGGAAATCTCTGCATTCAGTTATTTCCAACCTCATGTTTTAAGTGTTGCTGAATTGTCATGTAGATCTGTCTGCCAGGATTTTGGACCTTCTTTTGAGAGGTTCCCAACCCCGCTGCTGGTTTTATAGAATGCAGAAGTGTGGGTGAGTTTGGTGCCCTGATGTACTCACCATCTGAGATCTTTGTTTAAATCTCTGTTCAGGTCACGAGTGACAGTGAATTTAACACCCTCAATTTACAGTTGTTTTGTTTGGGATTTTTTTAAAGTCCGAATAGAACAGTTATGGCCCGATCTGATGGTGTACCAGGAGACTGGCACTCCACAGACCCTTCAGAAGTTCTCTTTGAGATTCAAAGGGTGCAAGTCATAAGGTATCTGCTCAGCATGATGGTACTTGTTTTGTTGGCTAATTATCCTCATGGCTACAACATCAGCGCAGACTTGTCCATGATTTATCTATCTTGCAGATCTTGCTAGGCCTTTTTGCTCTTGGGAATCAAAGAGATGGAAGGGGTTTTGTATAGAAGTTTGGTTTTTGAGATCCATCATTCAATGCACTGATATAAATTATATTGATTACATTGATTTTCTTTCATATAGAGCTGGATTTTGATTGCAAAAGTATCTGGGTTGTTTTAGTCATTGTAGAAAGAGATGAGAAATATTTTATTATAATCTGTCTCAATATGGAAAAGGTATTACTAAGTTTTGGAATAATCTAAATTCATTTTCATAACTATAAAGCAAGTTTTGCTTTTATTCTTTGTCTTTTGTAGCCCTTCCTTTCCCCCTCAATCCTTGTAAATTGCATATTTTCTCTCTGAGTGTAAGAACACTGTGGTGGCCTGAGATCTTGGTGACCTGCAGGCCTTTTCCAGTAATTATATCCATGTTTGCTCCATGGGAGATTCAATTAAAAATGAGAGGGGATTGTTATTTATTTATTATAATTATTATTATTATTATTAGTCCCTACTGAAACCCCACATTATGTTCTTGAGTGTTTATGTGACAGCATTGTAATGAGAAAATTTACTTTATTTAATTCCATCCCTGTTCAAACATTATGAGCTCAAAAATTCCATTTGAGTGTTAGCCTAGCCCATCTGTCCTCAAAAGCAGATGTGAGAGAAAGAGGGGACAAACACAGAGGCTGCTCACGTGAGTGAACTAAACTAGTTTGGCCCTGCATGTTTGTGTGAGCTTGGGGAAGAAATGAAGGAGATGTTCAGGTTTTGAGATCTTAGTGCAGCATGAGACACCTGTGAAGCACGGGACACGCTTTTACGTGTTGCAAAAGCCTCCATAGCATGTCCCCGTGTGTCAAGGCCACACAGAAATATGAAGTTGTAACTCCTACATCACACACCTTTTCTGTGGAAAAACTGTACTGAACGCACCAACTGGGGTGTTCTCTAAGGTCTTCCAGGGCATTTCTGCACTCTTCCAGTGGCTTTTGCAACATGAGTCATTCCCCTCTTTAACTGCATGGTGGACAATCAAATCTCATTCACTGAAAGGACAACATTTTCCAGTTTCTCAAGCGTTCGATATCTTAACAGCAGCTCCCATGTGGTTGCTGTCCCACCAGACTGGGACATTCTGGAGGGTTAATTTCAGTTCCCACGTGTGAATTCAAGCACAACTGTTCTGCGTCTCCAGTCTCTGTCTACTAAGTAGAAAAAGCACCACCTGGAGATAGCACAAGTTGGCATATGTGTTGCTCATATGATGACCTCTGTATGTTTTGTTTTTTGTTTTCCTTTTTAGATAATTGTGATGATGCATTGGTCTCTCCCTTACCTTCAGCTGCCCTTACCAGTTCCTCTGAGCTCTTCAGTACTCACAGTCCCAGCTTTGCAAAACTCAACAGGCGAGATGGTAAGGTTGCAGTATGAAATGCCTAAACTATTCATCTTAATCACATTTACACAGAATAACTTTTTATGCTGTTTGTATGCAGTTTATTCAGAGCCAAGTTGAATAGAGCCATTAATTTATGCTCCTGAGAGTGCGCTATGTAGGAGCAATTTCCTCCTCTATTATAGAAAGCTTCTATTAAATTCGAAGCTCTCTATTTCTCATGTGGAGACTTCGTTAAGGAAGTTCAGATAATCTTTTTGCTTCTGATGAGTTCCCATATTTTAAGAGTTTAAAGGTCATTAGGCTTGAGACCCTCTTCTGAAATGTAGGTGTTAAAGACAGTAGCAACTAGGTATAAAATTCTAGTGGAATTCAGTGATTACACAACTCTCCAGAAATAGTGAACATATTAAACAACTTTTCAGACATATGCAATCAGGAATGTTTGAGGTCCAGATAATGAGTTCACACACAAGGTGGAACTATTAGTATGAAAATTACTGCCAACTTCTCTTTTCTGGTACTATTTCAGGCATCATTTGACATCCTGTTGCAAATTTGGGTTGTCGGCTCCCATCTTATTTCCAAAGTAGAGCCTCTAAATATTGAAAGCTCTGTGTTGTCATATTACATATGATTTTCATTTTAGGAAACACTCGAAAGAACACTACTAGAAAAAAGGTTTTAATTGAAAATAAATGAGAATTTTCATTCTTAAACATCTCTAAAGTGTGTTTTAATCAAACGCCATTTGATAAATCTATAGAAAGACAGTAAAGGACTCTCTCTTATGTGCTTGGCACTAATGATAAGGAGTTGCTAGACCATTAACGAAGTGTTAGATGGGAGTTACTATATCATATTTAAACTCTTGAACCAGAGTTCCTCAGCAAGTAAAAGGTTGTATGGTAACTGCTCAACAACAGAACGTTGTAGACATTGAGCATGATATTTGAGTTTGCCCTGCCTTTGTCTCCAACTGCTGGCTGAGATGGTAAATAGATATGCTTATGTGATTGTGCAGATGGCTCTAATGGCTCATTTTATCTGCAGAAAAGAGGAAGAGGTTCAAAATCGGTATTGCAAGTCAAGCTCTGGCTGTACTGTATTTTAAAGAGATATTAGCAATGTCTGAAATTATGACAGTGGTTTCAATTTGAGGTCAGAAATTGAAATAGGTCTCAGTTACCTGTCCTACAGTCTTGTCATGGGGTAAAAATTGTAGTTTTTCGGCAATCCAGTGTCACATTGGTAAGGTCCATGCTGTCTTTTAGCACTAGTCATGGGAACAGGAGACAGAGAATTGGAACCGACCCCTAAGTAAGGAGGTTGTTTCAGCAACTTTGGTTTCATGTTTTGAACGCTTATGTGATAACTGATGAGCTGAGACCAACACAGGGACCTAGAAGCTAAACTCTACCTTGTTTAATTCTTCTGCTGCATGGACTTCTGTAGGAATGTGCAGATGCAGTGCTGGCAGGGTTCATATGGGGACTTGTTGTGGTTTAACCCCCAACAACAGTGAAGTCCCACACAGCTGCTCACTCCAGCATGGCCTTACCCACAGCCACAGTCCTTTTGGAAGTAAACCTGCTCCTGCCTTCCCCATGGCTGCAGTCCCTGCTCTGTCATGGGCTTGGCCACAGCCACATGCTTTGACATACTGCATCATGGCCTCATGCACAGCCACAGGTGCTTCAGGGTGTACCTCCTCCAGTGTGAACTTACCCTCGGGCCACAGTCCCTTCCGAGGTACCAGCTGTGGTACAGATGTAACCATGGTCACAGGCACTTTGAGATGCACATGCTCTGGCATGGGCTTATTCACAGCCACAGATACCTGGGGTGTCCTTCTGCCCCAGGGACTCGTCCACAGCCCCTTTGGCTGGAGTTCACACTGGAGTTTCAGCTTGCCCAGTGCAGCAGCACAGGAGCAGCAGAGATGCCCTGGACATTTGCCAGCCCAGAAGCGTGGCCACTGCTGTTATCAAAATGTTTCCAGGCCCAGCAGAGTCAGATGATAAGCAGTACAGCAAGCAGCCAAAGCAAAAAGTAGCTACTAATGAGCAGTAGACTCTAATAAACAGTAAGGGAAGCAAGCCCCATGGCAAACACGGACGCTGCTGATTAATAGCTAACCAGCAGTAACAGCTGTAAATTCAATCTAGCACATTCCAATCAAATCTGTAATTATCTTTGAGGCCCACGTTGGGTACGCACCATGGACAATCGCCAGCAACTCAGCCCCACACAGCCACTCATTCCCCCTGGTGGGATGGGGGAGAGAATCAGAAGAGTAAAAGTGAGAAACTCATGGGTTGAGACAAAGACAGCTTAATAGATAAAGCAAAGCCGCGTGTGCAAGCAAAGCATAACCAGGAATTCATTCGCCACTTCCCACGGGCAGGCAGAGGTTCAGCCATGCCCTGAAAAACAGAGCTCCATCACACCTAATGTGACTCTGGCAGCCATCACTCTGAACATCCCCCTTTTCCTCCTCCTTCATCGCCCAGCTTCAAATGCTGAGCATGATGCCATATGGGATGGGATATCCTGTGGTCAGTTGGGGTCAGCTGTCCTTGCTGTGTCCACTCCCAAATTTTGCTTCCCCCCAGCCTCCTCTCTAGTGGTGTGGTGTGAGGAGCAGAAAAGGCCTTGGCCTGTGTGTAAGCAGTTCTCAGCCATAACAGAAACATCTCTGTATTATTAACACCGTTTCCAGCACAATTAGCTCCATACCAGCTACTGTGAAGAAAACTAAGTCTGTTCTTGCCAGAGCAGTACCTCACCTTGAGTTGGAGGAGCAAGCAGTGGTAGATGGTAGCTGTAGAAACTTTCTTTGACTGTCACTTGAATGCAAATAGTGAATATCTTTACAGGAAATAATATTTCCTAACAAGGACTGGGCTTTCTGATACTGTTGAATGTTTTGATGAGTTGGCTTAGTTTTGTTTGTAATTGATAAGACAGTGCTGCAAGGAACGGAGCCTCTGGGTAGACAGCTAGATCGATATATTTGTTAATGTAAACATGAATGCAACAAGTGAAGATGAATTTATAAAGCACGACCCAGTCCTTTATCAATAGAAAGTTATAATTCATCAAGTGGATTCAGTAATAGATAGCAATAAGTAAAAGGCTGTTGTTTAAAAAAAAAGGGCCTGCAGTAGTGGAATGTGCCATTTAAAAAAACAAACACACAAAGCACCCATGAGTAAAGCTTTGTGTGCACAGCTGAAAGCACTCAATTAAAATGCTGATAATTCTGTACTGGTAATGCTAAAGAGCTAGTATAGTTCTGACAGATGTGATCCGAGGTATGAAATATATTATTTGCCCATGAGAGGGATTTATCAGCTTTTTTGTGTACACTAAATAAATAATGAAAAATAATAGGAAAATTGCTACAATATGACTGTATCACCTAAGATTTTTCAGTTCTTATTAGCTCTCAGCCTGAGTAGTCAGTATAGGCAATTATGTATGAGAATATAAAACGTATATAATGTCAAAAAGAATTTGTTTTATGGCCAGGAAGTGTTTGATCTGGGCATTAAAGTAAAGTTCTGCAGCAGGGAAGCACTTAGTTGCAGCGGGAGGTCCAGGAGTTTTTAGTGCAATATAAAGCCGTTTGAGCTGTTTGTAAGGCGCTGTAGGGTGGAAATAATAATTCCCTTTGCTTTGTATTAATGAACTACAAATAAGTATGGGCATCCTGAGCAGCCCTGGGGAACATCAAAAAGCATTGACTGCGTAACACTGGGCTTAAATGCAATTTTTGAAACAACTATGGCAAAATGTACAAACAGTCTGAAAAAGAAACAAAAGTATTTGATCATATTTCTTGGAATCATATGGGTCTCCAACTGGGAAACCATCAGATCCTTGCTCTCCACATATTTCTAACATTATGATTTGTTGCCATGGAGAATATGAACAATATATCAGATTCCTGTGGTACTGTTTTTACACTGGGGCATTTTCCCCATACCATGTTGAATGCCTCTTTTGAAATGATCCACAGAAGATGTAAAATGTGTGAGCTGTGAGGAACGATGGTGTAGCACAATGTGCAGAATCCTGTCGATGCCGGTGGGAACCTGGTGGGCAGAAAGGGGAAATACTGTCTCTTGTTTTTGTGTGAGAGACAATGTGACAACTTAACACCTTAGTACTTTCCAGTTACCTAAAACAGGTGTGAACATCTGATGGGCATAATCAAAGCCAAATTTTTGTCTGGTTCGTGTTTATGCCACACTTAATAAAAGTTGAATGGTCCTCTTCAATATCTTTGTGCCCGATTGCAGGAAAAGGATGTCAGCTTATGCTTGTATCTGTTCAAAGGAGTTGATGTCCTCTAAACTGTGTCTTCAGTAGCCCACGTTGTTGCCTCTTAGAGCCTTCTTGTCCTTTCTCTTGGGCCTGTGCTGGCAAGCAGTCCACAGGGCAAGCATCACTGGTGGGTAGAGGAGCAAATGACTCTAAACAGTTGCTCTGCTTTGGTTGTGCTTTTTTGCTACATACTAGAAAAAGTATAGGATGGGTTGTTGACACATTATCAGGAATGATGTGCATACAAGATTGTGCTGGAAAAAATGCCCGTATCCCTTGTGCCACTTGCTCTGTATAACAGAGTAAATGTGGAGGAAAAAGAACATTTATTGATTTTTGGCACTGACAGGAGTATGTGGTGAGGATTTGGGATAACCACAAAAGCAAGCAGAAGCTACGTGTTTGCTTTATTAGCAGAAGTGAGAGAGGCCCAGTGGGAAAAGCTTTGGTTCTGCCCTCAGTCATGCAGCCGATGCAGCTTTGCTGTTGCAGGGATTTTAGCTGCCATTCTTACTAGCAGTAGAATTACTGTCCACCTCTGGAAATGGTAATGGTGGAAGGTTTGGGAGAGGGAAACACAGTGGGCTTTCTTCTCCACAGGAAAAAATATATGAAGCAGCTGCTGTTCTGTAAAGACACGGTCTGTAACTGATCTCTTTCTTGCAAGGCCAGCTTTGGAGAGGTGTTGCTACGAGCAGGTGTCAGTGCTGTGTCCGCAGTGCTTACATCTAAAGAGTGACATTCCCAGCTGACAAATGTGCTCATGTAGGGAGAGATGCAGTTCTGAGACACCATGTAATCTATGATTTTAGGGCTCAAGCTCAGAACAGATCTCCCAAATTTCTATTCAGTGTATATCATTTGTTTGACTTCGAAATTATAAGCCTGTGGTGTTGTGCTCAAGCTGGAAAATGGCAGTGCACAGTAAAGCCAAACACTTTTGGGGAAAGCATATCACATTCCTGCCACTTCTAGCAGCAGAAGGGAGAAAGCATAAAGTAGATATTTAGTTATGATATTTGACATACTACTGGGAAGCATCTGTGCTAACAGGCTTGGCTTAAAAACTTATGTATAAACTAGAACATAGAAAGCAAAGCTTTTGTGGGTTTTTTTAATGGAAAACTCACCAAATATTTTTGTTATAAGTTGTTTTCCTTTATCTAGTTGTCATTCTCTATGTTGAATGAAGGAAAGATGAAAATGCCAGCTTTCTTTTAATATGTGCTGAAAACATCTAGAATAGGCTCTTTTGAGTCATGAATGGAACAACTTTGCCAGAACTTCTGAAGCAGATTTTTATATCATGTCAGTTCCTGGAATAAAACTGGAGGAAAAAAAAAAAAAAAAGCAGCAACTATTGTGTTCAGAGTCTATTTTAGGATATTACAATGCAAAAGAAGTTTGCCCTTGGCTCCCGTGTGCTGCACTAGTCACAATTGTGTGTAGGAGAAATCTGTAGTTTGTTGTCTTTGAATACAGCTATGTAGTTTGTATCTTAAAGGCAGACAACATGCTTTCTATAGGGCGCTTAAAATATCAAAATAAAATAAGGATGATGTGAGAGGTAACCTTGTTGGGACTTTTAACAGAAAGTATTATAGTCTTATATAAGCTCTATATAGGTATGGAGTTAAAAGAGCTATGAAGTAGTCGAAGAAATCAGTGATGAAATTCCTAGTATTCTCATTCGGTGTTCCAGGAGAGAGTATTCTGCTTAAGGCAGGTAAAATAATCATTGATGATGAAGGCTTCTATTTCGATTGAAAAGAGTAAATCATGGCACTAAGAAGCAATATGCATTGGTTTGGTTGCAAGCTATTTTCCCTGGAGAGTTCTTGTAGAGGAATGAAGGCTGAGTCATCCAGGGGAGCAGGAACAATACTCCATTCCGGGTATGGAACAGATATAGTTCTGTTTCAGGAGTTCAGATAAATCCTTTATTAATAAATTGTGAATAGTGACAATTCTAACACCTCTTCTTAGACAAAAGGGATTTCAGTTGTGAGTTGGAAAGTACAATGCAATCCAGGAAAAACAAGACATTTTTTAAAGTGCAGAGTTATTGAAATCGAGTTCATTGACAGAAACCACATTTATTAATCTTTCAACTCTATTCACTTCAATGAACTTTTCATGGAGCAACTTTGAGACAGATCAGTTAATAAGATTAAAACAGTAAGATAAATCCATTCTTAATAACCAAAGTTTAGTGATGCATTTTGTTTGGAAATGCTTATTTGGAATCATTCTTGTAGTTTACATGAAGAATTGTTAATTACTTTACTCACAACTGTTTCCCGCCTTTTATTCCCAATGTGATTGTGTTCACTGTAGTCACACTGGAGAGCTTTTCTAAACTCAATTAACTGTGACAAAACAAAAAGGTGTTGGGTTGCAGAAGCAGTGGCAGCCTCAAAATCGGGTGTCTTGCCTACTTGGCTGATGGCTTCTGTGTTCTTCATAGCTGCACTGGTTGCTTATTGGTGAGGCTGAATTGAACGTGGGGTGTATGCGGAGGATAAATGTGTGCAAGGAGAAACAAATTAAGGGAAATAAACATAGCCTGTGATTTTAGGGTGTAAAAGAAGGCAGGAGACCATAAAATAATACATTCCAGTCTGGAATGATTTGCTTTTTAACCATAAGCTCCCATTTATTGTCGTGAGCAAAGTGGTAAAATGCAAGCAGTGGTTGCAGTTCCATTTCATTGGGTTGGTGTTACCACAGGCCTGTTTAACCTCTAAAGGAATTCAAGGGATAGTGCAAATCTTTACTTTTAAAGTGCAAACATCAATTACAAGCTCATGTCAGAGACAGCCTACTTTCCAGTGTGAAGGCAGTCCTTTTAGTTGTTCAATCAAATGGTTTCTAGCTTTACAACGAATTATCTGAAATGCTTTTACAAGCTGTAATTAAACCATTCTTTCAAATACTTAATAGGGCTCAAATAAAGATAACAAACATTTTGCATTTCTTTCAGAACACAGCAAAAAGGAAAATATCAAAGCAAACTGCAAGTTACAAGTCCACATTCCCAGGATTGCAAGAGGGAATAGATATGATTTTTTTGGG
Organism: Mohoua ochrocephala; assembly: GCA_013398855.1. NCBI lineage: Eukaryota > Metazoa > Chordata > Aves > Passeriformes > Acanthizidae > Mohoua > Mohoua ochrocephala. The sequence goes on along the minus strand of VZTA01012732.1, from coordinate 166,580 downwards.
GTTTTTTTTTGGTGATTGAGGATGTGCCAACCTCCTTGATGTTTGTGCAGCTGAAAAACTATAAATTTCCTTAAAATGTCCTAGAAATTCAAAATTCCTCATGAGCTTTAGGTTAATGGAGATAACCTGATGGAAGCACACCTCATGTAGTATATTTCCTAACACTAAAATATTAAAAAACAGCCACATGCTCAAGTAGAGTCCTCTGTGATGACCTGAAATAATTTAATGGTTCTTTATCAAGCATAATTTTTTTGTGCTGTTACTGTCATCTAAATTCTCTTCATCCAATCTTTCAGGAGCTGGTGGCTGGTCCCCGCTGGAGTCCAACCAGCAGCAGTGGCTTCAGGTAGATCTGGGAGACAGAGTGGAGATCGTGGCAGTGGCCACGCAGGGCCGGTACGGGAGCTCGGACTGGGTGACCAGCTACGCGCTGATGTTCAGCGACACCGGCCGCAACTGGAAGCAGTACAGACAGGACGACACCGTCTGGGTAGGTCTGAACTGGCCGTGCCTTTGGCCCTACGTTTCTCTGGTTCAGGCTCCTTTTGGCATTTGGAGAAGCAGCTTTGGTTTTACGTCAGAGGAGTGCTGCAGTGGAGAGAGAGCAGACCTGAGCGACTCCACGGGGTGTTTTGATCTAAATGGGTTATGTCACCGACTGTCTGTGTAATACAAGTTTAGGCCCTCAGGACTAAATTGTTTTTCAGACTATGAGGATGATCAGGGCACTTAAAATGACCTGTGTGCTTCTGTGCCTGGTTGGCTTTGATTCAGCTACACCAGGGTAAATGGGGCTAATCACCTCCGTGCTTTCTCCAGCAAAGATGAAAATTAATTCTGTGTCTTGTGCGTGTTTGGCCAGAACACGAGAGATCATGCTGAGGAAGATGGGTGGTAAATTGCTCCTCAGCTGGAGAAGGCTGGAGCTGCAGCATGGGTTGTGGGATGATTTAAGAGACACACTAAAAGTGATCAAGGCTTTTTCTAATGCTTTAATGCCGACTTGACCATTGCTGTGTCGCAAGTTCAGTGTATGGCTGTGCCGGGTGCTGTTGGTAGGAGTGCATGGGGCAGCAGTGGCACCACAGGTGTGGATGGAAAAGTTTACAAGCCTTCCTTTTGGACATAAAATGGTAACTGTTAGTGATTTAGTAAAAAATTGTAGGATTCTCTCTATGCTGCGTTCTGTAGTTCTGTGGCTCAACAGCCCTGGTAGCATGAAAATATGTAGTGTTAAAAGAAACAGATTCTTCTTGAAAATAAATGGGAGCATGTTAAGAGTAACCAAGTAGACTTATGTTTTTTCTTTGGTTAATAATGCTGCATCACAAAAGCAGATTCTGCTTCCAGAACGTATTAACTGTGAATGACGAGAATCAGGGTGCAGCCGGAAGAGGGGAGAAGGGCTGCTTAGTTTTTCCCTGAGTGTGTTGCGGCGGTGGAGATGCATGTATGGGGAGGTGAACTTCTGTGGGTCTAAAATCCAGTGTATCGTCACTTTGTTTTATCATGCTTTGATTTAGGGAAAGCTAATGAAATCCTTCTTCCCTTAGAAAAGCAACTTTGGTCCTAAGATGGCCATGAAGTTGTCACCTGTCACTTAAAATGTTATGTTGGGTTGTCTTTGCTCCGATACTTATATTTTTTAATATATATATATTTATTTATTTAAAAGTGGTGGAATTTCATTTTGGACTGAATATAGTGATCATTTAATCTGTCTCTTGACTTCCACCCCTGGGAATCTGAAATCCATACTGAGATATTTTTACAGATTTGGTGTCAGTTAAGTGCTTCTTTGCCTGAAAATATTATGTAGGTTGTTAAAATTTTATATTAGGACAAATTAATTTTTTATTACATGTCAAACTTTTCAGTCCTTTTCTTTCTGGAAACACTTGAACTTTTATTTTCTTTCGTAAATTTTCCATCTTAATAGGAAACTTGAAAGGACAACACATAGAATTTACCACAGCAAATCTTAATGCCCTAAGGATCCAGTTTATGAGTTTCTTATCTGGCACATGAGAATAAGAACAAGCCTAGCAGGCATTTAACAGTGAATTAGGATTTATGAGCAACTAGGACTCTCTTGTTTTAACTGGAGTGATCAGGCATGAAGTTGATCCAGGGCAGATCCTGACACAAGTTGCAAAGCTTCAGCAGACCTGGAAGCGTGTTTTCTGGAGAGATAATTTTTGTACGGGTTTCTAATGGAAACCACCATAGGCTACAGAGGATAATTTTCTATATAACTGAGGAAAAATGAAATAGAATTTGAGTGTGGAAAAGGAAACAAAGGATTTGGATAATTTTCCCCTCGCCTTAGTTTCTAGGAGTCACACTGACCAAGTGAGCCAGTAATGTAATTCCAGTCCAGAAGAACCATTTGCTCCATGTTCCCAGAGGGCTTGAATGGTTTGTTAGGATGCATCGCCAAACTTTCCTGATGGAAATATCTGATAATGTAAATCCAAAGTGGGCTCATTTGACATTTCATTAGATACTTTAGTCCACCTAAACTGCCAAGTCACATTAACACATAGGAGCTTGTATGTCTGGCCACGGAATTAATGAAGATCAAGAATTCCTTCTGTACAATTTTTATTCTAACTAAAGAAAAAGTTGATTTTTTTTTTCCTGGCACTTTTGGATTTGCTTCACTGAATTAAATTAGATCTAGAGAGCCATTCGGAGTACAAAGAGGAAAGCCAAAGAGGCTTTCAGAAGCATGTATAGAATTATAATTTCAAATTATGCAGTGTTTCTCTCTTATTGGCAGTTATCCTTTCCTTAGGGTTTTTTCTAACTAAGAAGAAACATAGAAGTGTGCTGTCCAGCTGAATGTTAAAGGTTTTTTCAGACCCTTGGCTGAAATGAGGACAAGCACAACATGGTGCTTGTCCTCAACATCTGGCTCTTGAGCAGCTGTAAGGGAAGTTCTGCATTGCACAGCCCTAGGAAGGAACCCTTGTCCTTGACCTAAGGCAAGGCAGTGTAGTGGACCATTTCACAGGGCTGGGAAAGCAGCACCCCAGGGTAGCCTCCACTGTCACAATCTGTGGCAGTGTACACTGTACCAATCTGTCACAAGTGTGGTAGTTCCAGACTTGGGAATCTGTACCTGTGCTGGCTTTGGTTCAGTGATGTTTTTTGCTCAGCAGGGATGAAAATATCCCTCAGTTATCAAGACTGTTTCCAGCACAAAGTGAAACCAGACCCCCACACCAGTTACACCGGTATGAAGAAAATTAACAGCTAAACCCAGCATTATCCCGTTCTTTTTTCGGGGTGGACGGGATGGTCTGTCAAAGCAGGATTTAAGGTAGGAGTTTCCTGTATCAGGGCGAGGTGGCAAGTTACCAATCCTTAATTTCTACTCATCCCAAGTCAGATTTGATCTGCATTTTCTCCCAGCCCATGTGCACGACCCAGAGACAAAGTCATGGTGTATTCCCGGTTGGCAGTACAGCAGTGCTCTCTTGGAGGAGGGTGCACTGGCCCAGCCTTTCCCCACTGCATGTCATGGGCCACATTTGGCGGGAACAGCAGGAAGGCAGCAGGGCCTTCAATAATCCCCAAGTAAATCTGCCCAGATGAAACTGTTCTTAACGATACCACGAATGTCTGATGCTCCCTATTGCAAATGGTGCCTCTGAGGACCTGTTTCCAGTCCTGTGGGTATAGGTTTTGTCCACCCATATGGCAGAGATGTTCTGCAGAGCATCGGAGACCTGGGCACATAAATTCTTTATTGGGCTGCCGATAAGACAGATGTTTGCACACCAGTATATGTGACGTATCACCAGTAAAAATCCCTTTCTCTTTATAGAGATTACAAGGCTTATTATCCTCCTCTCCCGGCTTGCATACAGCTCCCATCAACTTCCCTGTTAATGAGGACTGCATAGACAGATCACGGGGAGAATCAGAAAACCTCTTTAAGTTTTCACTCAGCCTGTGTTTATGATGTTAGTAAATTCTGCAGCTGGAGTTGAAGACAAGACAGATTAGCCATTTAAAACCAATTTTCCAACCCCATTTGTATTTAAATAATCTTGTTACAAAAGGACTCTGTGGTTCAGAGCAAACTAGACTTATAATTATATTTTCAATATGGATAAATCAGCTATGTGTGGACACACTAGCTATTGATTGGGAGACATAAAACATAAATCTTATTGCTTGTAACAAGTAAATGATTTTTCAGTGTTTTTAAGTGTTGAATAATTCAGAATTTGCTTTACCTGCATACACATCACAGCTTGAGTCAGTCCAAATTGTGTATTTTACTGGGAAAAAAAGTGTGGGCTGTGATACAATGCTATTTCATTTTAGATAGCAATTTTTATGCTATCTATATTGAAAAATACTTTACAAAGCTGAAAAACGCAATTATGCAGGAAGGCACAAAGGAAAGGGGATGAAACAGGCACAGATGTATGCAACAAAAGGAGAAGAGAGATGTTCTTTATACAAAGTTTTGAAAGGAGAAGGGGAAGTTGTGGAATTGGAGATAAAGGGAGACTGCTCTGACAGTGGCAGAGAAGGCTTTTATATTAGAACAATGAATCTCTGCAGAAAGGCAATGAAGAGGGAAAATGGCATAGATAGCAAGGCGATAGTTCACACTCTGTGCAATCCCGTGCACATTGAGCAGGAGTTTGCTGGTGAGTAGTGGTCACCTGTTATCAGCTGACTTGGTTGGTGAATGTTCTGGCACATCTGCTGTCCACTGCACATGGAAGGCAGAAGATGGCTCTGGGTTGGGAGGGGGCTGTGAGCCCTAACCCCAAAGCTGCATCACAAGATAGGAAGTGCTTCTCTGGCGTTGGACCATGACACCTTGGTCATGCAAGGAGTAAAGCAGAGCTCCCCCCCTCAGAGAAATGCCCCCGTGGCAGTCGTGCTTCTCGCAGGTGCAAGGATGCTGTGCGAGGGCTGGAGAGTTGACAGGAGGCTGAGGATCCATTAGGAATGTGTAATTTCCAGGCGAGCAGGAAAAGTGTTTAATAGAGGTGATAAAGATCCCTTGCATTCCCTTTCATCGGGAAACTTCTTACTTGCACGTGTGAGCTTTTGCTGAACCAGAGGCTTTTCTAATGAAATCTGGAGGAGGGTCACTCTTAATTGGCTTATAAATCTACAGGGGTGCTGTAAACTTTCCCTTTCCACCCTAGCTGGATAATGACTCTGGAACTGTTTTGGTGAGTTAATTATTGTGAACATAGTTAGAATATTAATCTTCTTGTCAGATTTATAATTGTGCTAATTTATTCTAAAACATCTTTTAGCTCCTAGTCCTAACACCCTCCAAGCAAGACCAGAGCAAATTTCTACATGTAGCCATGAGAAGCCCTACTTTGTTTGCTTGGGTTAGAGAGTGAGTTCCTGCTTGTCTTGTTACAATGCTTCCTGCTATACTAGTATTGAGATATATTTAAACTCCTTTATGCACAGTAATTATTGCCAGCCAAATAGGTGTTAAGCGGTAAGTATCTATGGATTATTTCCTTTTCCATCACCTTTGCTCTAAGAAAAGAAAAAGAAGAAACAAAAAGCCGATTGCTACTTTCAAGCAGGAATGAAGAAAGCAATTCAGTCTTGCTGCAGGGAAGCAAGGTTTTCCAGAAGTTTTCATTGCTGTGTTATTACAGATTTTGAAGAGGCAGCCATTATCCCTTTGTTGTAATTAGGATTGTTCAGATTTAAGACTGCCTGATTCGGAGATGCTGTTTGGATGTTACTAATTTGCTTCTAATTCTGGTTTCGCTTACTGAGCTGGCTGCAAACGTGGCCTCCTGAGTACATTCTCAGGAAATCTGTCTTTCTTGATATCACCAGGGCAGTTCTTCTGTTGGGAGGATAATTCAAAGTGTCAGTGTACCTGTTTTTGTTAAGTGCACTTTGTATGGATTTATGTCTGAATAAAATGGATATAGTTAGATTTCAAATTACCCTTTACTGTTGAGATACTGGAGTTAGCCTTGAGCTAACTGAATTTTGTATGAATTCCGTGGCCTTACAGTGTGCTTTTATAGCTGGTTAACTGAAAGGTGATATTAAGGTGGAGTCTAGAGAATTTCATGCTGATGTTAACATGTTATCCATCAGCAGTGTCTTCAGTAATTCTCTGTGCTTGGTGTTTGGCAGCAATTCACTCTGACCCAGAAAAAATTGCAAGGAACATGGCTATTGACAGTTTGTGTTGTTACTGACCTCCCAGTCTTATGCCTTTGGAAATTGCCTGAAATGCGTGTTTTCTGAAACCATTTAGCACAGGAAGACTGAGAAATGTTATTTGATTTCTCATTTCAACATGTATGATCTTGTCTCTCCACTGCTAGGAGCTATAGGGTGTGACTCCATGGTATTGGCTCTAATGGATTGGAGTGGGAAGAGCGGTTGGCTTGGGTCTGGTTGGTGATGTCTGGTCCCGAAATATACGTGTCTTCCAACCATCTCCAGCAGTTTTGTCTGCCACAGCCAGGAAGCTGTTGTTTTCCCTCCCAGGCATCTACTAAGACAGAAAATTTTGTTTGTGGCATGCTAGGATGGTTAATGTGGAAAATAGGGGACATTTCCTCTTAGATGGTGGATTCTAGCCAGCAACTCTTTTATCAGTAGACCAAGTTTTGTTATTCTTGTTTGCAAATTGTGTTCTACGGCATGTGAAGGCTTAAATAGGTGCCTTTACAAATTCTGAATAAATATGGAACAAATAGTTATTTAATCCATATGCTTACAGAGCTCAGTGGGTTTCTTTGCAGTTGTTTGGTACCTTTTTGGAACAACTGAGTGGCTCTAGCTGTCTGAAAAAACAATTCTTTTGTGGGGAACCAACTAACAAGAGTACACTTATTGTACTGTCGTGTACTGTAAAATAAGACAAATCTTCCTGCTGCTAAAAAGTGTCACTTCACTTCTACTGATTCACTATTAGATTAGATTAATCCAAATAAATAAACTGGTCTGAGTTGTAGTGTTCAGGTCTTCAGTAGCTGTTATAAGATTGTACTGATTTTGCTCTGAGCCCTTTCTAAATGTTGGATTAATCCTGTAGTGAGAAGCTCATGAGTGGAGAAATAGAAACCTACTGCTTGTGGCTAGCGAAAATGGTACACGAGAAAGAGAGGCAAGCAATGGAAAAATCACTGCAAACCCCTCCAGGACTGGCAGTGGGGTGCGATGTTATGTAGACACCAGGTTTAGTGATAAGACATACAACTGATTAGGAGGAGAAGAAAGGAGAGAAATCATGATACTTGAAATGCAGGTGGGGGAGAGAGAGAGAGGTAGAAGGCTGTAGTCAGTGACCAGAGCTTCAATATCTATGAAATAGATAGAAATAGATGGAAATAAAGACTGGTTTCATTACATCTTCAGTCAGCATCAGCAGAAGCTGAGTATCTTTCATTTCTGGTCATCCTCTTCTTTTCTCCTTGGTTAGCAGATTTGTGTTCCACTTTGGGTTAATGTACTCAGTGTTTCCTACTGTTAGACACCTGTCAGCTGCAGAGAGACCCCTAAAAACTGTTTCTGAGGTACTTTCCTGAAAAAGTGTTGTTTTCACAGAAACTTTTCTTCAGCACTAAGATTGGATCTTTGCATAGCAGCAATGCAGGAATGGGGAGATGGAAAAACAGATAGGTCCGGATGATTTACGAGGAGGACCCTGATTTATTAAAACTTTTATTTTGTTAGGCTATTTGTCAAAGGTCCCGTGTTCTGCAAGTGTCTTTGGTTGTGTGGATATTCTGCTGCATTGCTCCTTTACGGTCTGATTGGGAGCCCGTTGCTCTCCGTGGGGCCCTTCCCCTCAGGGATCCCAGAACCGTGAGGATAATGAAATGTTCTTCCTTGAACGAGCACAGGTGCCAATGCCTTTTTTGCTTTTTCTTCTTAACTGACGTGTAAGCTAAGGTGACCTTGTTATATATTTAAAAAAAAAAAAAGTGTAGTCACACAATTAGAATTGTCTGGTAAGTAATATTTTCTTGCTTTTATGTAAACCCAGAAATTCTGTAGTGAATCATCTTTACAGTGTTGGAAATATGATCATTGTAGACTTCCTTCCTCCCAAACCCCTAGTCATTTCAGCTAATATAGATTTATTGTTTCAGAGGCCAAAGAGGGGACTTTTTATCTTGCATAAAAAAATTTAAAATTATTTGTTTTCATTGTCATTAAGAAATGAGTTTTACAAGAATTGGGGTTTTTTTAGCTGCCCGGCCTGTACTGGGATATTCCAAGTCTGGAAATAGTGTTCTTCTAATGCTTAATATACAAAAAATATAAATATTTAATATATTTTATTAGATCTTTTCCCTAGTTATAAAAGAAAGAACAATTAGTGAGAATGCTGATATTTAAAAAAAATAATTCAATTCTTATTATTCTTATTATGAAAGACCTCTTTTAATATGTTGCCTTTCCAGATGTGTAGTGCATATTTTACATTCTTTCAGTGGCTTCCAAATTTTAGGGCATGGGAACTTTCAAAACACTTACATAATCATTAGTCTTGAAGGTTGTTATACCAATTGTACTTTTGATTCTCAAAGCTGTTTCTCCGGGAATGGGGAAGGATAGCAGTCCTTAGAAGATCCCCTGAGGTACAAATAAGTAAGAACAAAACTTATCTGTGGAATAAATAAGCCTGTCCATGTTCCTTTGAAATTTAACTTAACTGCAATTTTTTTTATGTGTGTCTGACACTTTTGGGGAGCTGCCTAGACCTGTTCTACAGGAGTTAGTTAACATTTGTGGAGTTAGTAATCAAACATGAAAATAAACTGTTAGCAAACCAAAGCAGAGAGTAAATCCTGACATAGCAGTACTTGAAGAACTTCTATCCTCCAGGGAATAAATATTCTTATACTGAGTTGAGGGTACAAATGCAATTCTGGAAACACGATGAAAGGTTCCATATATAGACACATTTACAGCTTGAAGGAAAGATGAGATTTGACTCAAATAAGAGCTGGTCAACTGTTGTGCTCAGAGAACACTAAATGTGAGTCACATTTTTATTTTAAATATGCAGACTCCCATATGAGTGATAAGAATGGACAGATCTTCTCTGGAGAAGAGTCTTGCTGTCTTGAGGTTTGCTAGACTTCGGAGAATTTGCATGGAAAGACTTTGCCTTGAAGTATTTCAAGTTTAGGTTCAGCTCGCAACAATTTCATTTACAATAATTTCCATTTGGAAATTAGACCTACCAATTTAAAATCCACGTCACGGTTGCCTCAGGAGAGTCTTTGTCTTGATAAAAAGTCAAGAAAGCATCCAAACTTGTCCTAGTTAACTTAGGAAAGCTGATCCAAAAGAACTTTACACCTTTCCCTTGGGAACTATTTTAAAGACTAAAGCAGTTCTGGCAATGAGTAGCAATTCTATTCAATCTCCTTCCATAAATCCCCGTGAATCCAAGAGGTGCAGGTCCTTTTGGCACTGGCATGCTAGCCAGTTTTGGTTGATGCTTTCAAATCCTTTCTCTGGGTGCTTTTGGGGAAAATTGAGATTCTTAAGATTGCAGGGCAGGAGTTTACTTGTAGTATCAAAAGAAAACTGCAGTCTGTGTTCTGGATCCAGGTTTTGTATTTCTGTTATACAATTTGCTGACACAGGGGGACTCTCTAAACATCTAAAGTGTGTTTTACATCCTCTGTGTCGGACCCAAACCTCTGATTACCTCTGGGTACAGATGCTCATGCTGCACTGCGGAGCTGGTCCACAGTTACTCATCTCTCCTTGCCGAGTCCTTCAGACCAAGAGTGTTTGTATGCCAGTCAGAATATGTGTGTGCCTGGTGGAAAAATCCTAATGTTAGCAGTATATATTAATGGTAATACTTGCAAATTCCATATGCTCAGCAGATGCTTTCTCATTTGGACTTCAGTTAAAAAAAAGTTAAATAGGATAAGGAAAGGAAAAATACTGAAAACATGTCTCCTGAGAAGCCTTCTGTGATCTATTACTCAGTAAATTAAGAGAGATAGGTTTTAGTCAGGAGAGCAGATATCAAGAATCCTCTTTGAAGGATACCTTACAAATACTGCCTTCTTGCAGCACACAGTACTTCAGGGAAAAGACTTTCTTTCCAAGGAAGTGGGCACACGTCAGTATTGTTCCCATAAAGCAGTGTCTGGAAAAAAACCTATTCTTTAGAAATTCAGCGAAGATTTCCACGTCATGGCTTCTACATTGTTTTGCAGTGGAATCATTGTTCAAGCATCTGTCACTTTGTTCATTATGTGTCTTTACAATGGGTAGTTTTCCTTGCTTTTAATTTGTGTTCCAGATGTATGTATTCAGGCTTTTATGTGCATCCAATATGTGGTCCTTCATAAGCACTCTCTAATATCTTTACACTTTCTAACTTCTGCTTATTTCTTATTACAAATTCACAAGCACACTACCAAGCCCATGAATGATTTATGCTGAAGAAGGTTTGACGCTAGTGTACTAAAATGTGCAGCCCTTTCTTGGTTTTGTTTCCTCTGGAAGGGAGATCAAAACTCTTGGTTTTAGTGTTGAGAACAGTTTTGTAATGTCTAAGCAGAGTTAGATCCCAGAGTTAGAACCCAAGTTTCTTATTACGTCAGTGCAGACAGCTGAAGTGTGCAGCTGACTTCTGTAGAGAGCACTTAGTATTAACAAATTACACCCAACAAACCATAACAAAGTTCAGTCAGCCAAAGACAAGGCTATCCCTGTAGAAGGATTTAAAAAATCTCAAATAGTTGTGATTTGTATCACAGTCACGTAGTTCATGATTGACACATTTACAGATAGCAGCTCCTATGTTGGCAGCAAATCTCAAATATAGGTACTATGGCAAGGAGGAAACATTCTGATGTGCTCTGCTATCTGCAGAACCCGTGGAACGCATGAAAACATGCACAAAGAAAGGGAAAGATAGTCACCCTTTAAGAAACTGACTCTTTGAAAGCTGATGGCCATGGTGGTCATGTCTAGTAACTTCTGGATATGTTGGCTGAATTTCCTCGTAGGAGAAGGGGAGTTTTGAGTACTGCAGGAATTAAAAAGGCATCTTCGTGCCTTATCCCTTAATGCTGTTTCCTCCCTTTTTTCATTTTTTCTTCTCTCATTTTACTTTTTCCCTTAACCACTCTTCTGTCCCACTAGACTGGGCCGCGATAGACTGCTTTTGTTTTGGTTGGCTTCTCCAACTGGAGTAGTGTATATTATAGTGAGGAGGATAGCAGAGATTAACCTAGATAGCCTTTATTTACAGAATTCAGAGGTATGCTTAATTTCTCAGTGGAAATTATCAAGTGGAAAAGGATCTAAAGACAGTTATAGAGGTTTTGGAGTTTCTTAATACCTCCTTTTTAGTGGGACACTTCCTGTTACCTCTACTTAAAGCAAATAGTAACTGACTTTGAGCAGTGCTTTCTAAAATCTGTGAGGTTATTCAGGTACAAGTAACTACTCATCTGAATGAAGGTTTTAGCCCGTGATCTGGCAAACATATGGGCACTTAACTCATGCATTTACATTTACAGAATGAGCCATGAAGCATAGCAATTTAGAAATGAGGAAATCTGAACTGTTGATTCCACATAACTCTGTAATAAAACTTCCAGTGGTGCCAGGATTTCATCCCACACCTGTAATTAGGTGCTCAACATAAGATATTGTAGAGTAGGGGCTTTGCAATTACATACTTGATGAACTTGAAAGTTACTTACTTAGTTTTCTTATTTGCTCTGAACCTTGTTTTTCTCCTTTTTTTTTTTTTCCCCTCTTCCCTGGAAAACTGTTTCTCTGCCAATTTGTTCATCCTGAGGGGCTTTCTTCTTGCCTACATTTTGTGGATGGCCAGAGTCATTAGAAGCAAATGCATATCTGCAGTCTGACTTTTAAAGCAAACTGCAGCAGCAGCACATTGCCATGAAATAAGGCCTTGACTTCACACTACCCTTCACCTAACTTTGCTTCTTCTTTTCCCTCTACCGAGCTGGAGGTCAGCTTTTAGTGCTTAGCCTTAGTGTTTGAAGGCTTATAATGGTATCGATGTTTATGGACACTGGTTTATGTCCATGGACATTATTTGGTTATAGCCCTGTAAAATATGTGTGCTATTCCAGCCTGAGAAATATGTGCATGTGGTTATGCATACATCACTATAAAGGTTAACAGAAATGGTGATCTGCAAGGAATATTCTTATGAAATTAAAGACTCACAGATATTTAAGGCAGGTTTGAAGAGTTATTATTGGCAAACATGCAGAGCAGTTGTGTGTGTGTGTAAAAATAAATTAAATTCATAGGACAGTGGAGAAGCAAATCTGAGACACAGAGGGAAGGCAGAGTTTCAGGTGGCATTCATCCAGCCATATCTGCAAGAATGCAACGATGATGATTTATAATTACTGTGACGAAAATAACGATGATTCTGCTGCCACGTTTTTACCATAGCCTTGGGAGTATAAGTAATTATGCAATGATCAGTTGATTCTACATATTCACAAATTTAGCTATTTATCATAATTGGTTTAGTCCCTTGGAATTAGTCCAGACTTTTACTTCATACAGTTGGTCGGAAAAGGGAAGTGGAAGGAAACAAATTTCCTTTAGCTGCATACACCAAATCAAAGTCCGATCTACACTAACAGAATCCTTATTATTGATTGCAGTGGTTGTTTATTCTTCCAGGTTTAAAAAAAGCAACAAATAAAAAAAACAACAACAAAATAAACCCTCACCCAGAACCCATCTATGTCTCCTCCTTGGAGATGCTCTCAGTGGGTATAAAAAATAAACCGATTCACACTTCAAAACACACCTTTTCTGCATTTTATCTGCGTTTCATCTGCTGGATGTTCAGTGGTCAAATTAGATTGAATTAGGGGGATCCAGGCTTTGTGTTTGCTTTCATGCCCACTAAAGCCTTTCCATGGTTGTCTCCATCCTAATCTTGTCATTCAAGGAAATAATCTGACTCCATGGCCTCGGAAGCCCTTCTTACTTATGAAACCATTTTATTCTAGACTGTGTTTTTGATGGTTGTGTAGCCGGAAAATACTTTGTCCCAAGCCCTCTATCCCCCACAAAAAAAGACCCTACCAAAACTAAAAATGCCATTGGCTTTGAGGTGAAAAGAAAGAGGCACGCTCAAGGGTAACTGAAGGATGTCCAGGTACACAGCCAAATTCCTGGATATTACCACAGAATTCCACGTTAAGCTGAACATCAGTTTTGATGCTGTTTGTCTGTAACGTTGCAAAGTAACTAGAATCCTCTTGCTGCCTTCTAGGGACCCTTATGCATTCAGGCACAAAACCTAATACAGCATCAAATGGTCCCAGAGGGTTTATTTGTCTGGGCAGCAGCAGGCACAGTGATAAACAAAATGTCACAGATGAAGGAGCAGTGCAGGCAGTCCTACATGTCTAGCAGCCATAGACAGTGAGCCATGGCCTGTCTGTTATCAATTTGTCTTAAATCACACAATTAGACATCTTTTCTTTATCACACATTAATCACTACCTTCCTGGCCCAATTATACCTGCTAGCTTTCAAGCACATGGTTATATAAATGGCTTCACTGTAATTCAGATTTGGCAAATAGACTGAACTTTTTCCACGTTCTTAATAGCTGGTTACAAGCTGAAATTGCAGCATATATATATTGCTCAAATCACAGTTTCTTCATCTCTCTGCAGCCATATACTTCTTGCTCCCTTGGGTCATTCTTCTAGGCCTTGGTATGCCTTGGACCTCCTTCGGGGGTGAAAGCGCAGCTGATCAACACCAAATGCTTCATTTCCTGAGGTTTTCCCATGATAAGGTGAGTGGCTGTGGCCCAGAGACACATTCAGGTTCCCTGCGGTTTTCTGATCTTCTGGCCCAGTGAGCCAGAATGAAATGACTCTTCTCTTAGTGGCAAACAATGAGAGAAATGATGGCTCCATGGTGAGGCTTCCTTCAGATGAGCTGCAGACCTGAACCCGTGTTCCTCACTTCCAAATGAGCACAGGTGTTGCCTTCCCACAGTGTCTGTTTCTTGTTATCTTTTATTCTTTTCCAGCCACTTCCATTTATAATGACATCAAGGGCACTGCTAGCATTGGAGACCACTGCCTCTTTAGTAGGTCCACCTTCAGGGGGCACAACATTAGCAGAAGGAGCAGCAACCACTGATCTGACTGGTATCCAGAGAAACAGGGCTGCAGGAAATTGGGGAACCCTTGCGTCCAATGGTCAGAGTCCAGTCTCCTGGGTCAACCAGATGTTTCCCTGAGAGGTTTAGAATCACAGCTTTAAATTTCAAAGGCTTAAATCTGCTCAAATCCTTTTGTGAGTCTTTAGATGAATCTAGTTTTATGGTTACATAAATTTTTGGTAGAGGGGACTCTGTTCCACTGCAAAAGAACTGAAATAAAATGGCAGTAGACTTAGGCAGATCAATATCACTCTTCTGTGCAATTTTTAAAAACCAAAGTTGCAGCAGAAAAGCCAGTTATTGCAGTGCTACTTAATTCATTTAGCAATAGAGTGCATTGATTGATATTGTCATAAATAACAAGCCACTTCATCTGTGCCCCCTCACTGCCCTATCATATTACACGTACAGGCTAGGATGAAAAAACAGCTGCAGCCCTTCTGAGCCTCAGGCTAACAAGCCTTATTGATTGCACTTGTCGTGAGTAATCTAAAGCTAAAAGATAGCAGCCCATAGGATTTGTATCTAAGCATCATAGGCCAGGTTTGAACCCGCACCATTTTCTAGGTGGGTAGTGCCTGTGGAAGCTGTGCTGATTTCTAGGCAGCTGACATGTTTTACTGGAAACAAGTGCAAACAGAAGAGTCATGTTCTGAGCAGTGATTGGCAAAATCAATCCTAATTAGGCTGCAGATATTCAAGGCCACTTCTAAACCTGAGCCTTTTCTTGATCCCCTGTAATTATGTATTCAGATCAAAATGACACCCTGAGCTATTATCCTGCTTGTTAAACCCACTCGGTCACTTGTTGTCTGAGCAAATGCATCTACGTTTCGCTAAGCGGCATAAATGGTTGCCTCTGTCAGTCTCTACACACTGAGGGAGCCGCAGCTGTGTCCTTCAACGTCTTGGATTCCAGAGCTCATTGCAAAAACTTTGGAGTTACTTTGTGCCAGTTGACTTGGCACTCATACCGACCTGAACTGTCATTTGGCCTTTTCCTGTGAGGCTTCAGAGGTACCTCCATTGTCGGTGCTAAATCAGAGCAGTTTAGAAGTCTAAGGGAACAAAAGGCGTTTCTTTTGTTTGCTTGTTGGTCTTTATCTCAAATATGAGCTGTCACTCCTTGCCTTGCACTTCACAGAAAAAAGAAGAGAAGAACATGTTAGGTGTGAGAGCTTAGTGGCTTGAATTTACTAATTAGCAGGGCTGACACTCAGGGGCAAGAGAGGAGCAAAGGCTGCTTAATCAGTGTGCATTTGGGGGCTAATTCAGTGTTGTAGGCATGACCTTTTCTTCAAAAATCTGCTGCAGTCACAGATTTCTTGGGCCACTGTGGCATGCTGAGGTGTGAGATGGTCAGTGACACTGGGCAAAACACTTGAGCTAGCAAAAAATTCCCTCAACTTGCATATGGGTGAAATAGCAGGTAAAACAGGAAGGTAATAATAAATCTATTAAAACCATATTTATAAAATATTGTTGCGGCTTTTAAAAAAAGAGGGATGAGCAGAATACTTTGAGGCAAGGTACTGTACTGCAGTTGCTCATTCAGTAAAAAGCTCAACTATGTATGACAAAGAAAGCTAGAAAATTTGCAAGTGTTAATTTAGGTGCTATTGTGGGGCACGGTGAAGGTTATGGCGATGAAGGTGTTTGCTTTACATGGAGATCAGCCCATTTCAGTGTTTATTTAGATCAATGAGTCATCTTCCCTGCTTACAGAGACTGGTAGAGTTCCTTCTGTAGAACCCCTCCCTCTCTCTTTTACCTTTATTTTCTGGGGTTTTTTTTCTCACTGTAGTTTTGCTGCTTATGTTATTTAGTCTTTCTAGCAGCTTTGCTGGATGTAATTTCCTTACATACTATTTGTTTTAGTGTTTTTATTAACTTTTATGGCACAGGTTTTGTTGCCACTTAGCTACTAAACATTAATGTAGTGCATACAAAAAATATAGTTCACTACTTAGTCTGAGAAGTAGCAAAGGGATTACCTTGGTAGCATTCCTGTAAAAAACACAATGAGCTCGAGATTTCAGGAATAAAAACCAAGGGGAAAAAAGTCTCCCTTTCATCAAGCGTAATTCTCTAAAAGTCATTGCATACTAATTTTGCTAGAGAACATAATCACTTAGCTGGAGAGGAGTGTTTTCATTTTCCTTTGACTTTAGGATACAACTGAAAATTCTGGTCCACTACTGTTCTCAAAACGAAAGCCACAAGGAGGGCTTTTATTTGTGTCTGTTGCTTGTGACCTTGGACTTCATTCTGTGATCGCAAGGGTTGTTTCCAGGGTTCATTAGTCCTTGCGTGCTGCAATTTTTTTGGTAATGATGGAGGTAGTTCTGGACCTGCTACACAGTGAGCAAAACTTTAAAGGCCTCTGGAAGTACATGCTGAATAATGCTATTCATGTTCCAATATGCCGTAGGTTAGTTGGAATTTGCTTTCTTCAGCTTGGGGTTTAGTTGCTCCGGTATCAGTTGGGACACCTGGTAACTTTGTCACTGTTACGTACTAGCACCAGTGGTGCCCAATTTTTTAAGCTGTTCTCATCATGGAAACCATTTGCACTGGAGTGAAACGTCCTCTGAATTCCCTTCAGCAAGGTACTGACGAGTGTTCTCGTTGAGCAGCACATCCAGTGCAGGGACCTCAGTGAGCAGCTGCAGGTGGAGCTTTGGGGGACAGGAGCTGACGACCCCCAGACTTTCCCACCTCAGAGTGGGAGGGCGTAAAAGCCCAGAGGTTCCTTTGTTCAGAGTCTGTCCTCAGAGGCACCAGCTTGAGCTGATATTTTGTTATTTAGTTACTGCATCAAGATTAAATTATTTTAAGAGCCATTAGGGAAACCTTGTCCGACTGCGAGTGTTGGGTGTGCAGCTGCGAATGTGCCACGGTCCCAGCTCAGGTGGTGAGAGTGTGACTGCCAGAGTGGCTCCTGGGCAGCTGGACAGGGAAAGGTAATCCCTTAACATCCTGGCCAAAGAGGTGGGACTCGCAGGAAGGAGGGAGTTGTACACTGGACAGTGCAGTGTTGGCTGATAAGAATACATGTCCCCGAAGGATCCTGTTGTGTGCATGGATACCGACAAGTTCTTTAAAAGTGTGTTGTAACTTGATATTAAGTTTTACTCTATTAAGGTTTTGGAACTGAGAAAAAAACTATTTAACTTTTTTAATAGATGATATAGTTGTTTAGTGAGATTTATGTTTTTGGGCTGCAAACATTGTAGGTAAGGCTTTTTGTCTTGTTTTTTAAATTTAAAATGAAGAGGAGAAGAAAAAGATTTAGTGTGACAAAATACTAGGGCTACTTAATTGAGAGGATCTGAAGTACGTGCTGCCACTTAAATTCATTATTCTATTGATGAATATACTTTCTCAATTTTCAACATGTAGTCCTGCAGTGCTCTTAATAAATAATGAATCCAGAATTACAAATAATTCTTTATTACTCACTTTAGGAAATAAACATGGCAAGATTTACCAGTAGTATAAAAATCTTTCTGTCTTCATATCTTTTATTTGTGAGTCTTTTTTTTTTTTTTTTGGCGTGGTTTTTTCCTATTCTTTTTGGCCAAAATCATGACCTTCAACTTTCCTGCATCACTGCTGGCTAATCACCAAGTTTCAAATTAATATTCTTCTGTGTAAGTGATCACTGCAGCATGACTTCACAAAGTTTGCTTGAATTTTAGCCTGGATTTATGTAAGTCTGGATTTATAACATATATTCTTGCCAGGTGTCCAAGAGGCATGTTTCCTCTTCCTGGGGCTATCAGACACCCTCAAAATTAATATTCACATGAGCTGTAATTTTTTTCTTAGTTTTCAAGATCCAAGTGGTCTGGAAGCATTAAGAGATATGTAATGATGCTCACGATCAGGGCTGGATCTGACCTTTTAGTATCCATGACAAAACAGAGGGTAAATAAATCCCTTCAGAAAGAACTTGACATTAATTCCACCTTATCTGCCCAAACCTGTCAAAGGTTACTACTCATCTGGGCTATTAAAATGCTAGTGTTTGCAGACTCGGAGAAAATTGCTGTCTCTTGGCAGAACAAGAGCCAGCAAGCCAGAACAACAGTCAGAAAGTACAAGTTTTTCCACTCCCTATTAGAAACTTGTTTCTAAGGTCTTTCCTACCAGCTTTCTCCAGATAACATTTATGAAAGTCATGTTTTGCAGTGATAACTTGGTGGCGCACCAAATCTTTACTCGAGATAATTAGCTACTCCATCTTTGATGTGCACTTTACAGTGTATCATTATTTTTTTTGAAAGTATTGTGTTGCATTTTCAGGAATACTGGCTTTCCATCCAATTATTTGCAGTAACACAAATACTTTTGTTTTAAACTGATGTGTGAGAGCTGTTCCTGTAAAGCCCAGTACACTGTGACTGTCACTACCTAGTGACAGAGGAACAGGAACCAAACTTGGAGAAACTGGAGCACAAACAGAAAAAAGACTTACGTGAAGACTTAGAGAAAGCGGAAGTCAAACACAGAAACACAGTTCAATGTTTGTTTGTGGAATAATTTGCTCATTGTGTACCACTCCATGTCTAATCACAGTTTGGCTGGATGGATGCACAAAGCCCAATTCTCTTTTCTCTTGGCTTTTTGTTAAGGGAATGGAGGGAAACTCCCATTATTGTTCTTACAAATAGGTCAGGCCTTCTTCATGGAAGAAGGTGATGTATTTGATTCTTTTTAAAGAGAGATGTGGATTAAGAAATTTCCCAAGGTTTTTCAGCCACCCTAGATGCAGGACTTTGGAGAAATGATAAAGCACCTTTACCCGTGCACCCTGACCTTTCCTAGCCCAAATATCAGCATGAACCACAATGTCTTCCTCCCTGACACCTTCCATGGCATGCTTGTTGCCACTGGAAATCTGGATGCATTGGCCTGGAGGGGCACAGGCACTTTGGAAAGGAGTAGG
The DNA here is from genome assembly GCA_013398855.1 of Mohoua ochrocephala. Taxonomy (NCBI): domain Eukaryota; kingdom Metazoa; phylum Chordata; class Aves; order Passeriformes; family Acanthizidae; genus Mohoua; species Mohoua ochrocephala. The sequence goes on along the minus strand of VZTA01012732.1, from coordinate 147,429 downwards.
CACAAATGGAGGGCCGGGGTAGTGGGGCTGCCTCGGAGGCTCATTTGTTCTGCAGTCCAGGCAGAGCATCTGTATTTGCATTTTCAGGCTCCAGTGGGGATTTCTGTGAAAAGAGTCTATTAGCAGTCATGACTGGTAACTTCAAAGATGCCCTTTCCTTATTGCAGGCTGATGTGTGTGTGGCAAACTATAAAGTCATGCATAACATTTACGATGGTGAAATACACCGCTGGCGTAGTACAAGATTTTGATTTGCTCCAGGAACCAGCTCTTGTCTCACATCAGCATTTTATGCAAATAGGATGATTTGGTTTTTTCTCATAGACAGTAAAAATAAGAATGCAGTTAATGTCCTTGACAAAATATATTAGAAAAGAATTCCACAAATGTATTTTTTTTTCCTGAGGAGAGCAGTTAGAGATGGCAGAACAAGAAGGTGTTGCAAGAAAATTGTGCCGTGAACACAGAGTTTTCTTCCTCTTACTACCTTAAGGACTACACAGGACAAACTGTAATGCTGACCTCATATTCCTGAGCTACATGTGTAATTCAAACACGTAAAAGTGCTGAGCAAAATCAGTGATATCATTTGATATCATTCTAAGCACAGCCTGGTGTGTGCCTCCTTTATGCTTTCCCTTCTGGTAGTAGCTACTCCTGAGAAATGTGCAGCTTTGGTGTTTTCTCTCTCCCACAAAACTCTCCACTCAGCAGATACTTCCGTTTTTTCCATTATGAAGCAATTGAAGGTTTGCATTGCTTGGGATACGAACATAAAATTTCCATCCATATTTAATGAACCTGGAGGAATGTCCTTGACCAGGGCTGGGGTGTCTTCTTCAGAGCAGGTGTAGACTGGCATTTCCTCTATGGAAGTGGCAGTGGGAATGTCTCTGGTGTTGTTACCACACTGCATTAAGCAGTTTTGTGGTTTGATTCTTATGATACACCTTCTCTGTTTTCAACTCCTGTTCTCTCTTTGTCTGGAACTCAGGTTAAAAAGGAAAGTTTATGCCATTTGGAAAGAGAGGCAGGCAACTCAGGAGGACTACAAGGGTGTTGTGAGGTCATGCAGGGAGAAAATTAGAGGGGCCGGATCCCAAATCCCCAGACTATAATGTTAATTTTGTTATTCTCACAGTAGGGAACACTCAGCTTTGCATATCAAACTCACAAATCTATTAATAATTGCATTCATCTACACAGCTATATACAAATATAAATAGCAAGGCTACAAAGTCAAGCAGAAAGTTAGGAAGTTAGGAGATTGTAGAACTAGTTGCCTGGGCAACATTAGTCTGGTTAAGTATTTGCATTTTGATCTAGGGCTTCAGGGGCCATATTTACTTGCTTTTTTTTCCCCTGCACGGGGATGCCTAGAGGGGAAAAAAATGGCTACAATTTTACTAACTCTCATATTAAGTGTGAGATAATTATAATAAGGGGCTCTTGCAGAACTCCTGTAATAACCTTTATCTTTATTGCATAGATGGAAGGAAAGGTCAAGATCTGTTCAACTAGTATCTTTGTGTGACGGACTTAGTGTTAGCTTCATGCTTTATATACATAATATGTCCTCAGAGACTGCAAGGAAAGCAAACAGACCTCATCAATTTCTCTAATGATTCCTCTGAAAGATACTTTTTTTTTTTTTTTTATCTTGGTTTGTATTTTTAGCTCACTTTAACAACACCTCTATTACCAGGCTGTCAGAGACCTCGTACATAGAATTTATGTTGGCTTTCATAAAGAAAAATTAGATGCTATCTCAAGGACAGTCTCTACTTTTAATGTCATTAAAACTAAATGAGTTATTGTTGATATTCACTGAGGAACAGCAAATAGAATTAGATGGAGAAAAATCTTAGTGATAAGATGATGTGCTGGCTGTAACTGTCCACTGCAGAGAAGAAGTAATTTATAAGCATTGCTCTTTTTTAATGTATACATAACCTGTACTTTATACTGTGTGGTTGGTTCTATTAATCCTAGGGGAGGGATGGAGGCTGTGGAGAAGGGGTGTGGATATTAGTTATAATACTCTGTATTTCTCCAGTAGCACTGAGTGTGTGGCTGGGCAGTTCGGCCCCAGGCATCCTCAGCACCCCAAGATGCTGCAGAGGAAAAAGCACTTGGTCTGGGTCTGTTGGCTGCTGGAGAAAAGCAGAGCAGAGCTCATGGAAAAGGAAAGTATGTTACTGAAAGGTGGTGTTTATCAGCACAACTCTAAGTGATACCTCTGTTTTGAGGTCTGTGTTATGTTTCACAGGATGGGTCAGGCTGGAAGGGACCACAGTGGTCATCTGGTCCCACCTCCCTGCTCAAGCAGGGCCCAGAGCACATGGCACAGGATTGTGTCCAGACAGTTCCTGAGTATCTCCAGTGTGGGAGCCTCCACACCCTCTCTGGGAAGCCTGTTCCAGTGCATGGGCACTGCACAATAGAGAAATTCTTCCTCATTTTCAGGTGGAACTTCCTCTGCATCGGTTTCTGCCCGGGAAGTTCCACCTGATTGATTCTTAGGGTACAACTGGTTACGACTGAATGCTTTTCAAGTTTAGTATGGAAAGCTTCCCTCTCTATTAGGATAACGAAGCAAAGGTAGGCCAGTGGTGTTTCACTGGAAGACTCCTGCATCTGCATACTTTGCACTTAGCACTACAGTGTTTGCTTTAAATTCCTTCTGTAAAAGAATGAGGAAAGAAGCAAAATGGGGTTGAAGATTTCCCTATTTTTACCCAGCTTGCCCAGGCTCTTGGGGAAAAGCAGACAACTCTGTAGGTGATAGAGAATTTTGTAAAAGGCTGTTTTCTGTGGTAATCCCACCTATCTATAGATCTGTGGTACAGATATCATCAACTTTGTTTCTTGTGCAACTGAGACCTCTTTAGCTGTTAACTCCAAAGCTGGAGTGAAATGAATATGGAGATCCCATAGCATGTTCTATCGGCACAAAGTGTCTATGGGGAAAAAAAATGAGGTATTGAATTTCCTGGTAGGAGAGAAAGTGCTACATATTTCATTTTATGTCTGTGGTATAAAGACCGAGAAGTTCTTTTAAGAAAGATCAAAAGCAGATGCATTTATATGTAACATCTTAATGTATAACTGTTTTGTTGGGGTATTGCAGAGAGCTACTGCAAATGAAAAAGAAATGTTAAAAGAACATTATTAAGCTATGAAGTTAAAAACCTGAAGGATAGAAAATGTCATTGCAAACTTAATTAGACCCCCTAATGTGTGTGCAGTGGGAAGGGCTTTAATTACCTGATCACAAACTATTTTTTGCACAGCATCCTCCATTCCTTTCAGCATAGAAACCTGATAGTCTTTAATTAATGAGCAACTATTCAATATTTTGTTTTCTCCTCAATATGCCATCTTAAGTTTTACTCACTGTATGCTCTTCAAACCAGCTCCAGACCCATAATTATTCATTTCTTGATGGGAAATTCTTGTGAAGTGTACTTCACAAGAAAATTTATTTTACAAATATTTTTTATTTTCACACCATCCAAAAGAGATTATGGGTTATAATGATTTTTTGGAAAGTTAATTGTGTCGCAAGGAAAAATCATAAATTAATTTGGAGCCTTAAAGCAAACAAAACTGTATTTCAGAAGTTTATATGCATTTAAAGAAAAATTTCAGTTTACTTAAGCTGCGTATACTACCTGGTGGAAAAAAATCAGATCCCAGCATTTTAAATAGTTTTTTATTCTNCCCCCTCCCCCCACAGCATAGGCCGAAAACAAGATTTTGACCTGTTAAAAGACAAAAACCAGCGAGAGCAAGAACGTGCCCTGTGCCAGAGAGAGCTGTCGCCTCCCTTGCTGTGTCATTAAGGCACTGAGCCGCTCTCTCTGAGCTGGTAGAAAGCCGCATTTAAAATTGTTGCTGTGAATCAGAAAGACCAACCCTGGTGATAGTGAGAGGTAGCAGTTGGAATAAAATACCTCCTCTATTCCCAGAATGGATGCTTGCTCTGCATTTGAAAATCACTGGGTGGTGTACAGGCGTACTCCTGGCTGCTGGGGCCTGAGCCTTTTGCTGATGAGCAGAGTCGTGCTTGCTCCTTCTTCTTGGCATGTCCATCTGTGTGGTTTTCCTCATACCCTTTCCACAAGGCGGCCTCATCCAAATAATTTAAGGCAAAGTAGTATAAGTAGTTGCCTGAGAGGCAGGGGTGGCCTGTCACTGAGACCACTCTCTCACTTCCAGATGAATCTCTTGATAAGAGGATTAGTGTTTTTAAGCAAGTGGATAGAGGCACCAGCACTAAATGAAGTGAGCCAGAGCTTTATCCCTTAAGGCACAGTTCAAAACAGGTTTACAGATTTCTATTTAAATGCCCACATTCCAGGTGTGCATAAGGGTCAATAAGGATTTGAGCCTAAAATTTCCAAATTGTGGTTCAAAGCCTTGAAATCAGTTATTCCGCCTTGCTGTCACAGACTGTAGGAACTCTTCCTATGAATCAGCATTTTTTGATGACATGTAAACAGTATTTTAGACTAAATTTCTTCATTGTCTTTTTAGTTTGTCTCCATAAAACTGGTATCTCATAATCGGCACTTCCGTCTCTGAAGTGCAGGTGGGGTTAAAGTGTATTCTCCCAGGCCTTATGAATGAAACTGTTTTTCTGGCTTCCTCTCCTCTTGCTCATTTACTGTGCCCCCCGCCGCCCCCCAAGTTATGTAAGGATGAAGGTGTCAGAGGGAACACCTGCTTTATTGAGGAACTGCATCTAGCACTGGAGAGTTCCAGAAACATTCTCCACTGCTGGCTGAGGCCAGGGTCCTGCAGAAATAATAAATGACCATATAACAGAGAGGAGGGGAAGAGTTCACAGTAGAACCTACAGAAGTGAATGCTGATGCTTCCCAGCTTTTAAAATACATGCTTGGCAGCCTTAATATTTTTGATAAATAATGGTGGATTGAATGGGTGTGCATGTGTTGGTGGGCGAGCATGCTGGTATCTTGCAAGTAAGAGTGGAATAAGCAAACGTGGTTGTGTGATTTTATTGAGCCTTCCATGGCTCAGAGCTAGGCTGAGAGGCCCATATTTGAGGTTATTAAATGTCTGCAACAGGCAGGAGCACCTATTTCTTCCTTGTCTGATCACTGGTGAAAGGCCCTGAAAAACTAGATCAGAGATTTTTCAGAAAGACCACCCAAGCAAAGTGATAATTTTGGAATAAAACCAGCCACAGTGAAATTGATATTGTTTCTCCTGGTCAGCTCTATGAACTTTGCAATCTTTGGGGTTGGTCAAACTATTTGAATAATGGGCAAGGTCTAAGAGGACAGATCTCAAGGGGAATGCAATCCTGGAGGTGCTCTTACCCTCCCTAGGATGCATCCTTACAAACATAAGTTCGGTTTGCTGGGGAAGGAAAAGTTGAGTCTGTGATGAAGAATTTAACATGCAAATTGTTATTAATTCTACCTTCAATCAAAAGCGCACAGAGCAGCTACAAGGAAGAATAATAACAGTTAGAATAATTGCACTTAGATCCTCTAAAATGTGACACTCCAGGTTGTGTCAGTAATTTCAACTTCTAGCCAGGGAAGCAGCATATTTATCTTGTCAAAGAAGTAAAAGTTACTCCAAGTTTAAACAAGCATATGTCCTTTGAAACCAGACTGTTTATTTTATTTAACCCCATGGAAAAATGGTTGAAGTCTCTCTTTTAGATTAAGTAAAGATTCTGTACCTTTTAGGTGATATGCTGGACTCTGAGTTTGTTTGTTTGTTTAATTCTTCTAACTGTTAATGTGTCAGGATCCTGGGATCATCACTGTGTATTTGCTTAATTTATAGGTGAGAGGCTTCCCGTAAAATGGCCTCCATAAAAATGTTATGCAACATCCAAGAGGGTTCTTAAAGTAGAGATCTTTCTCTTTCTCTCTCTTTCTTTCTTTCTGCAAAAGAGGAGAGAGGAGGTTATGTCAAAATCCATTAATTTCCTTTCCCAAGCTGCTTATATCTAAACCTTCAGTAACTTCACAATTCCTCTGTCCATTTTTTTCATCCACTATTTAGCCATTTCAGTTTCTGTATACCTTGAAAACCATTTGTACATTGAATTATAGAATTTTTTTTTTCACTTTTTAGCTCTTTTAAGTGATCTCAAGTTTCTTGACACCTAAAATTAGTGGTAATAGCATGGTGGACTCTGGATAATGGTTGTCTAGCAAGAAAGAGAGATAATATGTTTCTACATTGCTATTACTTTATAGGATTTTTACAGAAGTATAGAACGAGTGCTCAGCTAAGATCAGAGCTGGGTGCTGCCATGCACCAGGAACATCCATCAAGTGAGATGATTTGTCCTTAAGAGGAGCTGTAAGTAGGTGAAAAAGACTGACAAGGTATTATTTACCCCTATTTGACAGATGAGAAGTCAGGACCCAGGCACTGTCTGGATTAAGTGGCAAAAAAATAAATGGCTTTGTGAGTCCTGGTGTCCTGTTATTGTTCAATGCAGGGACTTGGATCTGGAGAATGTTAGAAATTTCTTATGGTTTATGCAGTTGATTTCTGGTGGCATAGGAGTGGGATGCAGAACCAGGGGAAAGATGGGTAAGCAGTCAGTGTAGCAATTTGAGACAAGGCCAAGGTACCCACCTAAACAGTGACCTTGGTACATGCACTTCAGATATCACCAGAGAGACTGTGCCCACCCTGACAGCAGCCCAGGTATGTTAAACTGCAGACTGGTGAACCTTCTTCCTAGTATTTAACCTGCTAAATAGCTGTAATGGCTAATTCTGAAATAGTTCTGTCTGGTTGTATAATGCATCTTAACTGGCAAGTGCCAAAGTTAACAGAATCTATTATAAAATGCTTTTTCTCAGTGTCGCTGAAAATCATGCTGGTGTTGTTGTTGTTTTTTGGTTTTGGTTTTTTTTTTTTTTTAAGAAAAAAGAGAAAACAAAATGTTATTTGATAGGAGAATAACATGATGCTTTTGTGAGAAAGACAGTTTTTTTCAGTTCAGTCAACACTGGGGGTTCATGTGCTTTTCCTCACTTTAGCGGGATCACAGCGACTTGAAATTGGCTGGGGATGCAACAGCTGAACGTGTCACTTTGTGGCATTCATTTGGAAGTACACTACACAGGAATGCTGAATTAGCCCTCCTGCTGTGCGGCCGGGATGAGCTGGAGCTGAGTGATTGTAGTGTCAGAATGAGAACTAGTTCAGTGGCATAGAAGGGATATAATTTTTTGGATACCTCAGGATGTGTACAGAACAGGCTGGGCTGTTAGTGGAGATGACTTCTGAGAGGAAATATGATTTCCTGACTATCTCTAATAGTGTTAAATCTAATTCATATTTTCATATTCATTGCTGAGTATTATGCAGACTTGGCAAGTCATTAAGGACAAAACAGAGTTACTGTAAGATACACGAGCACCGAAGCACAAGAAATTGAGACTCCAAATGTAAAATCATAGATAGCAGGAAGCAGGAAGTTTGTGGGATAGGTGAAATGAGCACACTGCTGTGTTGGAAATTCTAGTGCCAGGTTGTAGCCTGAAAGAGTTTTAGGTGCTGTTCAGTGTAAGGTGTCATGTTACTGCAATATATTAGATACATTTTCTTGGAAACTATTTCAAGGAACAATGGAGGGTAAAAGACTTGTGGAGAAACTTATATGTCTGCATTTCTGCACATTGAAGAGTTTAAGCTGTCCCATTTTTTTAAAATGTTTGCTGTCCATCCCCTCAGCCTACCTGTGTGCCTTTTAATACAACTATTCACCACTAAAGGCAGTTTCAGCAGTATTGCTTCTTTTCTAAAAATAGACTGCAGGAGCATCTTTGTTATCTGCAGTGTGAATTGTTTTAGTCCGAAGCTGCTTTGCTACAGTATCATTTCTTAAATTGCATATTACTTTAACAACCACATCCACCCAAAACATAACGATTGTGACTGAAGAAATACAATTCTGAATCACGAAGTGGAAGGCACAAGGGTTTAGGTGCAAGTGACACCAGTTTTCATTTTGCATATATATACACAGGAATTGCGATTACAGCAGTATGCATTGTCTTCTGTTTGCAGCAATGCCAAGACAAGACCAGGCTGGATGGGGCTCTGAGTAACGTGGTTTAGTGGAATGTGTCTCTGCCCATGGCTGTGGGATTGGAACTAGATAATCTTTAAGGTCCATTCCAACCCAAACTGTTCTGTCATTCTGTGAAACCAAAATTCGAGTGTAGATTAAAGTATGTCCCGAGTGAAATGAGCAGAATTTCAGTGATGAAAGAATGTGTTGCTGAGAATCATTTTAGTGACATTCCTTAATCATGTTCTCAGAAGGTGGTACATATTTCAGCAGCTGTAGTGTGGGTTTGTGAGAACTGTTGGCCAGATCAGCATAAACCCTGAGAGGTGAGCTGGCTTTGTGCATTCCTAGCAGTGTGTTAACCACTGTTTGTTGCTGAACAGTGTCCTTTGCTCCTTCTCAACCCATCTTGCCTTGCAAATCCAAGATTTGGACTGAAAATAGCAAGAGCCTCCTGTGGAAAACAGGCAGAAAGCCAAGGACTGGTAGAGTCTCTGTGAGGGGCTGGTGGAGAATGTTGGCTCAACATGACTGAGACAAGTCAGTGGTGCAGTAGATGCTTCCAAAGCCTTGGCAGTGGTTGCTGCAGGCGCATCTGAAATGGCATTTCTCGCCCTGGGTAATGATAGAGTCCCTCATCAGAGAGAGTCCGATGGGCACAATTTTCAGTGACCTAAAATAGCATTGCACGTAGTCAGTAGGGCAGACTTTTGCTCCTCAGCAAAGGTTTTTCACTCCTCAGTGTAGGTTACATAAGTTTTCAGAGCTAGGAATTTAGGAGCTTCAATGACAGCTGTACACCACTTCCCACACATGCCCACTCCCCCCAAGAAAAGGGGAAAAAAAAGCTCATATTTCCAAGTTGACATTAATTATGTTGTGAGGGGTTCATCGTGGGGCAGTTAGTAATGCATTTAAGAAACAAGATATGGTCACATTATTGTTTCCCTATTTCATTTTTTTCTTGTTTTAGTCTGTTTCCTGCATTGAATATTTAAAACGAACAGGCACAAGGAAACACACATTCAACTTGAAAGGCTTAAAATAAAAAAAAAAAAAAAAAAAAAACAGAACCTTTCCACTTATATAATTCAATTAAACACATTCTTCCCATGATGCATTGAGGAAATATATTATTACAGACACAAAGCACTTTGTAGTGTTGTATTATTAACTCCTTCTGGGGCCAGATGATTTTTCTGCCAGATTAAAAGGAAGGAGAAATAGGATGTAACGTCAATTAACCTAATTGCTATGGGTCTTTCAACACTAGGGCTTATGTGCATTCCCAGAAAGGGGATACAAAAATGTGTGCATTTAGGATTTCCAGATCTTTGGAGGGAGTTTAAAATGCCCTGATATTACCCTGGTGAGAGCTGTGTGCTCATCTGCCTGAGCAGTAAAAATAGGCTATTTTTATTTAATTGGATGGTGAAAAGCTAGAGATTTCTCACATCAGTCCGATGGCAGATTCAAGATTTTACATATGTCAAAACAAAGCCATCTGGATTTGTTTATATTGCAGTTAGTCTTTTGCAGGAGTCCAAGTGGCTATTTGAGAGCCACTATAGCATCAGCATAACAAATAAACACTGGTCATGCTACAGCCCTTTCGAGTTTCTTGGGCCAACGTGGAGAACTCTTTGCTTACACATCTGCAGGATGAGTGTGTGTTAGCCAAACAAAGTTGTGGAAATGAAGACAGGGTCATAAAAAACCCCATCTAGACATATGAAATCATATGAGTTAAAAGACTGAGTCCCAGTTTTAAACATTCTCATTGCCTTGTCTTTTTTCTTCAGTTCTTTTAACCTCTCAATCCTGTTGCATTATGTAGGCATAAATTTTATTTTTATGTTTACAAATGCAGGATTTATTCAACAGAAGATTGAGGTTTTTAGGGTGTTTTACATAAATAAAACATTTTGCTTCTGAGTTAAAAAACAAACAAAACCAGACATTCCTGCTTGAAATAACAGAAATCTGTTTTAATTGATTGGAGGCAATTAACAAGATTGAGTGCTCAACCCCCCTGCAATCCAGTTAGGAATGGTTCATTGTGCAAGTGATAAATTAAGATGGTTTGCGAAGTTCCTGGTGGATTCTTGATTTGAGGTTATGATTTTGGAACAAATCATGACAGAGCAAAGCTATCAAATGGTACTGTCTCTCCTTTAAAGAGACCTCCAACTGAGCTGGCAAAGCCTTTTCTATTTGTCTAGGGGGACAGCAATCTCTCAGTTTTATGGTAGTTCGGGATGGGAATGGCTTAATAAAGCTCATTGAAAGAGAAATTAATACATAAATACATAATTAATGGGATCTCCAGCACAGGTTAGGTTAGTTTGTGACATTTGTTAGCCAATGGGGTCCAAAATCTTTCACTCCCACTTCAATTTAATTTTCTTTAATTGTCACAGCTCAGAGATACGTTTTCCTGGCTCTGTGCCATTATTCCCTTTATCTAGAGTGGGGCACAGATCAACTCACACGTTGTCCTAAGCACCAGGCATGGAACTTACCCTATGCAGCACGTGAAGGTTCTTGAAGCAGTTTGTATTTGGGCTGATCTGACTGCCTTGGGTCGTTATGGTAAGGAAGGGCAGAGTTTGTGACTTTTGACCCAACTGTGGTGAAAACTAACGCTTAGGGTGACCTTAGAAATGTCCTTTCTATCTACCTTTAAGGTACAGAAAGAAAGAAAGAAAGAAGGGTTCATCTGCTTCAAATGTGCAGTTCTGTTTTCTTTAGTAGGTAATGAGAGCTCTCATGAGCATTAAAAGTGTGTCCTGGCCCTCCCGATTTCTGCCAGCTGCTCTCCACTGGGTAGGGGAAGCTGGTAGCTGTGAGTAGCTGGTAGCGTAGCTGTAAGGCCTGGAAGCTGGAGCATTCCCCACTTTGTCCCTCTCCATCTGTCTGGATTTGGAACTGGAAATACCAAAGACGTTTGGACTGAGAACCTTGGCGAAAGTCAGCAAATCCCCAAGAGCTGCCAAGTGTGGTACTTCCTGGTGGCTGTGATAAAGCCCTAGGTCTTGGAGATTCGGAGGATAAATGAGTGATCGTCCCTGTTGGGGTTCAGCTGAACTTGTCTAAGCCATGGCAGAACAATGGCATAAATTAGATTTCCTAAAGAAAGGTGCTGCTTTTGTAGCATCAATTTAGTCCAAATGTGATGGTGACAATGGATGGGTCTTCGTGCATCCTCCCCACCCCACGCACCCTCTCTCCCTTTCTGCTCTCTCTGATGGGCAATCAGAGGGTTTGGGTTTGTCCCGATGTGAGAACACGGGGTGGGTGTTGCAGGAAGAGCTGTCTGGGTGCTTGCATAAGTGAAGTATTCCAGAGATGGGGGAGCTGAGACGTTCACAATTGACTTTGGTGCACCTTGGCAGGCATAAAGGTCTAAAACGCTGCTAGAAACTGGGCCAACTGGGCAAATTGATTTCCTGAGGTTGCAGGCAGCTTTCTGGTGAATCCCCCTGCCCTCACCCCCAGCAGGGGCACCTGCAGGGTACATCCAGCCCAAAGATGAAGTTTTTTTTTTAATAAAAGCTGTGTGGAAGTGTTCAAGTAATAATCTTCAGTTCTTTAGTTCTGGATGAATTTGAGGCAGAAATGTATGTTTAACGTAATGAATATATTCTGAGAAATTAGTATGTCATTAAAATGAACATTAACATTCTTTTTTTTTCAGTAGTTTGGATGTCCGTGTAGTTCTGAATCTTCTTAAGTGTGATAGAGTTTGTAAGGATGGGCAGCGAGGAGGGAGGGGAAGGAAACTGATGGGCCATGACGCCAGGTCTGTGTTTGATTTCCAAATAACTTTGCAGTTACAATCCCTTGTTCTGACTAGTCAATTTACGGATAAATTTTCCCTTTGAAAAACTACCTGTGTCAGTACTGAGTTTTTTTGTTCAAGGAAAAGGATCATTTTTAGTGACATTTTTCAAAGAGAAACTTAGAAATTAAATTAGATTTTTATTGTTTTTCAGATTTCTCCTGTTCAGTATATGTATTGGAAAATAAGCCAATGAATAAATAGTTCACAAAATTAGTTGGGTTTTTGTCATGGTGGTGTTTTGTTTTTTTTTATTCACCATTTCCTGTGAAATGTCACCAGCTTCAAATAAGAAATTTCTTTAATATGTTTCTCTGGAGGAAAAGGAATAGATGTTTTTCAACTTTTCTGTCAGTATATGCTCTGCAACACTGAATAATTATGAATCTCAATATACCCCTTTATCTAACAGCTTACATGTTTTATTAGTTTTGTGGTTTCTGAGGTTTTGTTTTTTCTTTAGAGGGTTGGTGAAGAGATCAGTACAATTTAGCAATAGATTTGACATTTCATATAGACAGACCCAGAAATCTAACTAAAAAACACATGTCTAGAAATCCCTAGCAAAACAAAAGCTGCTAGGTCCACAAGTTTTCTGAAAATTATGTTGGGTGTTTGGCTTTCATGTTCTAGTAAACATGAATAATAATTCCCCAATCTCCTGCTATGTCTGTTATTCATTATTTTATAACTCCGTGTTGTATTCTGCTTCAGACATCAATTTTCAGGCTAAAAAATCTCAGTCTGTTTAATCTTTCAGCATTCTGAAGGTATTTTATACCATTGGCCTACTTTGTGGCTGTTTTCTGTATTTTTTTCCAATTCAATGACATATTTGTCAAATGGAGAGACAAAAACTTCACAGTTTTCAAGTTAGGGTCACATAACTGTTAATATATAAAGTAATTTTGATACTTTCTGGATGGCTGGTTCTCTTTTTTTTCTTGCAATGCCTAATAATTTCTTTGGGTTTTTGGCCATTTTTGAGTCCAGAACTGATGTTTGCATCCAGCAGTTTACAAGGCTTCAGGATTCCTGAATGATTTCCAACCTATTTCAGAGAGCGTGTGTGGTGAGGATGATTTTGTCCGTGTGGGGTGGTGCTTTACATTTGCCGATCCTCTTTATTTTCCATTTTACTGCCCAATCATTCCACATCATCAGATCCTTGTGCAGCTTTTCTGTCAGTCTTTATTTTGACAAGCCAACAACTTCTGTGTTATCACGAAGTTGTGTTAGCTCTCTGTGCTCCGTGTTTTCTTCGATACGACATTTAGGAAGCCAGAAATAGCATAGATCAGACTAGATCCCTGTAAATGCACATTTTCTTTTGTCATGGATGAGCTTGGTTTGGTTGTTCTTTTTTCTTTCAGTGGTTTTCAACAAAAGTTGATGGAAGTACATGTGCATGGTATCAATTATAGCATCATTATTGATCCATAAACTGATTCCTTTGAAGGCTAATAATAAATTTGTAAGGTCCGTATTCCCTCTTAAAAAACAAGATGTCTTTTAGTCATTATATAAGGATCTGCTTGTTTGTTTATTCTGATTTTTAAAATAATTTCTACTAATTTATGGATTTATTTGTATGTGGGTACCACGGTCTGTCTTAAAGCCTCTTAAAACGTGCCCCTGCATTTGCCACCTTCTGTTTCTCTGCTAATGAAGTAAATTTCCTTGATAGGATAGCCATCACAGCTAATAGTTGAGCAATTTTATATTGAATTTCTAAATTGTGGAAGAATATTAACTGAGCTTAGTGGATTTTCTCTCTTTGTTTTATATGCTAATTCAGTACTTCAATTTAAAATAATTTTCTCACCCATAATGGAAAAAGAGCCTAGAGTTGGAATACCCTAAGCTGTATCCTACACTCTGCTCTGATGAAAAGAATTAATTCACCATCTCAGTTATGGCCTCGTCTTCTTCAAGGCTGTCTTGCAGCATTTTTATCAGGTTTTTTTTTTTCCTATCACATGTTCATAAGGGTATTTATTGCTGGTTTTTTATGCCTTTTATCAAATGATCTAAAAATTTTAAAGTTCTGCGTTATGCTGGTATTCTGTACTTACAGAGCTGATCCCAATTTCCATTTTTATCCTTTAATTGTGACTTCTTCTTTAGAGGAAGGTCTTCCTACTTCAAATAGCTTCTCACTCTCTGATTTTACCAGATGGTTTTTACTTCTTTCCTTTTAAAGAAATTTGTTTTCAGCGTAAGTGGTTTTGATTTATTTTAAATCTCCAATATGATGACTTTAAAATGCTTATATGGTTCTTGAAATAATTTATGCTGGTGTTACTTTTAATTTCTAACTAATGAATCCTAGATTTTATGTATTTTGTTTTTTGAAGTTAATCTCTGCTTTAAAATAATACTTTAAGTTAGTGTGTGTGTGTAGTTCTGCATTTGTGTGTGGAATTACAATTTTGTGTGGCCAGTGTTGCAGAGAAGCTCCTCAACAGCAGCGTTTTCGTCCTGAGTGCTGGTTAAGTCTAAAGAACACATTGTATCTGTGTGTTGGGCACCTTGCCTACCAACTCCAGCAATTATGCATTTCTGTTTTCTAAAATTTGGAGTTTAAGATGATCTGACAGTTACGCTCTATTCAAAGCTGAAAAAGGCTTCTCTCTGTTTCCTCCAGTCTTGGATCTTTTATTAATGCCTTATCTACCATTGAGTGAAATAACAACCTCATGTGGTCACGTTTTTGATAACCCAGACCTAATACACTAACGTGGAAGAATTTCAATCCATATTGATGTTAGGGTGGTCGGTAGTAACTCACTGTCCCTGTTGGTTTCTAACCTTTCTTTTAAACATAGCGCCTTTCTTTTTCCCAGTGTTTCCTACTCTGTCCTTACAAACTTTGTACCCTTTATTGCCTCCTCAGCGTGGCTGCTTTCCACTCGTATGTCTCCTGGGATGTATTTTCAAATACACAAGGCATAGCCCAGGTTAGTTACACTTCCAGAGTTAGCACATGTGCCTTTGGCATAACCATAGAGACTTGCGTTGACAGGCTCGGCCTAAATTTCCTGAGGCCGTGCTTTACTGGTTAAAATGAGTGTATTTTGTTCATTTCTGTCCTGTAATCAAGAGTATGGACTTTGTCACAATTCATTCCTCTGCAAGTTACACGAACACCAGTATGGGGAGAAATTGGACTCTGAAAATGCTAATCTGACTCTCCAAGGATACCATATAATAAACGATCTGGGAGCCTGCAGAATGGCTGCATTTTCCTTTAGTCACAATGTGGTTGATTTAGTGGTGTTTTAAAGAACTGCTGTCAAAGCTGTGTGTTCTCCACATGGGTAGTGGTTCAGGTGTTCATTAATGCTCTGCTGCAGAAACTTGGTGAGTTCAAATGGGCATGAGACTGTAGCATTGCTGCAGAAGCACTTGAGGGCAAATCAGTGCCCTTCTTTGTTAGAAGTTAAATTTGTATATTTGCACAGTTGCCTTCTGTTTGCCAGAGAACAAGCTCGTCTTTGAAGACTGAACTGTGAACATACATCCTAGCCCAGCTTATTATTCAGGCCTCACTGTGTGCAAAAGGTTTGAAAGGAAATCCTGTAATAGGTTAATTTTCCTCTCTGTGGGTTGCATTGTCTAAAAACACTTGTTTCTTTCTTCCCCTCTTTGTTACTTTTCAAGGTGTAGTTACTCATACTGCTCTCAGGATAAAAAGAAAAACACCTTAAACACAATGCCTTCATCTTAATATTTGCAAAAAATGTTAGGTGTTCTTATTTCTTGTTCTAAAGGCGAACTCTTTCATGGATCCTATTCACGGATCCTTTCTTTCACCTATGATCAGGAGATAAAAAGAATAAAAGAGCTCTCTGTGCTAGATTTCACACCTCAGGAGAAGGGCTTGTTAGGAGCTATTGATTTCCTCTCTCCTCAACTCCCTCCTCTTTTCCCATACTTCCCCCTCTCCTCATCTCCCACATCTTTTGCCATACTTAAATGGGAAATACTGATACCATTGGAGAGGCTTCTAAGATTCCTAGTTTTTAAATGTTTGCCTAGTCATGATTTAGGGAAAAACTGTATGGAAGTGAAAGGAAAAAGGACAGCTTACAAAAGGAGTGGTAAAAAAGGTCTCTGAAAAAGCAAACTGTTCAATTTATAGAATCATAGAATATACTGAGTTAGAAGAGACCCATCAGGATCACTGAGTCCCACTCAAGGCCCTGCACAGGACACCCCAAGAGTCACACCATGTGCCCGAGAGCATTGTCCAAATGCTTCTTGAACTCTGTCAGGCTGGTGCTGTGACCACTTTCCTGGGCAGCCTTTTCCAGTGCCCAGCCACCCTCTGGGTAAAAACTTTTTCCTGATATCCAACCTAAACCTCCCCCGACTCAGCTTCCTGCTGTTCCCTTGGGTCCTGTCACTGTCACCAGAGAGAAGAGATCAGTGCCTGCCCGCCTCTTCCCCTCATGAGCAAGTTGTAACTGCAGTGAGGTCTCCCCTCAGTCTCCTCCTCTCCAGGCTGAACAGACCAAGTGACCTCAGCCACCCCTCATGGCTTCCTCTCCAGACCCTTCACCATCCTCATGGCCTTCCTTTGGATACTCTCTAGCAGCTTAATATCTTCATGTTGTGGCACCCAATACTGCACACAGGACTCAAGGTTGAGTCTGTATCAACGCAGAGTAAATTAATTATAATGCCTCTTAATTTGTATTGAGGCATTATATTGAAATTTTTGACGTGGCATTTTAAAATATAATTCCACTTTTCCCTTCATTTAAGCTATTTCCCTTCACTTAAGCTGCTACTCTGATTTGATTTCTTTAAAGTATCTGTTGAAGTAAATATTGGGCTGCAGGTCTGTACAGAAATAAATTCATTTTCTTACTATGCTTACATTTCTAAAATGGCATGTGAGGCTCCTGAACCTAGTGCCATGGCATGCAAGGTTGAGGAGTATTTCCATACCTCATTATTTGTTGTTCCTCTCTTAAATGGAGGTGTACAGCAGAGCATGACAACGAGCAGTCTTTGTTTGCCTTCCTATGGGTGAGCCATTACAACTGCTTAAAAACTGGTGATATTGCCATGTAAATCAGCATCACATATCTTGCTGTTAGAGGGTGCAGAGACACAGATTCTGTAGGATGATCCTCCTTGGGGAAAGGACGAGACTGAAGCTGTTATTGAAGGTCTTAGGGACAGTCCAGCGTGATGCATCCCAGCTTGCACATTTACAGAAACATCTATTGCATAAAAACTCCTCTTGTTGCAAGAAACTATTTCCACGTTCCTTCCCTTGTGTTCATCCACATGGGGGTAATGCTCATTTCAAAATACATTTTTTATAAGCACTGAAATTTGAAACTCACTGGAAAGTTCCCCTATTCTTCTAATTTCTATAATAAAAGTAATAGAACATTTTTATTGATGGTCTGATGTGGTTTTGGACCTGCCAAGTGTATCACGACTCCATATGTCCTACCATAACAACAGTAGCAGGCGTTAATTGTATGCCAGCAGAAATTACACTTCAGAGTCAGAATTTCAGGCCTCCTCCTTGGATCACTAACAGAAAGTTACTTTTTTTTTGTGCTATAGTTTAGAGAACATCATGATCTTCGGAGCCTGCTGCTGAGGATTGTTTGGTGTGGTTGGCGTAATGAAATGTGTGGTCAAAACTTAATGGGCAGACGTGCATTGCACATATGCCTGCCAAGATGCTGCAAAAGCTCATCTTACTCTATTGCAGGAGGAAGAGATGTGGTTTCTTTAAGTTGCTTTAGTGTCCTCAAGATTAATTTAATGTGGTTCAGTGATGGACCTCAATGTGAAAGTGGAATGACAAGACTCAAGTGTAGGATGCTGCAAGCATTACAGTAATGGTTTTGTAGGAGGAAGATTTGTCAATTAAATTTAGCCCTCCTGTGGTAGAGACAAGTCTGTGTAACTCACTAGCCCAAGACTATGGCCGATGTACATGAGCACGGTTTCACTGCTCTGAGGGGTGAGATTGTGGCTTCATTGCCACCCACATGGAAGAGCAGTAATGGGTACTAATCTGAGGGCTGTACCAGGCTGGGAATTTTCCTGGCGATGTCCTTAACCCAGGCTCCAGGGAGGCAGCAGACTTCCATAAGGGGAGTATCTGTCCAGAGTACTGAACCCTCTGTTCTCCTCAGAAGGGAGTTGCCTGCAACTATAACCTATCTTTTCTTCCTTGTGGAGGTTGCTGTGGGGCTGGGGGAGGAGGGCGTGACAAAAAATGTGTGTGTAGGCACCTGCATTTCAGTGTGTTATAGAACACTGGAGAAAATCAAGCCTACTTATTTTTCTCCTTCCACAGGATATTACTTTACTGATCCAAATGAAAATGCTATCAAACTTTATAACAGCGAAATATCGTAAGATAATGAAGCACAATATTCATCTGAGGTCACTGTTGCATGGAATAACTAACACCTCTCTGGTGTCATCTTGCTGGATCCGTCTGGCAAATTACAACCGGAGAGACACCGAGTGTGCAGCACTAGCTATTTAAATGTACTTTGATGAAGCTAAACACAGGGAAGGTTCCCAGAGTTCCCCAACATTGCCAGACATAAACACATTCACTGCATTGTTAATCCCACTAATTTAATGTAAAGCATGAAGGTCTCCATGAGATTTATGCAGAACAGCTGAAATCTATGATTAGTGTTGGCAGCAGAAGAGCAATTTCAGTCTGTTGGCTAAGGTTAATCTAGTCAAGGTACTAGGGAAATATTTATCCTTGTTGTGATTTAGTTTAAAATGCTATCTTTATGTAGGATTGCCTTTAAGATAAAGTGCAGGAGGCTGAACAGAAGCGGGAATTAGCTGCCGACTTTTAGCTTAGACTTGTAATTTACAGGTTTAATTTTGCTGCTTCTTGCTTCTATTATTATTTATTTATGTAGCAGTGATAATATTAACAGCGATAACAGCTTCACCTCCAGGTGCTCCAAAGACAAAGCTGATTCTAAAATCTAAAGATAGGGATCCATTCTCCATCAATGGAATGCAATTATGTGAGATGCAACTTCACATATGTATGCAAAGAGTGTCTCGGCAGGGTAAGGAAATTGCACTTGGTTCATTGCTGGGAAGAAGAAGGGCAACCTCCCCAGCTGCAGATTGGATCAGGCACTTGGGCTACGTCTGTATGAGGAAATGGATAAGGCAGAGACCATTTTCTCATCCTGAGGTCAAGTGATGTAGCTAGTGTGCTTTCCATTTCGTAAATTTGTTTTTCTTCAAAAGAGATCACTGTACCCAAGGTGCCTGTTGCGAAAGGTCTCTGGTGGATACAGTATCTCAGACTTTGCCAAGGTACAGTCTGGCAGACTCTGGAAACAGATTGACACTAATTCAACCTGTTTAAAGATCAAACTGTCCATTTCAGTATAGAAAGGTGCTGCTGAACAAAGCCAGAAAATAAATTAGAATTTTCTAGGAGTGAATCAGAACAGGGAAAAAAAATGTGCAAAGGGTTAAGAAGTTCTCTGATATTTTGTTTCATTTTCTTTGGTCTAAATAGAAATGTTTCACTGTCCTTAAGGGACTCAAGAAACTTCACGTTTCTAATGTCACCATCATTACACACATGTTTTTCGTTTTGATACAGACCTATTTAGAAAAGAATATTATATAGATTGTCTTAATGGGTATTCTTTATATTTTTTTAAAATGCTTTTGCTTGCAAAATATTTTGATGATATAAAAATGATGGATTTTATTGGAAAATCTGTGATTAGTTCTCCTAACTGTCAGCAGAAGGATAATAAGCAGCATCCGTAATATAAATGTGGTTTACTTTGGGCAGTCATCTATCTGATGTTAATGATGTTGTTAACAGCATTTGTTCCTGTATTTGGAAAGTAACTAACCAGACAGAAAGGTATGCACGCGGTGTAATGGGGTGGATTAGCAGCAAATAACCTTCTCACTTGAGCAGATCATTTAGGGGAGTGATGAATTAGTATGGACCCTGACACATTACTGCATCTCCTCTCCCCTGGACTGCCCTGCTTGTACAGAAACTGCCAGTAGCTCAGAGGTGTCTAAATGATGCTCAGGAGCCCAGGTGGACGCTGCACTGCTGGAGCACAGCAGTCAGCCCCTCAATAAGTAACAAGTGTAATGCAGTCCCAGTAGGACTCCTGCTTGATCACCCACACTGCAGCCAGTCGTTTTAATCCTTGCTGTATAGGGAAGTTTAACTACCTCTTTGTAGACTTTTTTTTTTTCCCCATTAGGGGGTGGAGGGATGAGATGGAAAGCTGTCACTTACTCAGATAATATGTTATGGGAGGATAATTTTGACAGGTGCCTCTTCTAGTCTTTTCCCCCCTGCTCCTCCCTAATAGCAGCTCTGACAATGTGCCAGGGGATATTGTTTCTGAGGTTATTGTCTGACAGTGTGCCAGGGGATATTATTTCTGAGGTTCTTGTCAAGGATGGGTGTTTCACAGAGAAAAATGTAGCTGCTGTTGGGAAAGAAGAAACATAAGCAGAAAGGAGGTTTCTCTCTATGAAGGTAGGATAGGCTTTAGACTGGCCTGAGTCACAGTACTCAAGCTGGAAGCTGAAGCATGAGTCTGGAAACAGGCAAATCAGCTCAGAAGGCTGTTAACCAGAAATAACTGGTTACCTTTTATCATGAAGACCATGGTGTATTTATAGGAAAGAGACGTGAAGTGGAAAGAGATGCTCGGAGGTGACTGATGTGCTAGGTGGACACAACCTGCCCTCCAGCTTTTTGTCCCTGGACCAGGCTGACAGCTGTTTCTTCTTGGGCTCAGGCTGAAACCTGCTTAAGTTGGTGGAAGCAGCTCCCATTGACTCTCCTAAGCAGGCGAGTTCCTCCAAGTAAATGTACTTCATTTCTACAGATGGTTTGAAAGACTACTGAAAGAAAATTTAACTTGCCTCTTGCGAAAGAGAGGTGGGAAAACAGAATGCTTAGGTTTGCCCTCCATGTGCCAAATGCAGCTGTGTGTTGTTGAAAACAGCGCTCTAAACTTCAGCTCTTAAAGGACCTGAGCAGTCCTCCTTGTCATCCTTTCCTTCTCTCCATAGTCTGGCCCCCTCTAACAGCAAAATGATTTTTTAAGGCCAGATGTTGAAAGAGAACAACTCCCAGGGCCAGGTCCTGCCATGAACTCGTGAGCTGAGCAGCTGCACTGAACTCACCCTCCAAATGAGGAGGGGCTTTTAGCAGCTCCCAGTCTGGGCACAGGGCGAGGGAGATGACAGCAAAGCCATTTCACCGTGTTTCTTTGTGACAAGGTATTAACAGTTCTGGCTTGATGTGTTAGGCAGGACTTTTTCCATTACATAAGCAAAGCAGCATTTTTCACTGTTGGCATTCACAGGTTGTAGAAATGGTAAAATGTGAAAAAACCCCCAAACATTTAGACTTTGAAATTATATTTTAGTTTTTATATCTTTTTTTGCTTTAAGGCTGAGCTGAGGTGAAAGGGGTGAGTTTCTAGAATTGCCTGAACTGACAGTTACTTTTGTTTTGCAACAGAAACTAAATGTATTTTTTAATTTTCACTGTTACAGAAACCTGTAGCCACAAACCTGTCCAGGCCTAAGGTGCAGCTAGCAAGCACTGATGCAGTATAATTTTTTCTGTGAAAAGAAACCCTGTAGCATCCCATTAAAATCAGAGGCTGCTGAGTTTCCATATGGTGTGTTTATGGCAGTATTGTGTCCTTGTCATGGCAGCCTTCGGTCTCTTTCCACACACACAAACAGAGACATAGGACCCCTGCCATAGGACCCCTGGTTTTAGTCGCTGGCTTCCTCAAAACCTGGATTTAATACCCACACCCAATAGCCCCACTGAGTTGCATTCTGGGTAACACAAACTTCAGCACAACTGAAATCCCACTGCCTTTGGAGAAGATAAAAGTCAGAGTTTGTTTCAGCCTGAAAAATGGGAAAAGCTAGGCAATGCTTTCACCTTCCTCTTTCTGATTTTCATGTTGTTTCTTCATTGAAAATTCATGCTTTCTTTAAAGTGCATGTACACTCAAGTGCTTGGGAGTCATTCACCAGGAAGCATGTTCTGTATCACGGCGCAAACTCCTAGCTCGCGATCTTTCTCATCTGGCTAAGGAAGTTTAAAGGGGAGAATGACATAGTTTTGCTCATAAGTACTGCAGGTTTGGGATTTATGACAGGCTTAGCTGCTTTTTGTCTCCCTTTGGTTCCTTCACTAAGCGCTGGGTAGCTTGAATTAAGTGCCCTCTTGTCCTTTTTCTTCAGGCACTGGAGGCAGCACACTGTGATGTCACGGGTGAGATTCGAAGGTGGAGAGCTCTTTTCCGTGCTTGTATTTCTTTTAGCGAAGGTTGAAATGTTGTAAATTGCTAACATCTGTGTTGTATGCCCTCTGCACATTTATAATCTGATTATTTTTTTCCCCTCAATTCAGCTCGTCAGAGTTACTTTGGCAGAAATGAGAGTTTTCAATATGTCTTAAAATACCTCCCCTAGAAGATAGTTAACCTCAGGTCTGCCTGCTCACCGTTCAGGGCTGAGGATTGTGCCGATGTTGCTGCTTGCATACTCATTTTGAACCCATCCCATTACCCGCCTCACAAAGTGGGAGAGCAGAATGTATTCAGCAGAGCCATTATGGGAACCACCTTCTGCAGGTCTGTAAATAAGTTGCCATTTGGTGTGCAGAGAGTTCATGCCGGGGGAGGCTGAGATAAAGCCCTGCATCTGATCATATCTTTTGAATTCATTAGGTTTTCATGAGCAGATACTTGCACCCAATTTCCACTTGTCTGTTGGGAGGTGGAGACCAGTCTAAGAGTTTGGCCAAAGGATGATCTAAAGCTCGTCAAATCTCGCTGGTATGATCTGGCATGGCTCTGAATTAATGCATGAGGTAAAGAAACAAATGTGTGTCTGCAGGGTTATCAAACAACTGTCATATTTCACCACAGTTGTGTGACATTTTCCTGAACTGCCCTTGAAAAGCTTTTGGGATCCCTCTGAGTGGGAGAGTTGTAAAAATAGCCCGTTTAGTTGAATCGTTGTTTTTCCTTAGGGAGGCATCCATGCAAATTCCAGGCAACAACAGCGGTTTTGAGATTTAAGCTTCTTTTCAAAATTTTCTTTTTCATTTAAACTGGAATTTCATTTTACTATAATCCATGAACT
Organism: Mohoua ochrocephala; assembly: GCA_013398855.1. Classification (NCBI taxonomy): domain Eukaryota; kingdom Metazoa; phylum Chordata; class Aves; order Passeriformes; family Acanthizidae; genus Mohoua; species Mohoua ochrocephala. Next base: position 124,318 of record VZTA01012732.1, on the reverse strand, counting down.
AGGTGAGCTGAGCATTGGGAAGAGTGTTGTATATGCTTGTCTCATTGCCATTCTTCCCTACATGCTGACAGCTGCTGCCCAAGAGGCAGCACTGAGCCGGTCGGACCCTGCTCCAAACCACTGCAGCTGCTCTCCCCTCACCTTTTCATGCCAGTGGGACCTGCCTTTGCTGGCTCATAAAAAAAGCCTCATAAAATATTACTGTGGTGCCGTGGTCTGTGTCACAGCAGAGCAGCCTGTGCAGCCAGGCATTGTGAAACAAGCTTGGTCTGAGGGGCAGCCCTGGCCAGCTGTTAACCTTGTGGCCGCTGGCACTGGGGAAAAGCTTTTGCCTTCAAGAATCTGGTGGCAAAATTTGGCACTAAGGAGCTCTTTGATTTATAAGCCCCACAGAATGCCAGAGGCAGAATTTCCCAGGTAAATCACCCGTCTGTTGTGTTTACGGGCCTTGTTAAAAGACACGGATTGAAGTGTTGTGCTCCCTCCCAGAGCAACTGTGTTGCATGGGAAATGCAGGTGCTTTGTTTTTCTACACTTGTTTGTCATTTTGTTCCTGGGAATTAATCCTTATCAACAACAAGTTGTAATAGAGGCCGTTTCTCAGGAGGACTTCTGCAGTTCTCACCGATAGGTTTACTGTTAATCAATATTTGAACCTCCAGGGCTGCGAAATCTGGTACTGCATCCTAGTTTCATCTTCTTTAATGGATGGATTTTTTCTGTGTCAGCTGTGGATCTAAGTTTTCAGGTGACCGTCTGTGGCAATTGCTGTTATTCAGTCAATGGTCTACAGCCCACAGGTGGTCCATAAAGCATCAGAAGGTGATCTGTATAGCAGTGGGAGTCGGAAGGGAAAATCAAAGCAATCCTGAAGGCACACACACGGTGACGCCCCGCCGGTAGCAGCAAGCAGGGATGTGCCAGCTGCACACAGAACTGTCTCATAGGCACAGATCAATGGATACAGCATTGCCTGTGGATTTCCTTTCCCCAAAAGTGTCATTAGCTCTTTGCTTATTAGAGAAGCTTGAGAAAAAACGTGCTGTTAGTGCTGTATTGGACTTCTGAATAGTTTATTTTTACCAATGTGACTCTTTCAGTGTGGGAGAGGCATTTTTACATAGTTGCCCATCAGGTTTGGAGTGAACTGATCTGGAGGCTGGATGTGGATAATTCTGGTTCTTGCTGGAGATGTTGAGGGAAGATACCTAGCAGAGATGCCAACGGGTAAGCAGCTAGATCAGCTTGCAGTGGGTGTGGTACAGCTGTCAATCATTTCCCTGGCAAAACCACAACCTCCTTGCTTGCTACAGGCAGTCCTTAAAGTATGCTGGACACCCCAGCTTGTTTCATGGTATTAAGGTGTACTTTTTCATTTTTCTTAGTTTTCACCTTTACTTTCACTCCAGTCACTGCACTTTAAGTTTTTCTTCACATTTGGGAAGATTGGAAACTCTCTGTTGCCCCTCTGTTCTTTTTCTTCTTTTTTGTTTTATCTTATGAAAGGTGAGACTTTTACATAATCACAGGACTCCACGAACACAAGCCTTTGGAGCAAACAAACAGGAAGCCACACTTTTCTTCATGTGTCTTACATATCCATGAGTGTTTTACTAAAAATGTGAGGACTGCCGCAGCTATGACTGTGAGGCTTACTCTCTACTGACAATTTCATTACTGAGAAGAATAAGATTTTTCACTTGAAATATAAGGAAAAAAAATCTCTGAAAGACACTCTGCTGGAATTTGAAGTTGGCTCCTATGCGGAAAGCAGTATGAGTAAGATCAGGACATCTAGAAGTACTGTTTGTTCACTCCTCAAAACATATCTGATGGATAAAGCTGTAAACTGCTGTATTTGGTTAACTTTAATTAACATCAACAAGAATCCCCATTCAAAAGAAAAAATTATATAATATAGCTTAATTTGTGAGAAGTTAGTTAAATATCTCGTAATACTTGTAGGAAACAAGATCTTGTGCATAAAATGTTCAGAACTAGAGGTATAGGAAAAGCAAAGGTTTGAGGACAACTGGGATAACCATTTTTTTTTGCCCTTTTCAGCCCAATAAGCTCCTAATAGAAATAATTTTACAGATCTGTAATGGATTAACCCCAGCCATTACCTGAGCCCCACACAGCTGCTCACTCTTCCCCCATGGGAGGGGTGAGAGAATTGGAAGATTAAAAGTGAGAAAACTCATGGGTTGAGAAAAAAGACAGTTTAATGGGTAAAGCAAAAGCTACCCACACTTTTGCAAGCAGAACAAGGGGTTCATTCACCATTTCCCGTGGGCAGGGAGGTGTTCAGCCATCCCCAGGACAGCCGGGCTCCATCGCATGTAATGATGGCTTGGGAAGAAAAACACCATCACGCTGAACATCCCCCTGTGCTTCTTCCCCCAGCTCTATGTGCTGAGCATGATGCCAATGGGACGGGGTATTCCTGTGGTCAGCTGGGGTCAGCTGTCCTGGCTGTGACCCCTTCCCTCTTCCCATGCCCTCCAGTCTCCTCGCTGGTGGGGTGAGGAGCAGAAAAGGCCTTGACTCTGTGCAAGCACTGCTTGGTAATAACTAAATCATCTCTGTATTATCAATGCTGTTTCCAGCACACATCCAAAGCACAGCCCCATACAAGCTACTATGAAGAAAATTAACTACACTTCAGCCAAAACCAGCACAAGATCTCGTGCTTTGAAGGGTGGTTTTTCAAGGCGGTAACTGAGATTGTGAGAGATCATTTCAGTAAAAGTGTTCACTTCAGAGGCAAGCAATAACAGCAATGAAATGCAAAGAGTGTGTTAGGGAGATGTATGTGGTCTTTTGCATTCATGACTGGGTGGAAAATAAGGCTTATTGTATATAGAAGAGAATTTTCCCAAGTTACAGTTTTTAAGGTGAAATGAAATAAGCATGGTATGGTTTCAAAGGATTGTGCCTTAGAAATGTTCCAGAATATTTTTTATCTAATATAGTTGTAATAAAACAATTGAATTCTGAGTTTAGTAAAAAAGAATACACTGAATTTGAGGTTCTACACCATCTATAATAACATTTGGAAAAAAAGTTGGAATGCTTGCATTTGAGGAAAAAAAATGGAGTGGAGGTGAACCCCTAGTCTCTTTAACACACCCTTCAACCATCAAAAAGAATTGTAGGTCTGCTTTAATGGGCTTATTCCAATTTGTGCTCACAATTGCATTGTGTAGATGAATGGTGCCAATTTTTGAATTGCAGAAGCATTTAAAACTGGTACGACTTTTCGTGATGAAATTTTATGCTTACAAAATGCAAGACCTCTTTTACAAATATGGCTCTCCTATGAGATTATGTTTGTGTGTGTTCGCTCTTTGGTTTTCATGTTTTACAAAACTGTTAGCTTCAAATTCCAATCCTAGCTGAGTTACTCAAATGTTCCGAAGATTGCAGAAAGTCTGTGATATTCCTGGGCCAATAATACAGATAAGGGTGTAAAGATGAATTGAAAATGCTTCAGGCAGGAATACAGCCTTCATGTTTTTCTGAAAGTTTGTCTTTGAAATCCCTCGATCATTCTTCATCCATGAGAGAATTTCCTCTTGTTAAGTTATAATTCTGACTAGGGCCATTAATTTTGGCTTGCACTTGCAGGCAATTAATCAAATAGGTAAGGAAAGAAATTAAATTATTACTGTTTGCATGCTTTAACTCTCTCGAGTGCAAACACAGTCAAAATGCTGATTCTCCTGTGTACTGACTCAGGCTTTTATCTCTTCCTGTTCCTTGCTTGAGTTTTCTGTTGGGTATCTGGATACACATGGTCCTGTTCTTCTTCCCAGGCTTTGGAGAACTTCAGTGGCTTGTGTCTATCATTTCCTCCTTCCATGAATGCACCAAGGGCTAAATCGAGCCCCATCCTTCACTGTGTTGATGGGACTCTGACTATTTTAGGGGTCGATGGAGTATTACAGTGCACAGGAATAGCCTGGGTTGGGAGAAATTGTTCAGCATCTTCTGTATCATCCCTATCTGCAACCTGCTTTTCTAACTCTCTGTATACAACCCCCCACTCTGCTGAGGTGCTCCGTGTGCTGCTGTCTCCCTCGTTCCCCTTCATAAGAGATGGAGCGCTTAGGAGAAAACTTGCCAGTCAATTTAAATAATTTTTAGTAATTTTTGAGATTGAGAATTGTGAAGAGGGGTGGTGGTTCACAGCCTTTGTTCGGAGTGCTGCATTCCCCTCTTGTTGCTTAATGTCTCACCGAGGCTCTTTGTCCTTCCAGGTTTTCACAGGGAACAGCAACGCTGACAGTGTGGTTCACCACAAACTGCTGCACTCCATGAAAGCTCGATTCTTGCGCTTCATCCCGCTGAAGTGGAATGTTGGTGGGCAGATAGGACTGAGAGTTGAGGTCTTCGGCTGCTCTTACAGTAAGTGGCTGCATCTTAACCCACATTTTGTCAAAGAGCTTTTACTTGGTGCTGGCGGTGCTGTGGAAAGAGTCCAGTAAAAGTTTTATGAGTTAAAATGTAATGTGAAATACATTGCCATTGTTTATTTTTTTCAGTAGTTTTTCCTGCCTTTCCGCCCGGGGATGTGCTGCCCATCTCACTCAGCTGGTGAAGCCTCCTCAGAGCTGAGCCTACCACAGAGCAATTTGCTGCTTCTGGGAGTGCCAGGCAGTCAGATGCTGCAAAACCTCCTGCCCACTGGAGGCCACACAGCTAATTGGGGTCTCTATAGGGCTATATTTACCTGAACAGTTAATTTCTGGGTTTAAGGCAAGTTATCTAGTTGTGAAGTGCTGTGAATTTTGCAGCTGTGGTTGCATTTGAGGCTGATGACTTTATAGCTCCAGAGTGCAGAGACCCTGTCTGCTGATTTAACTACTTTTACGTGACTGCTTTCTTTGGCCGCTCTTAACACATGATGGTCTTTGAAGATATGGTCTGTAGTGTTTTGGGTTTTGGAGCAGCCTATAAATGTTGCTGGCTTGGGGTGCTTTGTCGACGTATCTTGGTGCAGTGCTGCAGATGCATGACCTATGACCATGGCAGACTGTGAATGTAAGGCAGAAGGACCGATGCTGCTCCACTGCAGAAAACGGAAGTCCACTCATGAGGAAATACAAGTCCAGTATTTGTTTCTCAGATGACTCTGTGTTCATTTCTGTGACTTGAGATGCTGCTGGAAACAGGAGGGACTTTTGTTGTGGAGAGTTCAGGGGATTACCAGCATTTTACCAGTAAATTCGGCGTGGTGTGGCACAAGTCACCATCATGTGACACCACTGTACTGGTACATCTCCCCCTTTAGCGTAGGTCCTTATGTGTTCCTCCCAAGCACAGATAAGGGGTTGTAACAGAATAAGCATAAAAACTATTCAGGAGACTACCTAAATTCATCTAAGCTAAATGAAAAAATTTATTAAACTGTTTGATTCATGTGTTCCCACTGCACAGAGACACAGAAGTCTTTGGGGCCTTGTCACTGCGCTTGGATCTTAGGACTGCTTCACATGGTTTCACAGGAAGATTCTTATGGTCTTATGTAGGTCTGTCACATCTGTTCAGCTTCTTTTAGATGCTGTTCCTCCACCTGTACAGACACTGTGGACTGACCTGCAACAGCCTGGTCTGGATGCACAGTCTTTAGGGCAAGAGACTTTTTCCAGGTCTATCAGTGAACATGTAAACTGAAACCTGAAATTCAAAATCAACCGCCCTTGGTGAAATAACTCTGAAACAACCAGCTAATCTGTTTTCAAGTTCTCTTCTGTTAATGATGCCCAAACCTCTGCAATGAAGAGTATAGTCCAAACAGATGTGTAACAAATAGAACTTGAACTTTGGGAAGATTGAAACTTTTGTGGCTGATTTTTCTTTTTCTGGTGCCAGTCCATGTGATGTACTACATGAGCACTACTTTCATGTCAGACTGTGGTTGTATTTCCTCTGATACAAAGAGGATTTCAGTCACTTGCAGGCTGAGTTGCCTTTTGCTATCATCTAAGTCTTCATCTTTGTCCTGTACCCTGCAGTCACAGGAAATAAAAGTGCTTGTGTGGAATTAAGGTACGAGATTAAAGCGAGCCAGAAAAGAAATAAAGGGATTCATAAAACTTTTACAGGGTGTTGAAATATTCATTCCATTTATATAAATGTGCCATTCACATTTCTCTCTGGCAAATTGCATATGCCAAGCACTACCTGTCTACAAGTTGTGCTTATATAGTTTCACCGTCTTGGCTACTCCTAACCCAGACACACCAGCGCTGTACAAAAGATGTTTGATCATTTATAAAATGTCATCTTTAGTGTTATACTGACAAAATATCTGCTGCAGATCCTGAGCTGGTGTACACCTACATAACTGCATTTTGTAAAGCTGATAGCACACAGACTCATCCAGCGTGCTCAGTTGTAGCACAAGAAATATATTAATAATCTGGAAATTTTTTTAAAAAAATTGCAGAGCTTGAGTTTCTAGAGACAGGCTGTTGAAGAAGCCAGGAAGGAAACTGAAGTAGAAGAAGAACAAGTGTATTGTATGTGCACTATCTTCTTGCAAGTGTCTGTATGTATATGAAAGAAGGGATGTGATGTTGGGAGTAGAAACAGCATCAGCTGATACAAATCCATCTGTAAGAGCCACCTATGGCTTCCCTGCTGCCTTTTCGGGTGAATGTGACAGTCTTGGGGCAGCAGAAGGCTCTGTTATCTCGTTTCTGGAGTATGACTGTCCTATGCAGCATTCTCTGCTCCAGAGGTCCCAGGAGCACAATCCTGTGCTAACTTTTGCAAGTGCAGCTTTCAGTGATGACTGTTTAGTAGGGGGCACATGGAAGGCATCAGGTCTTGTAGTTCACCTGCCAGGTGACACTCTGCCAGGACACAGCAACAAAACACACCAAGGAATCCTGCTGTGTGCCTTGGATGCCAAAGTGGGTAACTCAGCCTGTGGTGGTACCGTGCTGCTGAATGGCACTTGCTGTTGTTTATTGCTTCTGCTGGAAATAATTTACTCTGAGTTTATTCCTCAAATCTCTTTGTCAAACAAAAGAGCTTTCTCTTTTTGTCTTTTTTGTCCTTCTTCCTTTTTTCTTTTCACTCTCTCTTTGGCTGCCGGTTGACGTTGTTTCTTTGGAAAAATAAAAGCATGTTTTGAACAGTAGAGCTGCTTCAGATTATGAGTGTGCCCGATCCTATCCCATACAGATCTAAGTTCCTATGAAAAAAGGACTCCAAGGCCATCATATAAGATGGAATTCACAGATAGCCTGCTAATTGTTTATTTTATTCAGGAAGTATGTATTTAAATGAAAATAAATTACGTTTATTTGAAATTCCTGTAAAGATCTCATCTGGTATCCTCAAAACAGGTGCTGAAATAGGAAGGAGATGATGATCTGAAAACATACATTAATGTTTCCTGTTCGGAAAAGATTGATGATGAGTTCTATGGAAAGTTCCATGCAGAAATATGTGTAAGCTCCTGCTGTCCCTTTGCAGCAGTGGCTCCAGCACTGTATTTGTAACAGATAAGCAGAGCTGCAGCAGAGGACATGCTCAGACAAATGGCAAACCAATTGCTTTTGACGCTGGCGGTGGCAAGGGGCGACGAGTGTATCTTTATACTTGGGAAAAGTCTTGTTAGCTTAGCACAAGAAAAAAAAATGCTGACACAATTGCTTTTATAGGATAAGATTTATAGCTGCATTGAAGATGCTGATCATATTCTATAACTGGTTAACAGCCCAAAGTGCATCAGCAGAATTGGGTGTATGTGCAGTTAACAGGCTGGGATACCACAGGAGAAACAATGATAGGGTGTGAGACAGGGTGTCTTCTGAGAGCAGAACTCTTCATTTACAGTTCGGGACCCTGATTTCTCATATTTTGCTGTCATTGCTTCAGGGAACATGATCTGATACTGTGCTTTTTTATTAAACGATATTTTTACTAGATGCTTTTTTCTGTCTTCTTTTTTTTTTCCCCCCACCTTCCTTCATCCTCTCCTATGTCTTCCTATGAGATAGAAAGGAACTCATTGCAGAGAACTGCTTAATGTCTGATGGTCATTGACCAGTACTGTTTGTAATCACATGCACAGAGGAAATGCCCAAATGATTGCTTACCCAAATGAAGCAGAGGTTTGTGATAGGGACAAAGCTGCATGGCCGAACAGTCACCTCTGAAGTGGTCATCCACATTCATCCCTTGGGTTGTGTGTCTGAGAGGGAGGTGGGCACGGCTTTAGGGTCATTCAAGCCAGTAAGCCGTGCCTGGCCAGGGGACACATCTGTTCAGACCAGGACTCGTCCTCTTTCCTTCTGCCAGGAGTTAAAGATTCTGTTCGTTGGTGCAAGCACAAGACTGAAAGTTCCTGTCTCACATGGCAACTGTTCCTAGAGTTATTCCTGTTTTAGAATGTCTTTGCTAAGTAAGTGTTCCCTTTTCCCGAAATCACTAGGAGGGAGGACTGTCTTCTTAAGTATGGCTGTATATCCTCTCTGCTGCTGGGAGCAGATTGCTGCACGAGTAAACTCTGTGCTCTCATGCTGCTGCCAGCCTGTCAACAGCCTTGTTGATGAGGATAGTGTAGAAAAGAGCCCAGAATGAGTAAAGTCTGTCTTCAGGGAGCATAAGAACACCAGCAGGCAGTGCAGAGTGAAATCACATGTTGTGTTTTAGTTTGTTATTACTACAGATTTTCTGAGATTTGAAACATTTCGGATCCTCGTTCTCTTGCTGCAAGAGGGTTATGGACATACATGGACTAAATAAACACTAAGCAAACACTAAGCAGGTTTTCTGGAGTGGCTGTTTTTAACAGGAACCAACGATTTGTTGTCATGCATACTGCCACTAATGACTTTTGGCTGCCAGAGTTAGCATTTATTTGACATATTCCCGTTTCATTCAGGGCTATTTATTGGCCAATGTGTTCACAACTGATAATTAGTAGAGCAGAACTTTTCAGAAACAGGTTTTCCTTTGTGATACAGTCTGTAAATGTCAGTAGCAGAGCTCTTCAAGAAATCATGTTATGCTGTGGCTTAGTGGAGAGTTAAGAACAAGAACTGAAGTGTGAATTTAGACTGGCTGGAGCCTTAGATCTTAGGAAAAAGATGAAAAAAGGGCCGCTTTTGCAGCAACATTCAATCAGTGCACCCTTGCTCTTACAGTACCTTTGGTTTTAAGAGCTAGGAGGAAAATCAACTTAAGGTGCAAAATGCTCTGGAAATCAAAGACTGTAAATTCTTTATAAGCTATTTCCTAATTCCTGCCTGTGTTGAAATGAAACCAGTTTTATACGACACTTGTGATTTACTTTAAACAAATTGTAGTATTTAATGTAGTTAGGGGAAATTCACAAGAACTAAATAACCAATTTAATTCCCTTTATGGAAACTGGCAGTCAAGGTGTCAATAGAGAGAAGTCAGCAGTGCTGAAAGAGCTGTTTCTTAACACCTAATTCAGACGTTAAAAACAGTAAAAAGAGATGGCAGGAATACTTACGTATTTGTGATAATTCCTAAACTAGCAACTGTTCCACAAATGATGGGAAACAGCATCTTGTAATTCTGACATCACAGAAAAGAAGTTGGTTTTAGTTTATTCAGGAGTGAATTTTCCTCAGAATTGCATTTCTTTGTAGTTTTATTCTCATTAAAAAAAAAAAAAAAATCAGTTGTATTCTGATTTGGAATGAAGTTGGTTTTGGAGTTACAGAATTCTGCATCAAATTTAGATGTTGTGCTCCCTGCAAGTTTGTAAGCGTGCCATCAAACTTCTGTACAAACTGTCATACTGACAGGCAGACGTTTTCATGGTAGTTTCCATGGTAACAAATCGTTAACAGCTGTTTTATTTTCGGAGCTTTTAATAGTTTTTAATTGCCAACCTCTTTAAATTTTTACTTAAAAAAAAAAAGTTAAAGCCTAACCCCCCCACCCCGGTCCTATTATTTTTGTTTTTTTAAAGAAGAGCAGACGAAACTAGTGTTAATGCTTAAAGGATAGAAGAACTCTCAATGGAGCTCAGGTGACTTAAATTACTGACTTGAATCACAATACAGTTGCTGACTGGAAGTCTTGATCATATGAACCTCTCAGTTATTTTTCAGAAGAAAATAGAAAAGTGGTAGCTTTGGCTTATCGTTAAAATGTGTGGTTTGCAAACAAAGATAATCTCTGCTCTTTCTTCTTGGGTGCTAGGAAGGTGTTGCTTGTCTTTGTGCGTGTACTGCAGTAGTTATGTAGCTTAGTAAACCTCTGTTCAGATTCTTCATTGTCTGGTATCCTTAATTAATATTTTTCTTAACAACAGGAGATGCCAATTGACAAAATTGATATTTTATACATATATTGTGTCAAATTGCAGTTGGATAGAAATTAGAATCGAATTATTGTATGTCAGCCAGGTGTTTGTATACAACATATTAGTTAAAAGTATTTAAAGCTACCTGAAATATTCTGGTTATTTATACATTTAAAAATTTGTTTAGAAATACGTTTTGCTTAAAAGAACACTTTATAAAGCAAAGAGAGCACTGCAGGCTGCTGCTGCCAAAGAAAATATTAATTGCAATTGAGGAACAGAAAGCTTGTTTCCTACCAGAATGATTGGGTTTTTAGAGGCTGGCTGAAGGGGAAAATATGTTTCTAATAGGATTTTCAAAGGTGTATAATCAGTTTAGATGCCCAGTTCCCATGAAATCTCTTCAAAAGCTTTTTGAATTGATATTTGACTGTACCTGCCAGCCTAGTCAATTTGCATGCAGAGACATGGCTGATAAATGCTCATCACAAGCAAGCAGCCAGCCCTCGGAGGCTGAGGGGATCCTTATTTGAATGCAGAGGTGGATACGGGCATGGCTGACATGCAGGAACAGCTCAACAGACACTTGTGAAGCTGCAAAAGTGGAGTGAGTACTGAAGTGTTCAAAGTAATGAATAACATCCTGAATGCATTTGAGATGAACAGCAAATGTGGCAAGGGATGTTCTGGAGATCTGAATATGATGGAAGGCACCTGTTCTGTTCTCAAAAGTTAAGTGAGAGAGAAGTGTTCTATGAGGAAGGCAAGTGCAGAGGAGTTCTGGTTTTATCCTCATTTTCCCTTTCCCCAGCAGTGGGAGAGGATTGGAAATGGATGAAATGTGGTTGCCCAAATGACCCGTACGTCCTGTGGATGTACACTCAGGACAATACCTGACTCTAAATTGTATTTGAAAAGATCCTGAAAAAAAATACAGTCCCTCTCCTGATGCTGCCCCTCCTTGTCATTTTGCCATTTTCTTTCTTTCAGAGTCAGATATTGCAGACTTCGATGGCAGAAGTTCACTTCTCTACAGGTTCAATCAGAAGCTTATGAGCACATTCAAAGATGTAGTTTCCTTGAAGTTCAAGAGCATGCAGGGGGATGGAGTCTTATTCCACGGAGAAGGACAACGTGGAGACTACATAACCTTGGAACTGCAGAAAGGGAAGCTCTCCTTGCACCTCAACCTGGGTAAGGGTAATTCGGATTATCGGTTTGCATATAAATCTGTTATTTACATTAGACAGTATTTGGAAACTCTAGCTGATATCAACAGAACATGCTGTGTTCTCTTGTCATGCAGGACATAGTAACTGAGCCAAGAGGAGACCTTGACTCCTCTAACTAGTGCTGAGCAAGGCAGAACTGCTCAAGTTCTGATTCCTCATGTACCTTCTTTTTTTTTTTTGCATATGTGTGGGGGATTTTTGTATTATTTTTAAAAACAGTATTCTCAGGAAGTGGTCTTTGGACTGCAGAAAAGGTTTATTTTTGGTTTGTGTCTAATTTTTTTCCGTTTATTTGGTGATTCAGAGCTGAGCTGAGAATACAGAATTTCAATGATAACATTTTCTGGTCAAAACATTGTGCACACTGCTGTACATTTCCTTCCTGAAAACTGTGAATATTCCTTCTTGAATATCTGTAAGGCCATCGCTGTACGATCATGTTGGATCAGAACATCAGAGGAAAGGCTGGCTTAATTTCTTTCTGTAGAAGGGTGCTTGGTTTTTTCCCTGATGGATACACTGAAGCCCTTTGATAATGATAGGAACTACTGCAGTAGGAGTGAGCATACCCCCTCTCCCAGCCTTATTGCAAAATCTTTGCTGGCTTCATCTGTGGGTGTCCCATGGTACTGGCCTCAGCAGTCTCTGCTGACTCGTGTTTCTCATACTGAGGGGTTTGAGTTGGGCATTTTTCCCCTTGTGCTTAATTATGTTTGTTTTAAAAATCAGTAACTATTTTCCACAGCTGTTGGACTTCATTTTTACATAAGCTCATTAATTGTTTTGTCTCCAAGTTGTGTTTGCTTTCTTTCCTTCCTTCTTTTTCAGCAAAGATTAGAAATGATAATGCATCATTTTTCTGACTTGGGATTTGGATGTTACTTGGACCAAAAAACTACAACCTGAAACTCTGAATGGGGGAGTCTACCCCACTGAATTGTCCTCTAACAAATGTTTTGTGCTAGGATAAGAATACTGTACAGTTAATGATATTATGTAACATCTTCCAGAGGAGATACTGTTGTGAATGTGTATCCTGAGATGAGTTGGGTTTTTTTCTTCAGCTGTAGTCCCAAATATACAAATTTTTTGCCATTTCAGGTCCTCTTTATGCATTTGTATGTCACAGGCAAGGGTTTTGATGTCTTCTCTCGAATCTGCTTGCACCTTGCCTGGCAGTTTTGAAGCATGTGTTCTCTCCATTCTGTGGGAATGTAAAAAAGGATACACACTCCCTTTCACTGAGAGGCTCTGAAGTGTTCAGACGTGTAGCCAGCTGGAAAACAGAAGAGTGCTTGAAATTACTGGGTTAGGGCCTAAATAGTTCTATGATTTGTGATCTATACTTTTGGAGATCTGGGCCAGGTTTAAGAATTTTTACGAGCCGAACAAAACACTTTTATTGCTTCACTGACTTGTGCCTTTTTTTTCCCTGTGAAAATGGACAAAGACAATTTTCTTGTTAAAATGCAGAAAGCACAGAGCTGACAGTGAAGTGTCAGGAGAGGTCTGTTAATGTGACTAGACAGAAGATTTTGGCGCTGCTTGAAGGAAGCTCTTAAGCCACCAGGACCAAAAAGGGCTGGCAGAACCAAGGGTACAGACAAGGTAGTAATGCCCTGCCTGCTGCAGTGTGTGGGTGCAGCATCAGTCACACCTCTTGGTTCATCACAAGGATTTCACAGGGGAAAAATGTGTGCAGGGGTTTACGCACATATATGTGAATAAGAGACCCAAGGAACCTCAGGCAGTCTTGGAAAAGCATCTGTTTCCAAGAGCTCTGGCTTGCGTCCTGGAGCTCTGCTCTGTGCTTCCCTCGAGTCCCCACGCTCCAGTTAAGAGTCTGGAGGTAACTCTGGTGTCTTCTGCCTGTCTGTGCCTCTCCAGGGGACTCCAACCTGCACTTCAGTAACAGCCACACGTCTGTCACCTTGGGCAGCCTCCTGGATGACCAGCACTGGCACTCGGTTCTCATAGAGCGCTTCAACAAGCAAGTGAACTTCACAGTGGACAAGCACACCCAGCACTTCCGAACAAAGGGGGATTCAGATCACTTGGATATTGATTATGAGGTGTGTGAAGCCCTTTAGGTTATAACCTGGGATTTGAGGTATGAATTGCTATAAAATGAGTATGATGGAAAGCGACCACCCTATGAGCTGTTTCTTTCCAGCAAAGATCTTTACCTGATATTTCCTTCCCAGAGAGCTCCTTTCATACTTTACCAGCATAAACTCTGTCAGTGTAACTCCCTATATGCCAGCATCAGAAAATGACCGGTCTCTGTGCAAATACGCATTGCATTATGCTTGCACTTCAAAGTATGGCAGACCTTGAATAGATGAAAAATCATAGCCTGGGTTCTAGTCAAATGTTCAGGGAGCAGCTGTGTCATCATCTCCAGTATGATTTTAATGGCATCATTGTGCACCATCCCTGCACTGAATTGAGCATGACTGCGGGGATTCCAGCCCTGAGTTGTCCGTCTATCCAGGCACCACTTGCTCGAATTACAGCTCTCCACACAGAGATGAGCAGGTGAAAATCATTGTCTTCCCACTAAGAGTGGAAGGCCTCCAGACTGCAAGGAAGTTGTACCAAGGTGGGGGTTGGTCTCTTCTCCCAGGTAGCAAATGACAGGACGAGAGGAAATGGCCTCGAGTTGTGGCAGAGGAGGTTTAGATTGGATAGTAGGAAAAATATTCCTTACTGAAAGGGTGATCACACATTGAAATAGGCTGCCCAGGGAAGTGGTGGAATCATCATCCCTGAAAGTATCCAAAGGTATAGAGAAGTGGCACTTGGGGATATGAACACATGGTGCTGGGTTGGACTCGATCTTAAGAGTTTTTTTCAGTCTTAGTATTTTTGTGATTCTATGGCTCTCAAGACCACCAGCTCTGACCCAGATCCCTTCACATCTGGGGATGTTGCAGAGCATCCTGCTCCAGGGAGCCAGAGCAGCTTAGCAAGGAAAGACGGAGCAGAGGAAATATCCTGCCTGCCCATAAACCCTGAGGCTGGTGTGCTCCCCCGTGATGAGGCCAAGGTGTGGCAGAGTGCAGTTTATATCACTCCAGCAGTTCAGTGCTTATGGATGGTAGTTGTTAAATAAACACCTTAAAACCCCCTGTATATCATCATCTCTGTATGCAAGGCAGTTCCTCATCTGTTCCCCCATCAGCGCACACCTGCGTGCAAATTACCCGTGTTCATTTTTATCCCCTTGCGCTTGCCTGCCAAGCCTTTCTCGCCCACAAGGCTCAGGGTCATGCTTGCACAGAGCCATCACCCTGTCTGGATGTGTTGAGCTGGCACGGTTCACTGCTTCAGAGACCACAAGTTTCCCCTTTGCACTTTGAATTCATTTCTCCGGAAAGGATCATTCTCCAACACACCCAAGGGAAAAAAGCAGACGGCTCAGCAGTGGCAGGTGCCTGCTCTCTCCTCCTCTCATCTTCCGGATGAAATTCCCTTCTTTGCATTTCACAAAGCAGGGTGGAGAGAGTGGTACCTGTCCCCTGGCACTGCTGTACCACATCATGAGCACGTTTAGTAGGGACAGCACTTGGAGGAGTGGGATTCTGCAACAGCTTTAGGCTGAACTATAAGGGGCCAAAACTGTAACTGCTTTTAAGATGGAGTTGAGAAAAGTCACATTGAGTCATCAGCTTTTCTGATTTCAAAATAATAAAATTTCTTGCTTCCTGCTTGGTGCCAATTAGGGGAAACTCAGGCTCCAATTTAATTTGCAGAACATTTTTCTAGATGTTCCAAAATAGGGAACATGGTAGAAAAGATCTTCAGGTGTTGTTAATCAGCATCACCACAAACCTCTGTGGCACTCAGACCTCGTCCCTTGAGCTTAGTTTTTCACAGTGTGTTTTTTCTCCATTTGCACTGTGACAATCTTTCAGTCAAACATTGCAGCAGTGCAGTCTACTGAAAGTTTATCTCAGCACACTTTAGGGATTAAAGGCCTTGCTGAGGATAATAAAATCATTACTTTTGTAATTAAAATTATTACCAATTAGAAAGTAAACTGTTTTCTTAATAATGCATTGGTGTAATTGATATTGATTTTTCTTCTGGTTTTGAAACCCCAGTACAGAGTCCCTAAGCAGGAGACTTGAAGAATAGAACATGAAAGAAGGAAAGTCTGGTGCTTTAGAAAGAACTAATGATTCTCACTGGAAAAAAAACATTGCTACCAGATAAGCCCTCATGCCAATAACAAACCTGCAAGTGATGTAAAGTAGCAGTCTGTTCACTCTTTATTTCTCTGAAGTGATCAATTAAAATAACTGAGGTGCAAGTTCATTAAGAACTTGTTTTCAAATATGTGTTTTCAAGGTTACCCAGGGAGGTTTCATTTGTGTACGTATCCCAGCTCGTTAGGTGGAGTGGGAGGAAAAATAACCTCCAAATTGCCCTTTATTTTTATAATAATGAATTGAGGTAAGACTTTGGGAGTTGTGGCAGGGGAATAAGGCTGACCAGGTTCCAGCAGCTGTCAGTGTGTAAGCAATGCCACACGGCAGTGCATGCTCTTGCTGCAGTGGATGCAGCAGGATTGCAGCACAGCTCCTGATCAAACGTGGTGGCTGCAGGATCCTCACCTGCATCATATCACTCACGGTGCTGCTGGCTGTGATGGGAAATATGAGTAAAACTTTAGTGGTACCACCAGTAAGGCTTTGCTAGAAAGGTCAGTAAAGTTAATTAGAAATGAGCTGTGACATTTGGAAAATGAAGGTAGGATTATCAGAATTTTTTGGGGTTCTGAGTTGTTTTTTTTTTTTTTTTCTTTCTCTGTTTCTTTCTTTTCTTCAGAATCTAAATAATTATGCTGTATTTTGGAAGCTTATTTTGTTATGCTCTTTGTCCTCCTGGAGCTTTCAGCCCTCCAGTTGAGTGAGGAGCTGTAACCTGCACAGTGTTAACATCTGCCAGTATTTAGACAACAGCACGGCAGAAGTTTGGTGCAAATGTGTAGCCTGCAGAACTTCTCCATTACAAAGCTCAGTCCCAAATGCCACATGAGACTGTTGTAAAGACCAAAGCACAAGTGAAATTGCAAGGTGCAAATGGGGTATTTTAGGTATGTGATACTACCCTCCCCTGGCTGAAACCAGAACTGCTCAGACAAGTGCCTGGTGGAAAGGAGTGACCCCAGCTCCCAGGAGAACCCAGGAGTCTGAGGGCAGGGAGGTTGATTCCCCCATTGCTCAGAGGTTCCTGAGCGCTGTGGGCTGCAGCCAGGTGTCACCCTCTGGGCCAGTGAGGGTTGGACACTGTGGGAAGGTTTCTTTGTGTGTTGGTGTTCCTGGGAGGGGAGCTGGTGGCACCAGGGCGGTGTGCCAAGGCACTTCAGAGCTGTTCCCAAAGCAGCGAGCTGTCGGTGCCAGACGTGTTTCTCCAGCAGCAGCAGGAATGCAACGGGGGCTGTGGCTTCCCCTGAGAGGTGGCCAGGCCCTGCCTCATGCTTCCAGTGATGTTGCTGGTGGGAACTGGTTCTTAAATAATATCCCAAGTGGATGTATGGAGTGGGGCTCTGCTCTCCTGCTTTTGGGATGATAAAATAATGTAATATAATATATAGAGATACATACATATGTATAATATTATAAATAATGCTGTTCTTATTCTTTCCAAAAGCTCAGTTTCGGAGGGATTCCTGTCCCAGGGAAGCCAGGAACCTTTCAGAGGAAAAATTTCCATGGATGCATTGAGAATCTTTATTACAATGGAGTCAATATAATTGACCTGGCCAAAAGACGCAAACCTCAGATCTATACTGTGGTAAGAGCACCATGTGCTTTCTTTCTTTACTTCCCTGCTGCTGGTGCTCTCTTGGTGCTGCTGGCTGCACTGAATGAGCAGAGTTCAGATTTGGATAGCTGTGGGCATAATTAGCTTGTTAAAATGATATTGCTGAGGCTAACACCAGCCAGCACTGGCTCCTGTGGTGAGAGTTATTGAAAGACACATGTGGAAACCAAAGCATTTCTCTGACTTTCTCTGGTGTATTAGAATTTGCTTGGAGAAACTTGTTAATTATTTTTTTCAGCATTAAAATGTGTATATTTAATGGCATGATAGAAGTCGTAGAGATTTTTTTTTTCCTCGTTAACTCAGATAAAATCTTATTTTCTGATCCATTCTCTATCACTGTTGGGAAGTACAGCACTAGAAGAATTCTACTTTGATACTTCAGTTCATATTATAGAGGAGAAAAAATACTCCTTTTATTACTGGAAATAGTTTCCTTTGTGCTGCTCCTTATATTCAGTATATTGGCAGTTCTGAGAACCACTGACCTTGTACTAGTGTCTCTGTGGAATGGTAGAGGTAAAGTAAGAGGAACTACAGTCTTACCCGGCTTGATAACATAAACCACAAATACAACTTAACATCTAATAATGTCCAAAATTACAGATATATTTAAATTTATCACGAAAACAACAAACATGTTATTTTGCAAGAAGAGTGAACTACAGTCCCATGAAGCTTTGACAAATTGTACATAATTCAGCTCTGTGTTCGGCTTGTGCCTCACTCCTGCACTGTGCTCTGATAAATGCCTTTTGGCAAACGTTGTGTCTTTGGAGAACATGGAGATGAAACTGCTTCTGGCTCCTATGGCATCTTCTAGTTCGTAGCAATGTGTACGAACACAGTGAACCTAAAACAAAGCAAGCCAGAAGACCAAGGAAGTTCTTTCTGCGCTTTGCCTGCTTACGGCGAGGCTGAATACACGGGGAGCTGGAAAATGGAAAGGCGATGGGTGAGAAGTTCCTCACTGTGTTGCTGGCAGTCAAGAATGCCTCCAGGATACTCCCCTGGGACCGAGAAACTTTGCTTTAATAATCTTGAGCTTGGTTGTTCTGACTGAAGACTCAAAGGCATAAGTCTTATGAACTGTGTTAAATTGCTCTTCCCCTCAGCTTACTTTCTAAGGGGGGAGCGCAGTGTCCTGGTCTGCTTCTTAGGTCATTAAACAGCTGGTTGTTTTGCTGGCTGGATGATGGGAAGGCCTTTCTAAAGGGGAAGAGCCAAACTTTGCAATGCCCTTTGTCTCAGAAGGGCATTGTCTGGGTGTAAGTGGCCCCAAGCAACGAAACTGTTGTTATCACTATGCTTGGCTCAGACAATGCTAGATGGAAGGTCTAGGAATCCAGCTCCTCTTCTCAATTTAAGGTAGTGGGGATGGATGGATGTGCCTAAATCGTTCAATCTCTTTCACATAAGTGATGATTTAAACACCGTAGTTTCCAGAGGTGGGCTGCTGTACT
The DNA here is from genome assembly GCA_013398855.1 of Mohoua ochrocephala. Taxonomy (NCBI): domain Eukaryota; kingdom Metazoa; phylum Chordata; class Aves; order Passeriformes; family Acanthizidae; genus Mohoua; species Mohoua ochrocephala. The sequence continues at coordinate 105,488 of VZTA01012732.1, read as the reverse complement.
GCATTTTTCAAGGTTTATGAGCTGCTCTGTGCTGTGTCTGTGACACTTGGGTATGCAAAGTGCATGGAAAGGTTGCCACGCTCAGAGTGCCTCATAATCTTAGCTGAACACCATTCTATAGGCTATGGGCCCTGTAAATCTGTTCTCCAACATTCTTTGAATCCCAGCTATTTCTCTCCTCTAGCAACTCTCAGGTCCTTCTAGGTCACGCAGACTGATCCCCTTTCCCTTTTCTGCTCTTCCCCACTCCTTAGCAATTAACTTCCTCAAATTAAAATAACCTGTTCTTGTTAAATGTAGTCTTTTGCCTGCCAGAGTTATTCTCCACTAAATGCTTTTACTCAAAGCGCGTTGAGGTTTTCAAGCAACAAGCTCTATCCGCAGGGAGCTGCAAGCTTCTCTGCTTCATGTCTTTGTGGTCACTAAGGTTGTCTGGAGTGGAAATGCGATGAAAGGATCAGCACAGAAGAATAATTAAATGTAGCAGGGACTTGGAACTACTCTTTCTAAAAAAGTGTTGTATACTTATGTTGTCTCCCCACAAGTTGGAGATCACCTGAGATGGTTCTGCATTGTTAGTCCCCAAAATACCTTTGTCTCCTAGCAAGAGATAATTGCTGGCAGACTGGTTGGCTTGGGATTAGAAAGCCATTAATGCTTAGAGACAACAGTTTTTGCCTCCAAAGGCAGGCAGACTTCAACACTCACTCTCTGCTTCACTCTGTGCCTTTGTGAATGTTGCCATAGTCAGTGAGCCAAACTTGGGGATTTTTGTACCCATCAGCTTTGGGGTTTTTTTTTACTTTTGACGTCTTTCACACAAGCAGGAGAATGATACACCAGCTTTGGAGGTATAGATTTCCTCTTATGATGTAGTTCCTCATCCCTATAAATAATGGTCCCAAATCAGCTGCATTTAAAGTCAGAGGAAGAAACTACAGGTTGTCAATAACAGTGCTGTAGTATGTATTGTACTCTTGAGTGGTGGCTGTGATTATCATTCTGCCTGTTCTTTTCTGTAACTCATTTGCAGTTTTCAGACTTGCAATAAATCCCCTTGAGAAGGCATCTCAAGATAACAAGGCAGGCTGTCTCTTTGAACTGGAACTTGCCTTCAGAATTCCATTTCTGTATTGCCTGATACTTAACCTCCCTACATAGCCCTGTCTGTTTGGACAGGCTATTTTTCTTGTCTCTGGGGTTTCTTCTGTCCCTGATGGCATGTTGTAGGCTTTGGGTTTTTGTGGGTTTTGTTTCTTTGGGTTTTTTGGTTTGGGATTTTTTTTTTTGTTTTGTTTTTTGTTTGGTTTTTGTTTGGTTTGGGGGTTTGATGTGTGTGTGGTTTTGTTTGTTGGGGTTTTTTTGTTTGTTTCATTTTCCCTCCTCTTGATCACTGAATGTGGAGCAATGCTAGGGGATCTTTTATGTGCTTTCCAAGTGATTACTGGTTTTAATTGCCAGAGGTTATGAGAAGTCAAATTTCTGTAATTAACCACTGTCGTGGTCATAGGGCTGGACCCTTGGGAAACCTCAGAAAATGCTTTAAAATAGTAATCTAAAGGTTTGCCCTATTTACTAGCTGTCTTCTCAGCACAAGAGAAGTGCAGACTGCTCATTGTGAGAAATTGTACAGCAGTTACACTTCTTGGGCAATTAAGTAGGGGCAGGAAAATATGCAAGTAAGAAGAAGGGGAATTGTTCTTCACAGAAGGAAATTTGACCTTTTGAGATCTGGGATGGAGAAGTCTTCATTGAGGGATTTTGTGCTTGTTAAGAGTGTGTGTAGATGCAGGAGGAGATGGGGCAAGTTTTAGGAAGATAAATCCGTCAAAAACTGCTAAATACATCTGGTTGAGGGAGTAGATAAGAGAAAAACTGGCCATAGGATCGTGAAAATATAGGATCCTTTCCACCAGTGGTTACTTAATGCTAGATTCTGGTTGCATCTTTAGAAGCTGCTGAAATGTGACCTGTGGCCAGGCTCTTAAGTTGTTTTTGTGCTTCACTGATTTGTGATGCCAAAATGGGAAGTTGTCTAGCTGATGAAGAGAAATTAAGAGGTCATGAAAAGATGATGTGTTTGGCCTTCTCAGTGTTCCACCCTACTTACTCACTGAAATTGAGAAAAACACGATCTCCCTTTCTCTTCCATTACCTCTGGCTAATAGAAATTGGAGTTGCATTTTTATTTAGCAGAGCAAACCCTACACTAACTCGAGAGGAGTGCAGGGTACTGTAAGGCAGAAGTTGTCAGCTCTCAGATATGCTTGAATTTCTACACTGGCCTGCCATGTTGAATGTGAGAGTGACAGCTCAGCACAGCAAGGGATGTGGTGACATGTAAATGTATCACTGTAGTGCCTTGGGGAAATAACCAATTGCCAGCATCAAAGAGCAAGGGAAGATACCTCGTGACAGGAGAATGTAAACTAATAATTCATTCCCTTTATAGAGAATCCCAACATGCTATTTTATTAAGCTGATTTGAGATACCTTCATCTTGAGAAGAATTTACTTGTCTGCGAGTGTCTCATTCTACCAAAGTGCTGATCTATCTGCAAGTGTTGATCTATCTGTGAATACCAGGCTGGTGATTTGTGAAGGCGCCTCCTAGGGTTTAGAGAATCACAAGTTAGATTATTTTTCTCATTGTTTGCGCTCCAATCAGACTATAGGAATCATGTATTAAAAATATTGGAAGTTTTTAGTGACATTTTTCACAACTTCCTGTGGACCAAGTTGAATTTCTAAATAAAATAAGTTTTATTCAATTATTTAATGAAAGTGTTGAGTCACACGATTAGAGAACTGAATTTGCTATTTTTTAGATAGGGCAGGTGAACTCAGATTCCAGAAATATTTGGTTCCTTTAAAAATTGGTTTTTATGTTTTCTTCCATCTTTCTGTGTGCTCTCTGGGTCTTCAGAGGAGTCTCCTCTGCATTCTACCTGCAGTGTGGAATAGCAGGGAAGTCTATATAAATAGCATGCATTCTAAGGGTCTGTTTTATTGTTGCTGAAGGGTATCACAGGATTATTTTGAAAGAAATTAAGTGTGTCACCTCAATCGAGGTCTTGATTTCAAGTCTATTTAAATGACATCTTTTCCATTGATTTCAGTTGGCTTTGTCCACAATTCTAAAGAGTTTCAGTGTGCAAATATATAGTCCAGCACATAGCTGCATTAATAAACTCTCCTTGATATAAAAGTTTCTTTGTGTTAGGATTTTGATATTTGTGATGACAACAAGTGAAGCAAGTCTTTTGGGAGACCATATTTTTTAATAAGAGTGGATGACGTGCAGAAAAAAATGATATGTTTCTGAGCAAACAAGGCCTTTTTGAGAGTCATCAGCCTTCAGCAAATTACAGGCTAGAAACAGTTGTTCAGGGTTTAATTTATTGCATTATCTGGATAGTCAAATTGAATGAATAGGGCAGTTAGTGCCTGCTGAGCAGAGGAGGATGTTTCAAGGGAGGTGATAAGGCTGTTAGTCCCTGTAGAAGAGAAAGAGAGATGGCTAATTATTGTCATAGGAGTTAGCAGGGGATAAGGAAAATGGGAGGAAATGTAATTTTCTGCAAAGCCAAGGCTTTAGTGCATATTTTAAGGTCTCATTCCAATTGGTAGGGCCTTAGGAACTCTGTGGCACTTGGCGTAACAGAAAGGGGCAAGCTGAGCCCATCGCAGTCAAGAGCCTGGATTGTGTGCAGTTCACACCAAACATTTAGGCTGATGCTGTGCTATGATACACAGATAATTGGAATTTAAAAGAGGAAAATGTATTAAAGGAAAGTAATACATAAAAAAAGAAAAAAAGCTGATAGGAATTGCTTTCTATACACTTTTCTATTTGAAGGTAGATGTGGTTCTGTTTTCATAATAATAATGAAGAAAAAAATCTCCTTGCTGCTGTGTGTTGTTCCAGGCAATAAAAACTAATAAGCTGTAGATCACTTTACCTTGAAGTGGAACAAAAATTGGGCTTAGACTGTAATAATTTGCCAGTTTGATCTAAGACATCTATCTTATTCACTTCTAGCAAGGTGAATTTGAAAGGTTGGCTTCATTCCTACTTGTTGATTAAAGTGAATATTCCCACCTCACCAGGAGACTGGGCGTGAGTGAGATCTTGGGAGGAGACATAGCCAGGACAGCTGACCCAAACTGACCAAAGGGATATTCCACACCAAATGAGTCTGCTCAGCAATAAAAGCCAAGAGCAAAAGGAAGGGGAGAGTCATTTATTATTGTGGAGCAACTTCTGCACGTGCTGAAACCCTGCTTCCTAGGAAGTGGCTGGGCATCACCTGCTCATGGAAAGTAAAGATTAAGTCTTTTGTTTTCCTTTGCTTCTGTGTGCAGCCTTTGCTTTTGCTTTATTAAACTGCCTTTCTCTTGATACAAGAGGGTGTTCTTCCTTCTTTGTTTTCTCCCTCCACCTCATGAGGAGGGGAGTGATAGAGGGGCTTGGTGGGCATCTGGCATCCAGAGAAAGTCAACACAGCACAGAGAGAAAATATTAAGTGGTCACTATTTTTTGTGTATGTATGTGTTTCCTCCTGTGGTCTTTTTTCCCCCTTTTCCTGTCTCTCTGAGAAAAACGATGTAGGATGTATCCAAAGTACTTCTATATTTGCTCCCATCATTTGTCAAATTTTAACTATTGTGCCGTGTAATGAAACAATAATGTGCAGTCCCTATGGGCATAAAAATGGTAAAATCCTTTGTTCTGCTTCTGGCCAGTGATACAGTCAGCTTAGAATTCTGAGATAAAGAACATCCAGAAAATGACTAGCCAAGCGTCTAATCCCTGATTCTCTCATGCTCACCATGTTTCAGTTTTTTCAAAGCCTTCTCTACTTTGTGAAATGTTATTTTCTCCCCATTGGGAACATCATCTTAATGTAAACAACTCAAATCAATGTGATAAACACTTAACATTTTATTGGAATTCATGATACCTACAGCAAGTGAAGATAGGGCAGTTCTCTGTCATGAGATTGATTATCACAGGGCTATATTCAATGTAATTTGGATCAGGAAAGCTTTCAGATTTCCATCTTGAAACAGAAACCCATCTCAGTATAGGAACTCTCTCAAAGTATGGTCCCCTGCTCTTGGGGTGGACTGGTTGTTCATTCAGTGGACTCATCCTAACTCAAGGAACACCGTGCACCTTGGTGCTCCCGTATCCTGTTTGAAGACAGGTTGCAGCAGTATTTCAGAAGGCTGGAGCTGGTATCTCACTTTGATTTGCTTTTCATTTAGTGTTCAGCATGGTCTTGAGAAGTGTTTGAAATATATGTGGGTCTCCTGACATTTGTTCTGCTTCAGAGAGTTAATTTAAAAACAGGGCTTGAAGGAACCTCCCTCATTCTCAAAATCTAGTTTCTCAGAGTCGAATGCCAATTTTTCATCTTATCCTTTCAAAACTGCATCAGAGGTCACCTTTTTCTTCTGTTACTCTCCTTGCAAATTTGTCTGCAAACTCAGTCCCTTCACAGCTAGAAGTAGTCCTCTAATTTCCAAGCTGGCGATATTCTTGCCAGTTTACCACATTTGTATCTCAGCCAGCCCTGGGATCTTTAGTCCCTTTACCTGTCATATGAAGTCATCCTTTCTAATCCTCTGCAGAAAGCAAGATAGCCTTTTTATTGGACAGTATCCATAGAGTGATTAATGAGGAAAGTTTAAGTGCCCATTTGATGCTCTAACCTGCAGGTAGAATGAGAGCTCAGAAATACTCATTTATGGTTCTTTCCTTTCAAGCTGTGATCTTGGCCTGGATTCTCTGGTAGGCTAAGTGCTGAGGATTTCAGTGCAGCTGTCAGTTTGAATAATTTCCCAAGTGCATATTATTTTTGATTAGTATTCTCTGAGAAAGGAGGATGTGTAAGGAACTTGTTACCAATTGCCCTGACTGTGGTGTTGTCTTCTCTCTTCATTGAACAGTACACAATACTATATGAAGAAAGGCCAGAAAAGACTGAAATGGTTCATTAAAGTTATACAGGTTTTATTGAAGTCCCACAGAAGTCACTGGAAAGTCTCCAGTCAGTTTTGGATGAGGTTTATGGCTCAGAGGATCTTCTATGCAATCCACTTTTATCCTCATCACTTAGCAACTGTGTTCTTCCATTCTGTTTTAATAGGAGAAGCTCTGGTTCTTCTCCTAAAATGCTGTAACATGCTGCTGCTGGTTCATTCAACATCTCACTCGAACAAGAACCACCTCTAAAACTGTATGTACCCTGCCTGCAGAAATCTGGGCTGCTTCCACTCTTTTCTTAAGACAACTGTCATGGCAGCCAGTGAAAAAATTGCATCTCCATTGCATTTCTGGGTTCAGAAGATTTCTCTTGTAAGAACAATGAGAACTATTTTGTAAAGATTTCACTCCTTGTTAGAGGAGTCGTTAATCAGTCTGGAGATGGACTCAATGGAATTCTCAAATGCCACATGGTAGCTAGAGTTTCCAGCAGCTGGGTAGAGCTGAGCATCTCCTTTATTTTCTCTAGGGATTAGATTGTTCTTATCCCATTTCCTAGCCAATGAGCTTTTACTTTTCAGTTAAATTGGGTTCAATTATAAAATCAAGTGTCTGCCAGAAATCTGGCATATACCCTGGAGAGTTCCAGAACTGCTGCCAATTAAAGCAAAATGCTCATGATCAGATGAAGGTTTAGAGGGAGCTGTTTACTTTTCTGACTTAGACCTGCTGGAATAATTTGTTTGAGAATAATATTCAGGGCAAATTTAACAGATTTTGTAAAGGGAACCTATCCCACTTAAGTGGACAAGTGTTTTTCAGAGTAACAGCTGTGTGTTTTTTCAGATTTTCATGTTACTGTCACTAGGAAGGTAGACAGGTAAGGATGTCAGCAACTGTTGTTGGTGTGCATTAACTACAGCTCTGGAATGCTGCTTTAAGGTGTTTCCCTCCCAAATTAGTTAGTTGAATTGATGTAAGTTCTTGAGGCATCAATTGCTTTATTCAAACTTTNAACAAATCCTGTCTAGTTTTTAGCTCTGAGTGCAATTATTTATGGTCCTCACATCGTGGAGGTCTCAATTTTTAAATAAGAGTAACAAAAATACCTTGTGAAAAGAACCTCCCCCAAAAGGCAGACACACCTCTTGTCTGTTCCCCAAATTCACCTTTAATCCCCTTTACACAGAATATTGCAGCACCAGCTTTGTACATCTCCAGCTGCCTGTTCACATGGCAGGTGGAATCACACCTGCTCTGCTTCGGTTTAGACAATGGAGAAGCTGAAGTCAGACTTCAGAGCTTGAAGTCTCACCAGGTTAAGCAAGGGAAGAGATGTGCAGGTCTTGTCCGTATGTCCCAGCACTGGCCCTGTAGTCAGCGCTCTTTGCTGACCATGTCTCAGGACAGGACTTCTGTGGCATGAGTTGCTAGCTAGAGTGAATGACTGGAGTGTTGCTGAGTTTGTCAAGGTGTCATGGCAATCCATGGATTTAGGACCAGTTGCACGAGTTCAGAATCGCATGTCCAATGCAGACAGAAATTTTACCTTGCCTTTGGGCCCGTGCCTGTGCGTCAGGGATTCTTTGTTATGGTGCTGCTGCAAACAGTGAAAGGGTATTACCTACACAAGGTCTTTAGTGGCTTGTTTTAAGGTCTTCTGAAAGCGTGTTGGTGCACTGCAAAAGGTTTTTTCATCTTAGCATTTGCCTTCTTCTGCACCATTAATTCAGTCTAGGCATAGGTTGTTCTGCTGCTAGTTAAAATCTGGAAAGAGCTTTGAGACAAAAATCATATCAGAATTCTTTACTGTGAGGGTGATGAGCTACTGGAAAAGGTTTCACAGAGAACTTGTGGCTATTCATCCCTGTAAGTGTTTAAGGCTGGTTGGATGGGGCTTTGAGCAACCTGGTCTAGTGAAAGATGTCCCTGCCCATGGCAGGGGGATGGGAATGAGATGAGCTTTAGTGTCCCTTCAAACCCAAACTATTCTATGATTAATAAATGTCTTATAACTTTGTGCAGAGTGCTTGAATCACTGTAAAGCTGTAACATTCCAAAGAAAAATAGCCATTGTCATTTTAAACTTTAAAAAGCTCTAGAGAAGGTTAACTGTATTTGTTTATAATGCTGCAGTTGACTGTCTTTGTTTCCTGCAATTTGGCGTGATTTGATTAAAAATTGAGGTAGAAATGTAGTAATAACAATAGCAAAAAAAATTTGTGACATCTCTTCATGCAGGCAGATCCCACCAGGTAGTAGAAACTGTTTAAAGGCTGAGACCAAATTTCCATCCTACTTCCCACCTGACTGATGTTCTGTGAAGTTCAGATAAGCTTTGGATTATATCTCAAAACACATTCTAATATGATATACCCAAGGATTCCTTTTGCCAAATCTGGTAGGTAGCATTCTGAACCTAACAGGTACTATGCAAATAGATCCATATAGATAAATATCGATCAAGGATTGTTTCATCCAGGGATAACTTTGTCTATTTCTGGCACCTTATTTTCCATTTAGAAAATAAAGACTGCAAAGACATTTGAAAGTGATAGGGAACAGTTCCATCATCTGTCTGAGATTGCAGAGAGGAATTCCCCAAGCACTGTGCAACTTCCCGCACATCCATCAAGTGCTGTTCGTTGTAATTATCCTGTTAGAATGAGGTACGGGCTCTGATGAGAGGTGTTATCGTGGAGAAGGCCTTATACTCCAATGTTTTTATCAGATTACAGTTGGTATGTTACAAAGCAGCCGAGTTCAAAGCAGCTGGCTGCAACAGTCTCCTGGAGTGGCTTAGAAAGACGTGGCTCCTTAAGTGCATCCTGGCTTTATATATTTTGTTAAGGTTTTACGCCATGGCCTGATTGACCTGGTGGGGTAATCTACAGTGCCTGAGCAAACTGGTGGAGTCATTTCTTCTACCAACTGTAGTGATACATGCTGGTGCAGATTCTGCTGACTGCTTTGAGTAAATGTGCTGCTCTTCTGGGCAAATTGTACCATTGATTGCAGGGCTGGGTGACTGAGATAATCAGCTGAGATGTGGTGTTGATAAGGACATTTGGTTACATTTAGAGCCTTCTAAGGACTAAGGTTTTGATATTCGATCCTCAGCATTTGGGATAAAAGTAAAATTTTGAGGTTAAATATGTTTTCCCCGTATGGACAGATATATTTCCTATTGATTTCCGAAGATATGTGTCTGAATAACAATACCTATTTCAGCCTTAAGGGCCACTAGAAATCCAGTGAGGTTATTTAACTAAAAATCCCTTGGGATGACTGAAAAAAAAAGTCATGCTGATTATGTTTGGTGTTTTGTTTTGTTTTTTTTTTTTTTTTCCAGGGGAATGTGACCTTTTCTTGCTCAGAACCGCAAATTGTTCCTATCACCTTTGTGAGCACCAGTCGAAGCTACTTGCTGCTCCCCGGCACTGCTCAAATTGATGGTTTGTCAGTCAGCTTCCAGTTCCGAACGTGGAATAAAGACGGCTTACTTCTGTTCACCGAACTGTCTGAAAACTCAGGACATCTCTTGGTTTACCTCCATGGTGGCAGATTGACACTACTTATTCAAAGGGAGACTGAGAACCCAGTGGAAATCACTGAAGGTGTTTAATTTTTTGTTTACTTTCACTTGTCTCCTTCCAAAACGCAAAGGTTCGGCTCCATGCGATGAAAGCATCAAGCCATAAGGAAACACCCAATCTTCCTTTCTCTTTTAAATTTTCTCTTGCTTTCCAGTGGTAAAGCTGCTCTGTACAGCTTGATCTAAGCTTGGAAAATTGACATCCTGAGATCTCCAGACTCAATCTCACTGACAGTTAGCTGAGCCTCTATGTTCTTAAGCAGTCACACTCAATTTTCTCCAGTCAGGTCACATGAAGACCTTCCTGTTCCCGTCTTCAGACTGCTGAAATCAGCTGGGAGCCAGCTCAGCCACGGCATCTTTCCCCAGCAGAAGTTAAGGCAGCCTCGGAGCTGATTTTCTTTCTCCGGCTGTAGCTTTGGACCCTCCCTTTATGCTACACTCAGAAGAGAGGCTGACCATGGGCTTCCTCTCCTTACACTCCCTCTTGGGCTTCCTTAGCCACTTTGGAAGTTGCTTTCTGCAGTGCAGCTGGTGGGATGCAAGAGGGTGAAATAGGGCAGCCTCTCTGATTTAAAATTTAGGATAATAATAATAATAATAATATATTTTCTAAAAGAGCAGATGTTTAAAAACATGTAATATTAAAATATTCCCTATACAGACTAAAAGAGGGCAGATGTATCTATTAAAAGAAGCAGAGATAAAAACTGACAGAGTTGTCAGAGCAGAGCTGTTCTGTATGCGTTTCATTCCCCTTTATGATAGAAAAGGAGGCAGTCCTGCATCTATCCTTATTCACGTAGATTGCTACAGCCATAGCTTGCTGCAATTGAACACTGAAAACTGAGATTCGAGCCTTTATTGCAATCCTAATTAAATTGTTGACAAAGCTGAGGCAATGTCAATATTTGGTTGGGTGTGTTTGTTTTTATGTAGTTCTGAAATGACGAACCTGGGCCCAGCCTTTGGTACTATCCAAAACATGCTAAACTGCCTGCTTGTACATGGGAAATATGCAGAAAGTGCATGTGCCTTGTTCTGCAGATGTCAGGTACTCACAATAAACTCATGCTTGCTCAAGAATGGACCTATTTTTCCCCCAAATGGGACCTATTTTCTTTTGTCATTGTTTCAAACTTCAGCAACATATTCCACTTCAAAATGCACTTGTTCTAGTTGAAAAATCATCCATTTTTTGCTGGGAAACCAGCCTCTGATTCTATGGTAATTGTGCATGTGTTAACAGCTCTTACTGAGTAAATAGTCTCATTTTCAAATTCATGATGAAATGGCTTTACACACACCTAACACCCACTTTTTTTCTTTTTTTTTTAAATTTTGTTTTGAACTGTTCTCACACCTCTTTGTGTTCCTAAATGCTTGTTTGTTTTCTCTGAAAGCCACATCAACAAAAATATTCTGTTAGGGAAGGGAGTAAATACTAGTTGTGTGTGCCTGATCTCAATGACTTCAGCCTGATGGTAGCATATTTGGAACTGTAATTAGGTTACTTTTGATCTGCACCTCCATGTGTGGGCTCAGAAGCTTGCCCACTGATTTTCATGGCTGTCAGAATAGAGGATGTGGAGTTTCTTTGTAGCTCTGTGGTAGTATTTCAAGAGCTGCACAATGCAACACTGATTTTCAGAATAAGGAAACAGACAGGTAATTTCCCACTTTGCAGGAGTGTATAGAAGAGAAAGAGACTGCCCAGTGTTTCCCTCATTAACCTTTAGAGGTGCCTGGTCAGAGCAGCAATCCCAGTTCTCAGAACATCCGTGTGGAAATCCAACTTCTGTACGTCCATTAATAGTACTGTGTGCTGCATTGGTGCTGGAGGGTTTTAAGACACACAAATCCTGCTGATACCTGCTAGAGTCAGTCAGGTTTCAGATTGGAGCCTGAGAACAGGCTATGAATGTCTCACTGAATCTAATCCTCTTCAATCTCACGCATGTGTTTAGTACCAGAAGCTCAGTAGAGATCTCTGCACACTCCTGGACCTGTAAGCATTTATCAACAGACTGAAAATAGACATAGACACCCCCAAAAAGGTAACAGTGTGCTACCAGAAAGGTGAGGGATCGGGCTAGCTTGATGAGTGACTGCAGTGGTACCAGGTTAGATTAAAATGTGAGATGACCTGCTTGACTACTCTCAAAAGCTTCCCTTTCCCTGGGCCCTTTCTTCTATGCCAGTTTGTTTCCAGAGGTAATGAGTTCTTTCCAGCTTCACTTCTCCCTTTTTATGGATCAACTGCATATTTGTGGTCACAAGTTGGAAGCAAGAGGAGGTTTGAAGAACACTGTTGTCTCCCGCACCTTTTTTTTTTCTCACTTTGTACATGTTTTTTGCCAGGCACCAATCTCCACGATGGGCTTTGGCATTCTGTTAACATCAATGCCAGAAGGCATCGCATTACCCTGACGCTGGATAACAATGCTGCCACCGCCAGCCATGCAACCACTGTCTCAAGGATCTACTCTGGGAACAGCTACTATTTTGGAGGTAGGTTGTTTCAGAGAGGTTTTCGTGATGCAGGTCCTCAGCTGCTCACCGCTGAGTTCTCCCCAGGTGCACTGTTTGCAGCTAAGAGCAAAAGTAAGGATTGATTTTTGAACTGCAGTGCATTCAGCACTATGGGCAGGTTGAAGAGTGTTGGTCAAGCCTGAGGGAGAGAGAGCGAGCAGAACTTCAAACACAGCTGTAAAAGTGGACTACTGGTAGTGGCAGCCAATGGGTACCTACGTCTATCTGACAATATATGCAGAATTTACAGAGTTGTATTAACCGTGAGTGGTTTTGGTTTGTGTCTTTTCCTAGTTAAAGGCCTTAGAATTATTAATACTATCAATATTGCTGTAGATAACAGCGTTCTGACCAGGCTCAGTGACTTTCTGGAGCTTAGGTGACATACAGCTCAAATCTACAAAGGTATTTACATACCATGCTCTCGTGGAAATGAAGGTAGGCTTAGCTCAATTTTGAAAATGGAAAAACCAGTCCTGAAAAATACTATCGTCTGCTTTTTGGAATGCAAACATTAATTTAGATAGAGGGACTGTCATTAACTATCTTTTAATCTAATATATTTCTGTGTGGTGCTTATTATAGTGTGGTTCTGATCTTGGTGAACCCTGTGGGTGCAGCACTAAGTGAGGATGTGCAGGAGGCTTTGGATCTCAGAGCTGTCTAAATTCTGGGGAAGCTCAGATACAAATGGTTTTCTTGCTGCCCACAAGATTTCATCTTCAAATTGCTTCAGCAGCAGAATTTATCCCATAATGATTTTACATTTTGTACAACTTTTTTGACATGTTTTAGTTGCTACCAACTGTTGAGTTTGAAGAAGATGAAAAAAAAATCACATTTTGATTTTGCTCCACATGTGTGAAAACCTCATATTCTGATACAGTGGCTGGTTTCTTTTTTTTCTTTTTTTTTTTCTCCCCTAACTGGAGGATTTATAACACAGGAGGTTGCATAGCAGAAGGAATAAAAACATTTGGAATAATAAGCCTCTGAGTTCTTGCATCAGGAAATCCCAGCAGAAATAGTTGAACATTCCAATATTCTTCTCTGCCTCTTCTCTTTTTCCCACAGGGTGCCCTGGCAATTTCACCGATTCCCAGTGTTTAAATCCCATTACTGCTTTTCAAGGCTGTATGAGGCTCATCTTTATTGATAACCAGCCCAAGGACCTCATTTTAGTTCAGCAAGGCTCCCTGGGGAATTTTAGTGATTTACACATTGATCTGTGTGGCATCAAAGACAGGTAATTATTATTTCCTCTTTCTTGTATTTGTTCTTTTTTCATCCTAGTGGTTTATAAATACAGGTTGCATTAAGTGAAAATTCTAATCTGCCAGCATTACAGATATTAGGCATAATAGAGCTACTAATAGAAAATACTGCAACAAAGATAGGAGGACTGGAGGGGAAATGGTTTCAATTACATGAGGCTCTCTTCACATTGACTTGTAGGAAATAGAGTATGCAAATTCAATCAAACTATAGATTGGTGAAAGGATTAAATTTTATGCATAAACAACATCTGATTGCTTTGAAGTTCCAGAGGAAATGAAAGAGAAGGAAAAATTAGTTGATTCATCAGAACATGTCATACCCTTAATATATAAGCTGGTTCTGCTTAAGTAAATCATCTACAATTTTTCTTGCTAGCCATTACAGCACGTTCATGATGACGATATGGTACATCTCATGTGCAATACTGCCCATTCAGTGGGACAGTGTAATGATGGAATGTCTGCATCTGCCAGAGAAACATTTCAGTTTAAATAGTGATCCGAATCCCTCCTAAGATGAAACCTGACAGGAACCCCAGATAGTCTCATAAATAACGGAAAGGAAATAAGAAATCAATTTTTTTTTAAAGTATTTTGTAATTCTCTTTTGCTTCTTATGGATTTTTAGTGTCTAAATATTTCTGGATCATTTATGCAAATGTGTACTTTGAAGTTGGCATGTGGAATAGGAGGTTCTGGGATTTTTTTTTTTTTTTTAATCTACCTAAGTTCTGAAAAATAGAAATGGAACTGCTGGAAATTTCATGTGCTTCAGGTAGTTAACGGAGTAATAAGGATATTTTGGAAATGCATTAGGACCTTAAGCATTTAATGTATTTTTTTTAAGACACGTTACTTAGATGAAGTTGAAGGCTGATTTCCATTACTCCTTCCTGTAGGAGGGATCAGCCTGCTGGAGCTGCAGTCTTTTGATAAGTGGGCAAAACCTCTGTGATGCAAGACCTTTGTGCTCATCTTTGTGTGTTCATTTTTGTTAATTTATGTGGAGAAATTACCGACTGTGCTGATCAAATCTCTTTCCACATTTAATGATGACTGAATTCAAGGCAATGTGAATTTCATACTTGGTGTGCCTGAATTGGTAGATGGAATTCTACTGTACTAAGGCAGAATGGAAAAAGATGCAGTTGATTCTACAAAAGAAAGCAAAATGTCATCTTTCCTAAGAACTGAGAAGAGAGAATTTTGCTGTTTTCTTGGAAAAACGGATTATTTAAGCTTGAGTGGGCTATTTAAAAGCACTTTGTGTGATTGTATGTTGAAACAAAAGAGAACTCTTCTGGTGTGATGCAGAGGTTCTGTGGGACGTCTCCAATGCCTTCATTGTCACCAAGTCCGGGCTATGTGCAACTCAGTGGTACTACTGCAAATACCTTCCTTGTCTTTGGTGTCCCAAGGATGACAAGTGTTAGTCTGTGATTGTACCATAAAATTATTTAGGGCAAGGATCCAAGCATAAGAAGAGTGGGGTTGTTTTAGGTACCACCACCTTTCTTGTTAAATATATCACACAGACAAATAAAGGTTAGATGTGATCTAATGAAGGCTGACAGAGGCTGGACAAACCAGAGTGTGCCCAGGTGGCCAAGAAATCCAGTGGCATCCTGGCCCTGTGCTCTTCAACATTGTCATAAATGATTTGGACATAGGACTGGAAGGGATACTGAACAAGTTCTCACACGATACAAAACTGGGAGGAGCTGTTGACTCCCTCAGAGGCAGGGAGGGCCTGCAGAGGCCTTGAGAAATGAGAGGGCTGGGCAGTCACCAACTGTATGAAGTTCAACAAGGGGAAGTGTCGGATTCTGCACCTGGGATGGGGCAACCCTGGATGTATGGACAGACTGGGGAATGAGAGGCTGGAGACCAATGCCACAGAAAGGGACCTGGGGGTCCTGGTCGATGGCAAGTTGAACACAAGTCAGCAGTGCCCTGGCAGCCAGGAAGGTCAGACGTTTCCTGGGGGACATCAGGCACAGCATCGCCAGCCGGGCAAGGGAGGGGATTGTCCCGCTCTGCTCTGCCCTGGGGCAGCCTCACCTCGAGTGCTGGGGGAAGTTTTGGGCACTGCAATGCAAGAAAGACATTAAACTGTTGGAGAGCATCCAAAGGAGGGCAATGAAGATGGTGAAAGGCCTTGAGGGGAAGCTGTATAAGGAGTGGCCGAGGTCACTTGGTCTGGTCAGTCTGGAGGAGACTGAGGGGAGACCTCATTGCAGTTACAACTTCCTCATGAGGGAAAGAGGAGGGGCAGACACTGACCTCTTCTCTGTGGTGACCAGTGACAGGACCTGAGGGAATGGCCTGAAGTTGTGTCAGGGGAGGTTTGGGTTGGATATTAGAAAAAGGTTCTTCACCCAGAGGGTGGTTGGACACTGGAAAAGGCTCCCCAGGGAAGTGGTCACAGCACCAGCCTGACAGAGCTCAGGAAGCATTTGGACAATGCTCTCAGGCACATGGTGTGATGCTTGGGGATGTCCCATGCGGGGTCAGGAGTTGGACTGTGGATCCCTTCCAACTCAGCATATTCCGTGATTCTGTAATTCTAAGATTTATTGCTGTGTGCACTGTAAAATACACGTTTTTGTAGTTTTAACGCATGTGGGAATTGTGTAGCTTAATTAACATGTAAATGGGACATTTGTCTTAGTTATCTAAGCTAAAATCCTCTTTTGAGGAATATGCCTCTATTTAGAAGCAGTTTATTTGTTACAGGCTTGTAGGCCAAGCTCATTCCGACTTGGGCTCTGAAAGCAGCGGCTAGGCAGCTCACTGCAACTTCTGCCTGCTTTTAAAAAGAGAATTAATGACTTTGTTTTGGAAGATGATAAACTGGGATGACTATTGGTGCCAGCAGTATGTTTTGGAGAGAGAATCCAGTTGTGCAAGCATAAAATGCACACACCCGTCCGCTTAGCCTGGGATTCTCTGTGTAAAAGTGATGAGCCTCCATTGATTTAAATGGAGCCATCTGAAGGACTGAGCCTTAATGTGTCACTATCACTCATCTCTAGTATTTGAACAATATGTGTGCTCAAGTGAACTTGCCGTGAATGCCTCCTGTCCCCTGTATTTATTATTTCCATTCTTCAGTAACTATTTCTTAGGAAATAAATGAGAGTTTATCCTTGTTTCCGTTTAGTGGCTAAGGAGACAATGCTTTTGGAGAACAAATGAACGTGACCCTCTTGCTGAACTTTCTTTGAGCAGGCAGCTTTTTTGAGAGGCTCCTTGCAGCCTTAGTGATCCTGTGAAAAAGGCCGCCCTGTAGCTGTTCTGGTCCTGGTTGAATGGGCAGTTCAGGATGTGTCTGTGAGAGCTGAGTTCAGCAGGTAGGACATAAAGATATGGTAGTGTCTTGAGCTGGGCACAGCAATATGGGCTGTCCAGGTGGTGGAAGAAGGCTCGTTAGCACCATCTCCTATTAAGGCACTGCTTGTTTGTAGCCCTCAGTGCAGCGCCAACATCACTGATGTCCCTGCTGCTGTATATCGAGTTATGTCTGAATTGCAGTCCTCTTGTATGGTACCTGCATGTTTTCCTTGGGTGACACATCCTGTATAAGGAGTCATCCCCAACCTATTCATGTCAGAGCAGTGTCTGCTCCACAAGCCCTCCAAAGTATTCCCTTCTTTGTCTCCTTGAAGACAAAGCTGCTCCTGCAAAATGTTCCCAGTGCTTTTTGGAACAGGAAAATAGAATCTGGAGAAGGAAGCAATTTTTCGGGTAGCAACGTACGTGTAGAAGTCTTGGCATTTTCCCCACTGCCTGCCTTCTGCTAATCCAGCTAATTATTTTTCTTTTGTTCTAGTATGTATGTTTACTATGATTAACCAAATACGGAGTGCTCAGTCTTTTCTGAGGATGTTGCAACCTATGGTGCTTGCACTGCTCCTGTTATGAAGTGTTAGAGGTCCTGCCTGCGGGGCATTTATTCCCCTTCCAGTGAGAGGTAGAGAAAAATTGAGACAATATTGTGCTAAGCCATAGAGGTCTGCTCCATCTTTAAAAGGAGATAGGTTTCATTTTATCCCTCTTTTTTTGTTGCCTTTCCAGGATTTATACTCTGTTAGGAGTGCACATCAGGACTTGTTTGCTTTACACTGAATTAATAAGTCAGAAAACAGAGTTTCTTACGCCTTGCTGGCATTTCCCCTCCATGGCATGGTACAAAGCAGAAAGTAACAAAGCAGAGATGCCTGGAAGTGAGGGTGCCACGAAGTCCTTGAATTCAGAGACATTTTGTTGGGGACGAAAGGAGATATCTTTAAACAGTCTTTTGCAGCAGGACATGCATTGCATTGACCATCTCTGACCAAAAGCCATGTGATATGGGCCTAGACAAAAAAAAAAAAAAATGGAGACTCTCTTTGAATTTATTTTCAGTTCAGTGTGATAAAGTTCATGGCTACAGGGACCATGCAGTCCTCACTCCTGGTGTTTTGTAAGTGTTTTTTGGGAAAGGAAGCATCATCTGGGGGTGACATATTAAACCTAAAAGCTTCCAGGAGAAAGTCTGAGCAGTAAGGAAGTCTAACGAGAATGGAATAATGCATTTTGTCTTTGGCCCTTAATCTGCAGGGAGGAGGATGTCAGTGTCAAGGGATGGGGAAGTGGCAAGCAGCATAAAAAATTCATTTGCTTGTAGATGCAGTAAGTCAGAAGGGATTCACTCCATTCTCTTGATGCCCACTAAGCCTCTAGCTGTAGGTGTATGGCCAGGCTCCCTGTCCTTGCCCTGCAAGTAACATGTTAGGGGCTTAACAAACACAAGATGGACTTTCCCAAGGACTTCTGCTTTAGAAAAGAAAAAACCCAAAACAACAACATACAACAGAATGTCTTTTTCCTAACGGTGTCTTCACTTATGCGTTTCCTTCTTCAGTATCTTACAGTGTTTGCAAAGACTTCTTGACCCTGTCAAACAGCCTCCTGGACATGCGTTAGGGATGCAGTTACAGAGACTTGCTGTTTTCTTCATGTGGTGTTTTATCCTGTTAGCTTAGAAGGAAAACATGCTTGAAGCCATTCCCCTGATCTAGGCAGGACCCCTGAGCCATGGCACTGATACCAAAATACTAGGTTCTTAGTATCTACAGCCTTCATTTTGAAATTTGGGGTTGCTAGCAGCTGCACAAATTATGAAACACAAATCAGCCAGTGAACAAAGCAGGTGGGCGAACGTGTCCAAGTGAGGAGCAGCAGGGGGATGAGCAAACACTGTGTAGTAAACACTAACCAGGGTTGCCACTTTGTGTTTAGGTTTGCTAGCAGTCATGCTTCTAAATTTCTGTTCTCTATAAAGAATGCAGAGCCCAAACCGTTTCTTCAAAGGCCCCCTCTAAACAAAAAAAACAAAAAAAAACCCCCAACCCAACAAACAAACAAAAAACCCAAACAAACAAACAAACAAAACCAACAACAAAACCCAAAAAACCGCCCACAAAACAGGGCTGGAAAACATCCCTTGCAAAGAAAGATTGCCTACATTCTTTAACTAGAGGAGATTGCTAAGGGGAGGTAGCATAATGGTCTTAGGTGCTCAAAGGCTGCTGCAGCACTGAAGGGAATAATCATCCTTTCTGCCCAGGATGTGTAGGAGAGCTGCCATGGCACAGACTGCCTGAGGAGACTGTCAAGTCTCTGTCACTGGAAGGCTTTAGGAAAAGTTAGATGAGTCTGTGAGAAATAATGAACATGGGTGTGGGTGATCCTGCCTTGGGGTGTGAGCATGGACTGAGTGATCTTCCAAGTTCCCTCCAGCTCTGTTGCATTCACTCAGGCTTTTCCTGCAGCTGGAACAGCTGTCCCTTGTTCTTGCTTTGGGGGTTCTGAAATGTCAACAACAATAACAGTGCTTAAATAAAAAAAAAAAAAAAAAAAAGAGAACAAAACACCAAAAAACCCCACCAAAAACATGGGAGAAATCTTTCAGGAATTCAGCTCACGAAGTCTCAGACCTGTGAGAAAGCTCATTTTAGTAGATGTATCTCTCAGACAATCTAAGGCAGCGCTGCAGCTGTGAGTAGGGACTGTGTAGCCCAAAGTTATGGGTTTTTTTTTTTTTAATAACCTGATATACATAGATAGATATAGATTTATATGAAATGGGAGAGAAGGAACAGCAGTTCCTATTCATATGTTACTTCCCTGATTTGCTCTTTTTGCTTCTAAAAAACGCATGATTCATTTTTACAACTGCAGAAGAAAGCTATGTGATTGCAGAATTTATTGTTCTGGGGTTTTTTGGGATATCTTCTTTGCAAATGTCATGATGTCTAGAATGGTGGTTAAATTCCATTATGGTTAATGGTGGTTTTTTTCTTTGATGAAAAGTAACTTGATTCCCTTCTAGCTGTCTCTCTGTTTTCTTGAGATCCTGTGACTTCTTGGAGTTGAGGTGCCATTCTCTCTTTCAGATGTGGTGTAAATGAGGGTGAGAAGTTGGGAGAAGGCAGGGACTGAGGCACTGGATAGCTATAGAAACACCTTCCCCTTGGTAAATCAAGATAACAGCTCTGTGTGGATCCCTTCATAACTCTCTATTTTAGTTGCTAGAAGGTGAAATGAAGATCCAGTTGGATGTATTCACTGACCTCCTCCTTGGCCTGACCAGGCTTTTCCAGGAAGTGTGTCCTCTCTGGGCCGCTCAAAGGAGGTTCTGTGTGCAGCTCTGACTGCACAGTCTGTAAGTCTGTCATTCAGCCCTCACGGCTGTTTCTAAAACTGACACTCCGTTGTTTGGTGTGCCACAAACTGTTCTCTACAAGGAGAGATTAAATAGGCTTCGACTCTTCAGCCGGGAGAAGAGAGAGCTGGGCAGAGTTGTGCGATGAGGAGCAGCACGAAGGAGGTGAATAATAAACAAGAATGTGCAGTTTCTCACAAGTTCAAATCTTACACAACATCAAATTGGATGTTGTTAGATGCTGCAGGGGTCAAATGTAAAGGAAAAAGCCAGTAAGGCGTACATGAATTCATAAGCCACAGATGGTTGGAAGCTGGCAAAGTGTTCAGTGGGATGCTCTTGAACTTATTTCATCAACGTTTTTGCTGTGGCACTGTCAGAGTAAGGAAATTGAAGGAGAGGCACTGTCAGTCCTCACTGGAGGGAGGTGATAAACTTAGGACTAGGAAGTCCAAGTCCCTCACTGTTTCTAAAACATTGTTTTCATTGTATGCAGCTCTCTGTACCTCTGTTGTTCAAAAACAAAATACATTGCGTCATAGCTGTGCTAATCTCCAAATACATTTGAATCTAAGTGTGAATTTTGCTCCGTACTAATATGTTTCTCTTCCTTTGTGTCAGTGGAATAGTGGGTGTGTGGGTCTGTCTGTGTGTGGGCAAACAATGGAAGGCATAGCCTGGGGAAAATTCAGTCAGCCTCTCATTTAAAAATAAATGAAATGGGTAGGAAAACAAATATGCAGATGCTGAGAATTTGGCCACAGTGTTGAGAAGCTCTGGGATTTCCCATTCAGCAATTGGCTCGAATGCCAGATTTTGTGACTAGAAATACTAGCTCCAGTCCTGAAACTGAGTTGGTTGTTTGCTGTGGTTGGCATCCTGTTCAGAGAATAGATGCAGGAATGTGGGCTCAAGAGATATTGCAGCTCAAGAGTTACCATGGTTATTAGGAAAATGTGCCAGAAAGTCATTAAACCTCAGTCCAGAAACACGGTGGATTTCCAGCCCTTCATCATACGGCACAGATGCTCCCTTTGGGCTGAGCAAGGCTGGCTGCTCTCACCACAGATGGACCCCTTGGAATACGGCAGCAAGGGCTGCAGTGTTGCCTGGAGCCTGAAGGCATGGCTTGGTTAATCTCATGCCCTCCTTGCCTGCAGTGGGACAAACTGCTTTGCAGCGTTAGAGAAGAAAATTCCATTTGCAGGAGTTCTTGCACTCTGTGTGAACACAAACAGGTAAGATCTGGTGTGGTTTCTCCTACCAGCTCCCTCGAAGTCTATAAAGAAAAGTGCTTAGGAGGCATTGTTGTTGGGGTAACTTGTGCCAAAGAGCTGTTATGAGTAGAAAAGTGATCTCTTTTTCCTTTGAATCAGCACCTCATATGGAAATAGTCTCCTTTGCCCCTCAAGGTGGTTCTGGACAAATGTTTGCGTTCACCAGGCTTTTGAGGCAAATCCTCTTGGAACACACCCATAATGATGACATAGGTTCTATTCATGTTTTTAACTCCTCAGCCCCCATCACAAAGGATGAGGTATTTTTGTTGCCCAATGACAGAGAAAACTCTGTTAAAGAGTCTGAAATGTCATGATTCTGTCGTTCCTGCCAAAACTGAAATACCTTAAAGTGATAGACTTTTTGGTGGCAGTTTCCCTGGACAGGGGTGGGGCTGAGGCAGATGGAGAAGCACGGTGTTGTACACCCATTGTTTTGTTGTCATAAATTCTGTGCGTGATTCGCACTTGAGTACATTAGACGGGGTTGTCTTTGGATTAGGAAGGCCTTTTATGTGTTGAGCCTGTCGTTATCCATAAAGGAACTACGAGGGTGGCCAGAGCCTGCTTTTCTTTAGGCTCAGGTTCACAAGTTTGCATAGATAATGGATGTGTTGCTCTCCCTGTCTACAGCTGCTGAGGTACTTTAATCTGATTGCTGCAGCTCATGTTGATTTTGCGCTGATGAAGCTCTGACTGGGTTGTCCTATTTTTACTTGGCTGGCACCTTGCCCTCGCTGTAGCAAATACTGACAGTACTTGTCAAGGACAACACCAGGGACTTCAGCTCCCTTAAGTGACCTGGGGCAGAGGGGGAGGAAAAAAATACTCACGTTGAATCCACCTTGGCAGATGGACGGATGGCGCATCTTGCAGGACACTCTGGGAATTCCAGTGATCTGCCACGAGGAACACAAACCTGGCTTCAGGTGTTTTCTTATGAATCCTGGCAGTGTCCCATCCCTGTAGCATCAGTGGGCAGACACAAGCACACGCTGATGTTACTGTCCTTATTAAACCAAGATTCATCTGCATATTCCAGTTCTCCCAGCAAATCCAAATGGAGAGAGCGGCATGTGGTATCCGTAATAATCACTGCGATGAGATTGGCGTTAACAGTTGTACTTTATTAGGGAGAAATATATGGAGTTGATTCATGAGTTGGCTTCCCTGAACTGCTTCAGTTGTGGAGCACAAATAGTGTCCTTAGTCCCTATTCTTTTATCCCTACCCGTGTTTTATCTGTGAAAATTCTTCATAGTATTTTCTAAATAAATTAGCTTAAAGTGTTCTTTTTCCTTGCTAAATAGAGCTGACCTTTTAAAACCTGCTTTATGCCTATTTCCTTTGTAGATTCTATTATATTTTATTATCAATTTTTACTTGTAAGAGAGAATTTTTTTTTTTTACTTTTTCTTACTTTACTTTTAGTGCTGAACTTAACATTGCTTCATGTGTTGTACTGTCAAAATGGGCCTTTGGGAAATTAATTACTATTGCAGGTGAAGGGTGTTAGGATAAATCCGATAAAAGCACAGTGTTTTTTTATATTTCTTAACTCTCCTCTTAGATTTAATGTATGCCCTGCAGCAGAAGCCAAACTTCATATGATCCTTTCACCCCCCAGCTTGGCCATGCAAGTGAGAAAATACCCTGGCTAATTATGTCCAGCGAATTTTAATTTTTTTGTTAGAGTCCCAGGCTGGGATTAAAAAAATCAAACACTTAGCATTGCTTTTATCCCCACATAAAGATCTGCAGTGCATTGCAGAAAGAATAATTAAAAAAACCCCGACCCCCAATTTGGCATCCATCCTTTTCATTCTCTATAGCTGTCTTCATTATTTAGTGCCTTCTCTGCAGAAATGACAATTATTTTATAGTGCATATTACTTTCTCTTTGCAGGAAATCCTCTTATGTTTTCTCTTCTCGGTTTTATAGCAATGAGTGGGATGTTTTTACATCACATTCCTTGAATTTGGATGGTGATCATAGCTGGAATGAGCTGAAGACATAAGAGGGGATGTCATGTGATGTCATGTGTCCTTTTTCAAAATATTTCTATCTTTGGGTAAATCCCAAGTTTGTTTTGAGAATTGCCCAACTATATCTCCATCCTCAGCTAAAACAAAGCGTTTGGACTGCACACCTTCAGTTGCTGGAATACCCAGATCTAGATTTTTTCCTTTAAATGCTGCAGGAGAGACTGTTCTGTCTAGTTATAGGGATCTGATGGTCCAGATTAGTAGTTCTTTTCACCTTTTATATCACCTTAAAAAGATCACTTAAGTCCTGTGAGTAAAAAATTTCCCCCTTTTTTTTTTTGTCTCTCTTGCCTGCTCTAGGATTCAGTGGTCAAATAAATGCTCAGGGCATACTGAAGCTCCATGTCTCCTTCTAGTTTATATATTAATTAAGGAAATTGTGGAAAAGTTTTGAAAAAGTTTCCCTTTCTCATGCATGGTAATTTTTAAAACGCTTTGCATTGTGCTTGTTCAGCAAAAATTAGGATATTGTTAGAAATGTGTCTTTCTTTTTGATCATATTGCCCTTAGAGAAATTCTGGGTTTTTTCTACTTCCTCTGTACTAAACCCAAAGAAAAACACTGGAAATGATGTGGAAATGGAATGGGGAAGATATCTTAAATCCAAACTATGTCGCATGGTGGGAAAGGAAAAAGGGGAAAATATATCTTAATGCCTTGCAATGATTACTGTACAGTGAAAAAAACAGTGTTAGAAATAGAGGACTACATGATGTTCTGTGAGAGTTGAACAATCTCTTGGGTCCTTCCCTAAAGTGTGCACCTACATCACAAATTAGACATGCTAACTAATGGAATTAAATTACTGGAATTACACCCGTGCAGGTAGCATTTTGAAGTGTGATCTTGGAAATGCTCCCGATACCACCCAGGTTTTAAGATGGAAGGACAGGATGCAGAAAAGCTGGGCAAGATTTAAAAAATTCAAACCCACAGGCATCCAAAGCCTGGGTGTTGGAATTAAAATCCCTGGAATTCTTAAGAGCATCCCCTCATCTCCTCATATTTATTCTAATGTTTAAACCAGCTGAATACAGCAGGTAATGGCAGAGCTTCTCTCTAATACCTTAAGGGCTGATTGACAATGAAGTGTAATAAAACCATGTAGCACAGTTTCCTGCTCTTGGACTGGAATATGATCTTCATACTGTCAGATGCTCTTGCTCTGTGATAGAAAATGAGAAAATATTTGTACAAAGCAAATTCCTAGGAAAAAAAAAGGTAGTCACAGTGGAAAATGCTACCTCTGAGGAGGGGGCAGTGTTCTAGGCTTTGTGTTTCTTTAATGAGAATGAAAAGGAATGCTCAGATTATTTGGATAGTGCCAGAAATTGGTTTGCTTGCCCTGCCTTAATTTTTCCCTGTCTTTGTTTCATACATGCGAGACCAGCTGCAGAAAATGACAATTCAGGCCCATGAAGTGTTCACTAGTCTGTATAAGTGCTGTGTTTCAGAGCAAAATAAAGACAGATGCTTCAGATTCGTCAGTATCATTCAGTAAATCCTGTAGAGGGTAGGTAAAAAATCAGTTTGAGCAGGGTGAATGCCTTCCTGTAACTTCAGTGACTTCTACGTGTGGAAAGGTGCTGAAATTGGAGAAAGTTAGCTTTGTCCCTGTGAATGTAGGGACTTCTCACTAGTGTAGGGAGTGGGGATTTGTCCTGAATGAGACCCCTGTGGAAAAAGGAGGCAGTTTGAAGGTAGGTAAGGGGCTAATTTGTTGGCTTTTGAAATCCAGCTTGAGTGTGGAATTGAGTTTGGGGGGAACCTGAATAGAGCTCACTCCCATTGCTGTTCCTTTAGAGTAAAAATCCGTGGGATGTGCAATGCCACGGTAAATTAAAGGCCAAATATGGGGATGCAAGTAGAATATAATATCATATCTTTCTTTCTTTCTTTGTTTGATTTTTGCAGATGGCTTTTCTGCTTTTGCTTTGTAAAATGATGAATTCTAAATGGAACAGCTGTCTGTACAGGATGGTTTATTTGTTTCCCTTTTTTCTTTTTCAAATTTATTTATATAAAATCCTTTCTGCTGATGCTAAGCCAAACTGTCAGCACATTTACCTATATTAAAAATGTAGGTGTTCTAACAACAAAGCAATCAAACCTTAAAAAAAAAAAGTCTTTTCTCTAAGGCACAGATAACAGGCTTTTCCTTCGCTAGTGCCAGTCCCAGCACAACCTCCTCCACAGCTCTGTCCTACTCGCATGCCTGAGGGCTGTTGGCATCAGCGCTCAGATCTTTTAAATGTTGGTCTCACAGTGGTATGCAAGTGCAGGGTCTGAGAACCAAGGTGACCCACAGTGGAAATAATAATATGTTTTAAAAGTTCTTTCATCAAGTTTTGCAAATCTCGGAAAGAAGAAAAACCTACCTTGGTGATAAATTATTGAGATGAAATACTGGGGATTTTTTTAGTTTTTTGGTTTTTTCAGAGTTTTTTTGCATCAGTTCAGTAAGATAGACTAGATGATTTCCATCATGGAAGAGAAGAATTGTCTATTCATATTATTCTTGTTCTCTTTGTACTCCATGAGTTCTCATAACGTAATAGATTTAGGAAAGAAAACGTAAATGACTTAAAAAAAAAAAAAAAAAGCCACAAGAATTTTTAGTAAGTTGTTGTTCAGTGTTCTAAAGTTACAAGAGGAGAGAGAATTTATTGGAAGGTGTGGTGATGAGGAGGAAATGTCTGCTGAGGAAAACCAGAGGTCTGAACGGTGCTAATTCTTTTGCAGCCTGTCGTAATATTGCTTTTACACACTTTTTCTCTCTTCCTCTGGTTCTGGTAGCTCTTTTTTCTTCCTTTAGTTAAGGACACCTAGCCTGCTATTTTACCACAAAAGGACATCCAGGGGAAAATAAGAGTGGGATGTGCTTTTGCAATATTTTTTCTCATGCTCTCAGATCTTCATTAGCTTTCCCCTTGGTAAACCTCTGAAGTTGTTATACATTGTCTGTCTGGTAACATTGCTGAATTTCTCTTCAAAATGATTGTCTGGTCTCCCCTTGAAGCCATTTCTTGTATCAAAAATAACCTTTGGCAAGGAATTTCCCAGATTTACGGCTCAGCACAGCAGGGCTGAAATCCATGCTGTTGCAATTGGCCTCAATCTATTGAGTTTAGTGGAAAGACACCATTTTACTAAAGCAAAATACAGTCTGTTACAGCAACACCATGAGTTTCATCAGACATGCATGCCCACTATATGAAGTCATCTCTTTTAATGTTATATTTTGTTAATTATAAATGAAATACCTGCTGGCTGTAAATAGGAAAACATGCTGAAATAAAATGAATTTGATACAATATTTAGGAAAATGCTTTATTGATAGAAAATCTTCCAAAATTTCAGGTATTTCTTTTTGTTACAGCATTATTGAGTTTTAGGGACTTAGTGCTTGTCTTAAAAATTATGTGTATTTATAGTGTTCATATTGAGGGAGTGTGCTCCTTTTTTCTTTCTCTCTGTAATGGTTCCCTTTCTTTCCTCTTAACT
Organism: Mohoua ochrocephala; assembly: GCA_013398855.1. Lineage (NCBI taxonomy): Eukaryota > Metazoa > Chordata > Aves > Passeriformes > Acanthizidae > Mohoua > Mohoua ochrocephala. The sequence goes on along the minus strand of VZTA01012732.1, from coordinate 78,556 downwards.
TAGGAAGAGTAGAGAGTAGTGCTGGATGTTTCGTGCTGACTACAACAAAATCTCAGAGGTGCTTATTGAAAGTACTCTGGGTTTATTTCCAGTCAAGTGTAACATCAAATGTGTAGAACTCCTTCAGCCTTCCCACTCAAGTAATTTTGCCATTGTTATTTCTTCATCATTCCCATCAAAGGGCCAAATTTCCCCCCTAATGTCTGTGCAGTTTGTCCTTTGATTTCAGAGGAAGCACACATACGGTTTTGGAGGTGAATGTTTCATCCAAGGACAGTGAAGGCTTTTGTGCAGGCTCTGCATATTGCTCACTTAGATGGCTAAGGTGTGCATTTTGCAGCTTGGCTGAATGAGGGAAAAAATTATTTGCTTCACTTATTTTTATTTTTTTTAATAATAATTTTTCACCGTGATATATACTATCTGAATAAATGGGGAAGATCAGAGTCCCTGGTCTGTCACAAACTTTCTTAGACAAATCCATAAATTTTCAAGTGTCTCATTTATGTTACTTGCAAAAATTGAGTTGAGCTGTTTGTTCATTTCAATTGCAAATAGGTCAGGGGCTGTGTAATGCAAATTTTTGTCTATGAAACTTTCTGTGATACCACTGCATTTTTTGCTGAAAGTGTTTGTTTCTATGGGAATGCAAATATTAATTTATATTTTAAATTGCATGTATTTAAATCCTTCAACATGAGGATCTAGGACAGTTCACAAATGGAACAATCTGTGACTTATCCATGCCTTGATTAATTTTAATCATAGCTATTTCTTAATTTTGAGTTCTCTCACAATTAGGATAAATTTTGCTTCTAATGAAGACACAACTGCTCAGCTAGAATGGGATTATGGTAATTATTAGAGTTGCAAAGAAATCTGTTTCATAAGCTTTTAGAAGGGTTAGTTATCTGACCAAAAACAAGATCAATGCAGTTGGTGCTAATTAAAGCAAATAGACTAAGGAATAAAAAAGATTTAATTCTGAATTTATGAATATCATTAAAAGCTTACATGGTTAGTTTGACTTGCATTTTGAGCATTGTTGGGAGAAGAAAAAGTGTTTGCATTTGTAAGACAAGTAGAAATGAGAAGTGACCTTCAAACTTTTGTAGCAAAGTCTTTAAAAGGAAGCTGTTTTAAGGGAATAAATGTGGCTAAGCCTCTAATACAGGCCTTTGGCAAACCACAAATGACTAGTAATTAGCTCTAGTGCATTGGGTTAATTAATAAAAGGTAGCTTAAAATAGGCAAAAAGCATATTTGTCCATTACACTGATGATGTAAATTATGATAATAACACAGCACTATTCTTTTTCTCTCTCCAAAGAGCTCTGTTAACATCATATGTTTCTTCTCACCAGTATCCCTGCGATGTGACTAGAACTGCTGCTGTACAGGTGACATAGAGGAATGTTTGTCACTAAATAGCAAGTGGAATTAAAGGCAGCGTGCTGAGGGCAAGGGCAGGCACCACCAAAGTACAAATATGAATAAATGTGCTCCCACGAGCGAAATTCACATGTGTCACCACAGAGCTCTTGCACCCCTGTGCTTCGCTTCTGGGATGAAGCTGCTGGGCAGCTGCTGCTTCAGGGTCCTGCAGGGCACAGTGGGGTGCAGGGCACACCACCCAGTCCTGTTTGCACCATCCCATAAGGCTGCTGCTGCTCTCTTCAGCATCGCCCCAAAGCTTTAAATCTCACCTCAGTATTGCCAGGAGTAGGTGTGATGGCGGAGGGGCTGGCTGAGCTCTCGCTGCACCAGCAGGCTGTTGGACTGACAGATGATTGCCCAGCATACCATTAACAACCAAAATCTCACCCTTCTCAGAATTCCTGCCTTGTAAGGATGGCGCAAACCCAGAGGTTTTGGCCTTCCCCTTTGTTTTTTTCTTGTTTTAGAAACAAGGTGTTCTCCCACAGCCCTGGAAAGAGCTCCCTGGCGAGCTAGAAAACCAGGAGTGTAATTCTCCTACTCTGTCCTCATTTTGTATTTGAGCTCAATGATCAATAAAAGCCATGACGATGATTTTTATAAGACCAATATATCTTATAATTGTTTTTAAAAATGTTACAGTTAGTTATAAATAACATACTTTCTTCCTGAATTCCTTATTTCTCTAGTATTTGAATAATAAATAATTACTGCAGTAATTGAGTAAGCATTAATAAAATAATTAATCTTTCATGTTAATATTTTATATGATCTTTATAATTTTATGTGTAATGGTATAAATAGTGATCAAGTGAACCCGTGTTCTGGAATGAATCTCCGACTCACTGACAGAGATGAACAGATGTGGGTTTGTATGAATGAGCACGGAGCATGTTGAGGACAAGAGGTTGTTCTGATATGCCTCTGGGCACAAACAGGTTTCTTTGGGTTGTCAAGGTTTGGCAGCTCTAAACAGCCTTGGACTCAAGTAAATTGATGAAAACTTGGCTGATGAGGCTCAGAAGTCTGGTGAAGATCACTGTTAGTGACATACAGGTTTTCTGTTTGCATGCATGAAATAGGTTTTAATTTTAGGTAATCTAGAAGAAACAGATTGAAAGCCACTGCTAAGGACAATATACATACTTAAATTCCAAAAAAATTCCTAAGGATGAGATGAACTGCAATAAAACTATGTCTTCAGCTAGAAAAAATCAAGGTAGCATAAATGATTTCACACTAACACCCTGGAAAGATTTGGGCATCAAAAGAGTTTTGAAGCTCAAATTACAGCAAAGCAAATCCTAATGGAGTTCTGTAGTGCAAAGGATAAATTGATTGCCTGTTTCCTCTCCACCCACCCCTCACAATTGAATCAGCAGTACAAACAAGTTACTTATTTTTCAAAAGTCAGACATACTGTGTAAAAGAGATTAATATACAGTAAGAGGGGAAAAAATAAAATGAAAAAAAGGCAAATAAGGGAACAATCTGTTTCCATTTAAGCTGGTGTAACTCCATTGCATTGCCTGCGTTTATACCAGGGGAGTTCAGATCAGCATTCACTTCTTGTCCTGGAGATTGAATTTATCTCCCACAGCTTTTATTTCTGTTCATTTCCTGAGCTGCATGCTGTTGTGCCTCTTTCTTCTTTTAATAATTTGTTTCACAATAATACTTCAGAGGCACACCAACTAAAATGAGGAAAAGAAGAGAGTACAGAACTCATAATTGAAGCATATTTTGTCTCTCACTTCAGCGATTTGCATGCTGTTAGTGTTACCACAAATGTAACTCAGCCTAATTTTGATAACAGTGGTGCCTGTTTAATCAGAGAACAGGGGATTCTCCTTTGAAACAAGATTTCAATAGCATTTTCACCTGCTACTTTTCTTGCTCTGTGCTCAGAAAGTTCGTGACGCTTTAATTGCTAACAAGGGGAATGTTTTTATTTAGAGTGATCTTTACCTATCTTGTGGATAGCTTAAATGTTTTCTTCAGTGCTTGTATTGGATGTGAATCACAGAGAAAGAAATAATTATTTCATTACACAATGATTCAGCCCTAGGAAACTCTTGCCTGTATGAGGAGTTGAGACAGTTCTGTTTTGCTTTGTTGGGGTTTTTTTTTTCCAGCACATTATTTTTGCAAAAATATAATTAATTAATTACATTTCTTCAAACTGTCTCAAATTAGATGTTTACCCAACTACTGTGAACATGGAGGAAAATGCTCCCAGTCCTGGACCACCTTTTACTGCGACTGTAACGATACAGACTACATGGGAGCCACCTGTCACAACTGTAAGTAAACCCACGTACAGTTTTCGTTTGCATTACGTCCACATCATAATCACAGTGGTCATTAGACACTTAGTAGAATTTAGCTGGGCTGAGCTGGCTGATTTTAATCTGTGTTTGGTGCTTTAAGTCAATTTTACCACCCTGGGCTTTGGTTTTAGATGATATGAAAGTCCATGTTGCAAAAACTCAGTTTTCAACAGTTTATGGTTTTGAAATTTTGCTGAACTATTGTTTGGGCTGCTGCTATTAACAAGAATACAGTATTTAAAACTGGCAGTACACAAAACATTCAGCTACTGAAATCCACAGGAAAAGGAATATTAACGTGTTTTAAAGGTTAAAAAAACCCCATCAAACAGCAGAGGCACAAAATGCTGTGAAGTCTGGTAAAAAATAGAGAAAGGAAAAGCCAAAATAAAGCCTCTTCATACAGCTGACTAAAAGGGAAAACAGAAAATGGAGGTAAATTTCCAGTTTAAACACAGGAAATAAAGAGAAAAAAAACCAGTAAGAATAACAATTCCAGGAATACAACTATAACCACTCTGGGTGCTTAATGAGCACTTGGACACTGCAGATAGGATGACATTGGTGAGATAGATTTTTTTTCCCTGTTAAACTAAAAACCAGAAGAGAAGAAAAGGTACTTAGTGGTTTGAAGCTGAGAATATTGGCATCCATACTGTCATTTCGGAGACGTTAATGGTTTGCTAGTTAACAGTGAAATCATTTGTGGGGTATGCAGCTGACAGGAGAGTCTGTTGAGAGATCTGTTCATAGATTTGTCACCTGAACTCTACATTGTAAACACAAAGGAAGCCAAGGGTTTTGTGCTGAAAGCATGCCAAGCCAGATGAAGAGAGGGAAGAAAAAGGCTGACTTTATAGTTTTAAAAAGAGGGCTTACTTTTTGTCCATTGCTTTTGTTGTTCCAAAAGGCATCATACCTCTTCAAAGCTCATAAGGCCCTAGCAGGGTATTTACACCAGCTGATGACTGGTACAGAACTAGGTGGCCAAATCAGGTGGTGAGAAGGGAGAGGCTCCTTAGGGAAGGAAGAGAACTGTCACTATTGACCGTCAAAAGTGATTAGGGACACTCAACTCCGGGCTACATCTGTGCTGTCATATTAGCTTGGGGCCTGAGGCTCACTATGTCTGTGCCAGCTCAGTGTGGCTTCTGTCCAAAGGAGGCCATCTCATTACCACAGAGAACTGGTTCATGACTTTTTTCCCCATAGACACTTCTATGGAGCTAGTGAAGCCTCCTGCTTCTGTCAACTTTTGTCTGCACTTCAAAGGCACATACATAGCTGCAGTTATTTAAGGTTCACCGATGTGAAACTATTCTGAAAAGTTTCTCAGGAAGCTCTTGTGTTAAGCTGTGCACACCTGTGATGTGCAGATACTCACCTGCTCAGCTTATTTACAACCGATTTATCAGCAGCTAATTTGATTCCAGCTAGATTGTGGAGCCAGCTACCCTGTGAGCCAAGCAACGCTGATAAACAGCAACATTAGTCTAGAGAAGTGCATTCATCTGCTTGAAATATGCAATGAAACCAATTCAAAGCCGGTGGGCAAACGCAGACTGTTGATAAGGAACTTGCAGAACAAGAGACGTTATCACTTTCAGCTGATAGTGGTTGACGTGCAGGAGTACCTTTCACCAGGTGAATGAAAGGCACAGATTTGATCACAGCATAACTCCAGAATATCCTCAATGTATAGGAAACTCTTCAATCATGTAATTCAGTGTAGTTCTATCAAAGTAAAACATCTAATTTCGTATGGTTTGAAACATTATCTCAAGAGATTTTCATTTTTCTAGAACACTGAGTCTGACAGCCCTGAAATTGAACTTATACCTTTGGAGAGGCTATTTCTTCTATTAAACTGCCCTTCAGACCCAAATCCATGCAGCAACAAGGGAAAGATTTAGCTGGCAGGTGAAGCAGTGTGAATTGTTTCAGTGTTGCCTGGATTACTTTTTTCTCTTAGTTACATCACCATAGGCTTTGCCTCATTTTGGTATTGTAAGAGGTGGGGTGCCACTGGTTGAAAACCATAAATAGACCCATTCTTTGTTATACTTGTAGGAAGAACTGCATGGCATGCATCTGCAAGCCAGATTTAATTGGTTTATGTTTTGCCACCCCAGACTGGGAGAACTGAACCATTTTAAGAACTGAGATCGGAAGAGAAATCGCCCCTAACTTACTGTCATCATATGTGAAGTGTTGAAATACATTTTATGGTTGATACATAAGCATTCTTATTTTTAGTTCCAAATATTCACGGACCACACTGGATGCTGCTGTGAGGAATAGCTAACAATACATGCTGTCTCTTCTCCAAAGAGTCTGCAGTTAAGTTTCTGAGGGTATAAAAACATGCTGGCACAGGTGTTGGAATGCCAAGAAGGCTTCATCAGCATCACAGGAGGCAGTTTTCAGTCTACCACATGCATAATTATTTCTAGGCTTTCTTATAGCAAAATAGTCATAAGATAGAGATTAAAAAGAGGAAGAAATTGAGTGCTTGCGGACATAGAATGACATGGGAGAAAGCAGTAATGTGCTTGTGTGAAAAATATAAGGCTATGGCCAGAGGAGTTTGACATTTTTGACAAGGCAAATGTCAGAGTCATGACAGGTAAAGAGGTTGGAAATGTGCCATGAAAAGCAAAGATAAATAGTTTGCATTTGATGCAACATAGGGGAATTAGACGGTGTCAGAAGAGAACAGTAAGTTGATGGAAGACACAGCCGGGACGATGTTTGCAAGACTGTGTCAGATACGTGGGACAAAATTGTGTCTGGCATGTCTGAGAATGGGTAGTTGAAATTCAAGATGTGTGAATGCAGCAAAAGCGAGCATCTGAAGATACATGGAAAGAACTACCTGCTCTAGACGTGGCCTTAATATAATCTTACTAGAGGCAGCTACTTGCCTGCAAACCTCAGGTATCCTCCTAATCACTCCAAATCCTTTCTGATCCTGAAAGCTCCTAAACTCTCATAGGGTGTTTGGCAATCTGCCTGGTCCAGATGAGGGTCCACTACTGAAAAGGGTGTGCTCCTGTCCCATTAAAAAGCTATTTTGTGGCAGACAAGTTTCATACTGAAGTGTCATCTAGTCCTGCTTCCATTGTCCTCTTCTCTGAACTTAACTGTAAATGCAAGTAAAATAGTGCTAAAACCTGTATATGTTTTCTGGGTTTCATTAACGGATGAGTGTCTCAGTGTTTTCCAACAGGTAGTTTCTTTCTTGCAAAGCTTATTGCCTGATGCATAAGCACATTTCTCTGTTTGGTAACAGTTAATCCTCATTTACTAGCTGCCACAGGGAATGTTACCGATACCTTCCAAGTCTTTTGTTGTTGTTGTTGTTTGGTTTGGGTCTGAGGAATTTTTTTTCCCATTTTGGATTTACCTCTCATCATTGCATCCAGTGCAATTCACATCTTCTTCCTGGCTAGTCACAGCACAGAGGAGCACTTGTGTTTCCATCTCTGTACTCTCTGTAGCTGTGAAACCCCCAAGCACGTGCTCTGCCTTGCTCTCACAAACGCATGTGGACGTGTAATTCAACAGTAAATGTAGGACAAGTGCTGACTGTCTCCAGATGCCCATTTCACTGCCCACAGTTTGGGGAAACTGGGAGTCATGGAATAACCCTACAGGATATAAAGCCGACCGTAGGTGATTTGCATTCGATTGTGTAAGAGTTTTGTTGTGCCTTAGTTTCTCCACCTCTGTTGGAAATAAGATCCAATTTGCAGATGCATTAAAAGGTGTGTGATCTGTATCGTCTCCTGAAATGGTGTGGGCTCTTTCTTTTGAAACTTATTGCTGCTCGAGCTTATCTGTAGCTGAGACAGTGCTTTGGGGATACAATCATATTTCAATCTCTAAAATGTGTGGCTTTGCTTTTTGCTTTATCTTTTCAATATGCTTCGCATAGCTTGCATTTAGATAGGCTGGAAGATGAGCTCAGCTGAAGTGTTTTGGTGATAGATACTTTCCCAGTTTCTCCAGTGTGGTGGGTAGCCTGCTGATCTGTCAGGTGTTGGAGTAGTCTGATAAATTCCAGATAGGAGAGGATCCATTATGTAATCACATGTGTGCACCTTAACAAAACAGATAACAATGCAATGTTCATTTTCTCTTTTCCTGCTTTAGATACAAACAGTGATGTTAGTGCACAGCTTGGGAGAAAGGCCTGGGTGGGATTCAGCTAATCTGTCTTTTGCTGTCTGGTACTGTGACATCCAAGCTAAGATAGTGGTCTGGCCTCTCTCTCTATGTAAAAAGGAGTGTGAGCTGCTTTCAGAACTTAATTAATCTCACTGATAGGGTGAGATAGGGTGATAGGGTGTCCACGGCAAGTTCATGGACCACCTCTGAAGTCTTGTCATCTGTCAAGGGAGGCTGTCCTAGCTTAGACATACAGTAGGCAACTGAAGGTAGGTCAAAATTATAGGTGGGAAGAGAGATCGAGGGAAACTGAGATAGGTGAATTAAAGGTCTTAATTTTTGTATACACATATATAAATTAATATATGTGTTAATGGAAAATGCGAAGTTTAAAAGCTGCATAGTCATCCCTGTGATACTATTAATTCTTGTAATTATCATGTGATAGTAAGAGCAGTAGACCAGTGTAAAATAGCCCTGAGATACAGAATATTATAACTTTATTGCAAGATAATGATTAGTAATCTCCTCTTTCTGTGAGTTATGCCGTTCCTTTAGAAAGCCTCATCTTGCCCTTCTGTACTTCTATTATTTTTATTTATGATAGTTTTCAGGTGGTTTTTAGCCTAGCATGATTTTTTTAATTCCAAAGAGTGCTGAACATTGATATAAGAGATCATGAGGAATATAAAATAATGATTTTATTCCTCATATTCTGGGGTTGTCAACATGTCCCAAAGCTTTGCAAGGTGATAATTAACAGAATGTAATTTAATTCTGGATATTTGCTTTGGTGTGTGATCTATCTCACACATACAGGCATATGTCTTATTGGCCAAGGTAATTGCTGGAGGAAAGAGTCATCCAATAATGGAAATGTCATATAGTCATTGATATGGCATAAACTTAACATAACTTCAGGCTTTGAAAATGTATTTTTTAATATTAATATGCTTACTGCATATATCATTTTTTATCTGAAAAGCTTAATATAGCTTCAGCCAGATTGTTAGCGGTACTGGAGCTGCATCTTAAAATGCCAGCTGTGGGTTTGGTAATTCTCCTGTGTTCCAAGGTAGGGAGATGAGTACAGTTTGCTGGCTGGGCAAATGAAGTTTAGAGTTTCAGTCTGACAGATGCCTAACAGTGAAATTGGTAGTGTAATTTGCATGTCCTGAGTAGCCAATTTTCCTGTCTGGGGTTCTTGGAACAGGTTTTTTCCATGTGTGTTTAAACACATTGGTTTTCTTTGACTAAAGAAAACACATTTAATATTCATATCAAACCTTCAGTACTGTACTTGGTGTTCCTGCATATTTTTGTTCACACCATGCTTTTGGAATATGAATTTTCATTGTTTATTTTGTTATAAGTTACTGTGTTATTAATGCTTTCCCTTCAGTGGCGTTCATTTTAAAAAAGTTTTTCCCTTTGTCTGAGATTTTCTTATAAGCAACACATTGAATATTCCTCTTTGGGACTTTCCTGCAGAGCAGAGTGTGTGGGGGACTCACTCAGTCCTTTTTGAAGCCAGCCAGGTGTGACCATCCTCTGAGGGACGCGTGGGCTTTTCAGCAAGACTGAAATACCGAGCACTGCGCAGCATCCTTCACCTCTTTGATTGCTCCTGCCCCTCCAACACCACTCTTAAAATGGTCGAGGTCTCCCTGGCTGCTTTCCTGCAGCAGCAGGGCTTGCAGGTGACCCTGCACCAGCTCCAGGCTGGGGTTTGTGATTGTCACAGCCGCCTTCCAGCCACAGCGGGGGAGTGACAGGGGAGGATGGCTTGACACGACCTTTCCTGCCTTGGCCAGGGGGAGCCTTAGCTTGGATGGTAGGAAATTGTCTAATAACCAGGTGTAATGGGAGTATCTCCCGTGAACATCCATTTAGGTGACCCTGTGGGAAAAGGCATTTTAATTCTATCTATGGAAATAACATATTCTTTATCAGGTGAGTAAGTACATATTTTAAAAAGGAAAAAATAAGCTGTCTGTCACGCAGGCACGTCACAGCAGAGACTGCATTAGTCTGTCAAGAGCAGCGCTGTCACAATCCAGGTTTTCGAGAGTACAGATTTCATTTTTCTGGCATTTAACAAGACAATTGTATTTTAAGGGTGAGAATGATGATCATTCCCAGAGTTCGTTGCCTGTACTAGTCCCTCTGCTGTTGAAATAAGAAACCTCCCATTGCATATTGCTTTATTTGCTATTTAGAAAAGTCTTTGGTTGAATGCTCATTACTCTGAGTCTGTAAGAGCAAATCTATCAGGCCTGATGTACATGAGCAGAGACTGAAATAGTCATCTCTGATCTGCCTCCAAGAGCTCTGAGCATTTTGTTGAGAATGCTTAATTTGGTCTGGTCAGCATTTGTGTATATCTGCTTTCCCAAGGTCAGTCTACGGCTGGCTGAAGATCCTGGCAGAATCCCCAGCTCTTACTGGCCTTTCCAGTCTAACCAGTACATAAGTTCTCACCTCTGAATACAATAATAATTGTCATTATAGGGGTTATTATTACTCTTTTCGTCTAAGGTGCAACGAATTACAAAATGATTAAATGAGTCTGAAATGATGTTGCAGCAAGTATTTTGTCTTTTGTTTTTCATGACTTTACAATTTTTAGAGATGATGAAAGCAACTCACTGCTGCTACATTTTAGCTGGGAAGTGGACAGTGTCAGCACCTCCCAATGAAATCAAGAATTAAAGTTCTTTAGGTCTCTTTAGTGTATTTTATTTATTATATCACCATAAAATGTTCTCTCCCTCTGAGAAATTGAAAATTATCAGCTACTTCTATTAGATTATGAGAATCTAATCTTGAAGCAGCAATACTACAGGATTCATTTTGGTAATCATGACTAGTACAGCTCAAATTCTGAATCCCTAGCTCGCGTTTCATACGATGAAATCAATTTCCAAAGCAGTTGGGAATACAGACAGAACAAAATACTGGGAATTTTAAGGGTTACTTTTATTTTTTGAGTGAAGTTATCTTGGTGTCCATTAAATTTGAAAAGGACAGAGTCCTCTGAGGAAAAAAACAAATTGCATTTCATTTGGAACTTAACATTCTTGGTGGTATCTGTATTGGTAATGTGCTGCTGGGTGCAGCAGAGAGAGCTTTACTTTGCCCCATCTTCCCAGCAGCAAAACTGAAGTCTCAGTGTCCCCTGAGTGTAACCTTTACATGGAGTCCAGCAGCAAGCAGGATCTTAAATATGGGGTAAGAAGAGCACTTTACTGGGTGAATAGCAGGTTCATTCACCCATTGAAGAGAGAGGCTTTAAATATGTTGCTCCTTGAGGGTTATTTGCAGAAGTTCAAGTCTTTGTACAAAGAATGGTCTTTCCTTTTTTAGTCAAAGTAGAACTGGAGGTGAAAAAACAAAAAAAGTAGCCTGAAAGAGAGGAGAGGTTTTATAAGTTAGGAACATCAGGGCAAAGGAAACAGAGCTAAGGACTTAGGAACTGAGACCATCTGAAGGCTCATCTGCTGAGCAGCTCCACAGTGGAAGAGGAAGCCTGTGCTTAGCAAAGGCTGCCATGGAGACTGCAGGTGAACCGCATAGGACGAAAGTAAGATTGGAAGCCAGATGCCAATGTAGTAAGGGGCAGTCTGTGTAAAACTGGACAAAAAAGATATTGTATTGGAAAAAATGGAAGTTTGACTTTGGAAATGTTTGTGCTTAGCCATGTGTACTGTTATAGGTTTCAGCTACGGCGGGGATAAAATCTCCTCTGTTTTAAGGGCTGGAATTAAAATAGTTGGATTTACAGGTTCAAGATACTTCAGAGAACTGAACAGTGATGCAATTGCTCATATTTAAAACCTTTCAGGCTTGTGAAGTATGTTGAATAAAGGCTGAATTTTCAAATGCAGACCCAAACCAAGAGCAACCCCAGCCGTGTTGGACCTGGCTGTGGAGTAACAGAGAGCTCCTCCACGTGCTCTGGCTGACCAGCCAGAAGGGTCTTGATGTAGGAATTAGGAAATGAAATTCTGTAGGGTTATTATACACAAAAGATAAAAAAAATTGTTTTATTGTAATGATATTAAAATCTGATAATGCTTTTCTGACACCGAAGTCTGACTCATGGATCCATAGCTTGAACCTTGACCAATCAAAGTGAATATTTATAGTTTTGCTAGGATATTTCTGCAGGGGTTATAGTATATGGCTTGAAAAAAACATGGGATATATACATTTCACAGCCATAGTTTTGATTTTTGAGCTTATGAATGTTTATATCCCAGAAAATATAAGAAAACATCTAGAATTGGGTGATGTTGATCTGACTGGGGATAAAGTGTTGATCTTGTGAATGCTGATCAAAATTTGACAAACAATTTCCTAAGCACCTGGGAAGATGAAAAGTGAGAACTAAAGGAAAAGATGGCCATTATGATCAGTGAGTAAAGCAGTGCTATAAACGAATGTTCTGATGTGATGAGCTGTTGATCTGAAAAGCTAGTTCAGCTTGAGATACTTGAGACTGAAAGAGATACCTGGGGGAGAAATTCGGTATATGTGTTTCACAGAAGATTATAAGGGGCTGGGAGATAGATATCTTGAACTCTGCCAGTACAGTGCATGCCTGCACACCGTCAGCACAGCCCATCCTAGCAGGGAGGAAAGAGCACAGATAGCACTTACTTAGAGGAGCAGCACTTACTTAGAGAAGCAGCTCTTGCTCTGAAGAATGGGGCTCTCAGGCTGCATCACTTTCAGCAGCCAGCTCTGAGAGGATTTTATGTTTCTTTGTGAAACACAGCAGTAGCCTTTAAAAAAAATTCCTTATAGGGCAAAAATGTCAGCATAGGGTCCATCCAATGTTACATCTTACAAGTGATTCGAAAAAAAAAAAAAGCAATAAAAGACATCCTTTGTGACCAAGTAAAACGGATATTTCTGATGTCGTTTCCCTTACTAAATCTGGGACCTTGGAGTCAAGCTGTTTCTTGTTTTGTCTTCGTGGCGTAGCCAGTTACCAGCAACAGCCCTGTGACACCTTTTACACTGGGTCTTTGCCTTGTGCTGTGCTTCACCCTAATGCTTTTACCAGCCGTACCTGCCTGTGAGGTCCAGGCCGAGCTTGCTGGGGGTGGTGTGGGTTCATGGGGCTGCTGACACCGCTTTCTGCCGAGCACTATCAGAATGCAGCACTGTGAATCAGCTCCACCCTGCTGCCTGTGGGAGCTGCAGTGCTACCGCTGCGTGCAGCACAGCTCTTTCCCATCAGGGCCCGAGGAAACACAGCAGGGGCTCGGAGTCATAAACTGTGATTTTCAGTGTTTCTGGCTCACTGAAACAAATGTTGCTGGAAACCATCATTTTATCTTCAGTGGCTGGTGTTAACCAAAATTAACCAAAAAAAAAAAAAAAGTGTGGGAGGGCTGGAGAAGGAAAGCTGATCTTGCTTCTATGAGACAAAAGACAAGTTAAAGGTTTCAGTCTTGAAATTGTTTTTAAAAAAGAATTTTAGTGAGAAAACAAGCTTTGCATGAACAGCCTATCAAGACTGTTCTTTTTGTTGTTTCTGTCCATTTGGGTGAACATTTTTCAAAAGGAAAACAAATTTGAAGGAATAAAATTATAAACACTCTTGAAATACTTCACAGAAAGGAATAAAATCGCAATTTTTTGGTTTTTTTTTTACTTACAAATGTAAAAAATTTATTAAAAATAGTGGTTGGAAATTGGTGGTGGGTTCTACTCTGAATGAACTGATGAATACGTCTCCTTTATTAAAAAGTTGCAATTACTGCAAATGCTCTTTGCCATTAAAATGTCACCTGTCGACGGTTCCATCATTACCTTTGGTGCTTGCTTTTTGAAAGTGGGGCCCTATTACATGCCTAATGGGTTGGTGACTCTTTAATGACAATTACAATAATGGTTCCCCTAGTGTTCCAAAAATGACCACAACTCCATCTACACCAGAGAAGCCTGACGCAAAACAGAATGTAAATATGAAGTCCGTTTTCAAAGTTGAGGTTGTGAGGTCTTAGCAGTCACAGCTGACTGCTTGTCTGTTTTTAACATTCATATGATATTTCTGGATTGCATAAAGAGAATAATGACTGCAAAGAGATCTTGTCTTTCATGGACCCCTAAAGCCAGATTCAAGTTGTTGTCACTGGCATAATAGGGCCTTTTTCAGCAAATGGAATTGCATAACTTTATTCCAAAGCAAGCAATCATCTCAGGCCACAAAGGAGTTGAGCAGAAGTCGGAATGGCTGGTACCCTCAAAATGCCTGTAGGGGCATTGGCCAGTGACTGGAAAAAAACCATAACTTTCTTCTTGATGCATTATATAGAAAAAAATAGGTAAAAAAAAGAGAATTAAAATCAATGGCCCATCCACTTCCAGTCTAGAAGTGCACAGTACCAAATGCTTAAGATACAGGCAAGTGAAACTTTGTGTACAGGTACAAAATAAACTGTCCACCAAAACCGCTTTTCTCTAATCATGATGGAATATGTTTTATGTGCTGGAGCTCGAGGTTTATAGCCTTTTCCCATTCCTTCTGCTACTACCCAGTATGCAGTGCTGGATTTCTCATATAACTGAGAGGAAACGTGCCGGGATGGATTTCCTTCTGGCAGACATAACTATGGTTTCACAGAAGCTTGTGTATCCTTTCAGATTTATACCAGTTGAGCACCCTTAGCCTGATTTCTAGCTCTATATAGCCTTTTTTTCCCTAAAGTTACAGTGACAAAGGGGCCATCTAAAGGTGAGTAGATCATCTCTGTTTGAATCTGCCCACATTATTAATGGCAGAATCTTCACATCTTTCCTTATTAATTTGAAAAAAATAGATCTGGGCTCCAGCCAAAATGACAGTCAAGAAGAAGAACACTTGGAAAGAACAAGTTGTGATGAAGAATGAGTTTTGCTGTGCCAGTTCACTGACAACATATTTGTTTTATGTCTCTGCCCCTCGCACCATCCTTTGTCTTCAAAAACACTCAGCAAACAATTCAGAGGAAGCAATTGGCATATTCCCTAATGAGACAAGATAAAGTGTCCTGTAACGATGATGACAGCAAATTCACTAAGTGAACTGCAGTTTAAGAACTTTGCAAATTGATCAAACCATGATTCCTTGGTTGCTTACTTAATTGCCTGTTACCGTCTCTCTCCTGACCTCCATATGCCCACTGCTTTTGTCAGCACTTCTGCAACTCAGGGACTCTCTGTTAGCCCCTCAGGTTGTGAGCACTGGAAGAACAGGTTCTGGTTTGGAGATTTTATTTAACTTGCATTTAATGTGTGCTCTTGGCCAGCTATCAGAGTGGGAATTTAGAGATATTCTGGCCTCCTACCATGCTTGATACATCAGGCTGCGAGGAAAAAGCTTTCTTAATTCTATTTATTATAGGAGCGATGCTAATTAAGGCGCTGTCTCATCAGGTGCTGAGTACCTTAAGCAGCTGCTTAACCCTGGGAAGGGTAGTGCTGTGCTTGTTTAGCACTCGGTGATGTTCTGTCTGCTAAAGATGTCTGGTCAGGCAAGAGATGTGCAAGGGAAAACCATATTTCAGTGAGTGTACAAATGATTGACTGGTGAGACTCTTAATCCATAGCCAGTTTGGACCAGAGCCCCTAGAACTGTGGTTATGTTTTGCTGGCAGAAGTGAAGAAATGTCCAAAATCTGAGTGATGAACTTACAGCGTTCTTCAAACAAGGGTACTTCAAGGCTCACCATTTATACCTTTCTCAAAGTTGTTTCATTAGAGAAGTTTATTTAAGGGAATGAGGGAAAAGGAGGGATGTGAGTCCATATGTGCACAGAAGGGAACTATTCCTGCTGCTGTGGAGCAGTTGCTGTCTTCTTCAAGAACTGTGTTTCAGAAGTGGTGAGGAAGTGCTGGCCCTGCCCTCAATCTGCAAAGCTCCCTGAGTTCCTTTCAGATGAAAAGCACTGGGAACTTTGCAGTTGTATTTACAGCCTCAACACAGCAGCATAAGCTGTTATGGAGAATAATTTTATCAGTATAATCAGGTAAGTGTTTAAGCGGGAGAAAAAAAATCCTCTCTCCTGAAATGAGATTTAAGGTTGTTGTTCAAGTCCAGGGTCATACCTGTGACTTTCTGATCCCTCTGGACTGCCTCTCTGTGGGACCTTTCTCTTTGCCCCATATGAAGTGACAGCTATATCTTTCCTGAAAATGTGCCTCAAATACAAAGATTGTCCTGACCTGTGGATTTTTCTTCCTTCTTTTCTTGCTCTTGGTGACCTGCTGTGCTTGTTTTATTAACCACTTGGATTTTCATGGGCACTGGCACTCCAAGAGAAGAATATTGATGAGCAGAGAGAAAGAGTTGGTTGTATAAAATTAGGTCTAAAGCATAAAAACATCACCTAGGACGGAGACCATGTCTGAGCTTGAGCTTTTCTGCCGGGGGGCAGTGGATTTCATTTGGATAGTGGGCTGTGGTAGGGCTTTAATGCTTCCTGTTAACCTTGTCCTACAGGGAAGGACTGACAAAAATACCTGTGTTGACAAGACTTGAGTGCATGCCTACATGGTAAATCATGTGTACCTGTGTGTATGTAGGTATGTCTCTGAAATATCATAATGAGTGAATATATGTACCACTCCATAACTAGATGTGTCACATTTAAAGGCTCATATCTCTTTATTTAAGTATTTACTTACTTTAATTCAAAATAAAGCAATTACCTCTATCTTTAAAGGCAACATGTATTAAGTTCAAGGAATTAGTTAAGCAAATATCTGATTTTGAGCATGGATTCAGGTCCAAGTGCAGTAAGCTTTCACATGCTAATCAGCTGTGTACCAGCAGGGTATGTTCTGACAATAATTAACGCAGTACTCAAGCATAAAATGTGTTTGTGTTCTGTCTGTCTGTGATGCAGTGACTCTCTCTTTCTTTTGAAGCTGTCTATGAACAATCCTGCGAGGCTTACCGGCACCAAGGGAAGACATCAGGTTTCTTCTACATCGATTCTGATGGAAGTGGACCCCTAGGACCACTCCGTGTGTTTTGCAATATAACAGGTAATGACCTAACCTTGACTTGGCTGCTTGATGTCGGGTCTAATTTGATTAGATGTGGTCTTAGTAGAATGATAGACATGCCAATAATACAGCTCAGTAGTGGGGAAGAAGCAGAGAACTTGTAGTAGCTGAAGTTTGACTTTGAGATTTTTCCTTAAATAAGATCCATGTAAAAGTGATTTTTAAAATAGGTTTGAAGGACTCGCCTTGCTAAGTGATATATGCAACAGTGTCTGCACCTTATAAAGGGCACTTCATAATATCATAACTTTTGATGAGATGTTTGTTTTTCACTAAAGAGGTAGAAACTTAGAATCCAAACCACTCTTTGGTAATTGAATGGTTTCTCTGCTTTATTAGAATACTAGATCTGGGAATTACTATTAAACTCCTCTCACTGAGCTAGCTATAAACCCTTCTAGTCCGACTTAAGCAGCAATACCTCCCCTCATACAAGTGTACTGCCTTTGACATTCCATAGAGTGGAAGCCCTGATTGTCCCTGGTATTTGTATGGAGGAGAGTGCATGATGATCTTCAAGGAAGGGACACCAAAGAGATGGGTAGCACAGCAAGACCCTGGCAAGGTGACCTGTTGGTTGAGACTTTTTTAACCTTACAGTTCTGTAGGTTTAAAATAAGAATTGTTTCCAATGATTGTACCTGCCTGGCAAATTCTCCCCTTAAGTGGGCCCTATTTGTATATAGGACTGTCAAGCCAAGAGGACGAGAAAAGATTACACAGCTCTTCTTGTGCGTGGGGATAGATGGCAGGGCTCTCTTTCTGCTTTTTATATTTGAAGTGGAGGGGAAATTTCCCACACCGTCTCCTGTTTGGCATTTTTTGCTTCCTGTGGCCAGGTGCAGATGAAAGAATGTTTTATTACCCTTTCTAAATTGCTAATTCTGGCTGAACTACTCTGCCACATATCACCTCCACACTCAGTGCTGAAAACTGAGGACTCAGGATGTTCATATTTTATCCTTAATCTCCTTGTACTTAAAGTGTCTCAAATTAAATTTTCATTTTTATTTAATTGGGCAATCATTATGTTAATTAAATGCACAACAGTTAATTATTAAGTATGTTTTTTATTCAAGTGTAACAAATATTTAATAAGATGTGTCTCCTTCACTGTTGAATCTCCTAAGAATTGAAACAGAGTTTCACCTTTCTGTCTGAATATCCTTCCTTGATCTTCAATATGGGAAATGTGCTCATTTTTATTATTTATCATATAAATATGTGTGATCAAAACATTGTCAGTGCTTTTTATCTCTGCTGAAGAAGTAGGATTTTTGACAAACACCTTGCATTTGCTTTCCTCAAATAAACTTTATCTGGCAGAAATCCAGAAGGCATATACCTGATTTTCTCTCTATCTGTAATGAACTTGCTGACATTCTTACTTTGGTTATGAGAAAAGTGGAGGTGGGGAAAAAAGGCAGAACCTCCTAGCCTGGAAAACTTACGCTTCTGTGTCAACTAAATACGGTGTGGGCGCCTTAATCACAAGAGCTTCTTTTCTCTCTGGGAACTTCCCTTATTGTTATTCTCATAAAAATTGTTTACAGTAATCGATTAAGTGCAAAGTGGGAAAAAAATCACTTTATGTACACAGGGATGGATTCTCCATTTGCTGTTTTTTCAGGTGATGCTTCTGCTTAGTTTTCTGAAAGTACTCATATTCAGGGATAGGCAAAATATGAATTTCTGTGTTGTTATACTAGGCACATACAAGGAACAGAGAAAATATTATTGGTCAGTGACATAAATCTGTACAACACCTCCTGTGAATGGAAAAATGTGGATGGTCATGAACGTGGATGGCTTCCATGTGTGAGGAGACTAAACAAATTAAAGAGATGGTTGCGGGAAACTGTCACAGGAGAGCATGGAGATCATGTGTGGCATCGAGAAAGCACATAGGAATTGATTCTTTTTTATCATATAGGAGCTAAGGGACACTTAAATGATCACATAGCAGGATTTGGGAGTTTTTTGTTTGCTTGCTTTTTCCTGATGCAATGAATTCAACTTGAAACTACCACAGGACAGCAAGGAGGCTGATACATCGACAGAGGGAGTAAAACCCATCTGGAAAAAGCCCTGGTCTTGTCTGATAGATTCAGAAGGTGCAAGTAAACATGGAGGTTTAGTTGCAGCTTCCCACTCAGGCAGCCGTGAGGGAAAAACCACTGGGAAATGGGAATGAGTTTCAGGAAAACCTTTTGGCTTCCCTGGGTACCTCTTCACCCTCAAAGGCAGAGGTGGGCTCCTGGGCTTAAATAAAGCTTTTCTTTTACTCAGACTGGCAGTTCTTCTTTTTGTATACAGTTTAAGAAGCAGTAACCTCTTTATGGCCAAAATGTGTTCAAGCTGAAGAATTTGGAGGTGGAATGGAAAATGGGCAATGACTCATTTAGTGTTTTTAAAAGTAGAGGTGCAGAGAGCTAATGCCTTCTGGGAATTACAGTGCCTTTAATCTGTGAAGGATGAATTCACAGATGAAACCAGATCATCAGAAGTGAGCAGCATCATTGCATTTAAAGAAAAGTGGTTTTTCTTAATGTTCTCTTACTTTTTTTTTAAAGTTCTTTCTTATTTTTACCTGATTAATTGAAGGGATTCAGATAGGGAACTTATTTGTAGCCAGTTATTAGCTGGGACAGACATACACC
Source organism: Mohoua ochrocephala (assembly GCA_013398855.1). Classification (NCBI taxonomy): domain Eukaryota; kingdom Metazoa; phylum Chordata; class Aves; order Passeriformes; family Acanthizidae; genus Mohoua; species Mohoua ochrocephala. Next base: position 58,896 of record VZTA01012732.1, on the reverse strand, counting down.
AGATTTCTTGCATATTGGGGTCCGGTCATAGGTATCCAGTGTCTGATGTGGATATGGAAATACCAACATTACAAGTTAGTTTATTGTGTTTATGTTTCCAGTGGTTTCTCTGCAGCCTGTCAACTTCAGCAGCCCACTGCTGAATAGAAATTCTGAAAAAAGCAGAAATTGTGATTGTGTGTGTTGAGAGGGAATTGGACAGTTATACAAAGAGGGAGAGAACAATAAGGGAAAGGAAATGTTACAGGGAGAAAAAAAGAGGAAAAAAGTATTAAGAAATATAAAGTCAATTTTCAGCATGGCAAGAAATTTAACGGTAGTGTCACAGAATGTCTGCTGATACCAGAGTGGGTAAATGTACTTATCCATTGCCTGAAGAAGTGGCTGAAAAAGCAAGGTGACAAAAACTGTAGGTGACATGCTATTATTTAATAGCACGTTTATTGGTCAAGAGGGGAGAAGAGTGTATGAAGCACTTTAAAAGGATCTTATCTTGAGGGCTGTCTATTTCAACTAAAAGTAAAATATGTTGTTGTAATAGGAGGTTGCCAGGAACACTGATGTTCCTAATTAAAGGCATGGAAAGATACCTGTGCAAAGAGAAGTTAAAAGTGAATAATCCAAGACTATTTAGAATGGAAAGACTCAAAGTGAAAGGGCCTCACCGGCAGAAGCAGTGCTCATTTGCATTTTCTTACAATAGGAGAAGGGAGACAGTTCAATGACAGTGAAAGACAAAACCCTCAAAACTAGATCTAAAGGAAAAGACAGCACCTTATTAACATAATGTTTTCTTCACCTTATATACCCGTTGTACACAGAGCAAAGTCACTTTCACAGGGAAATTCATCAGTTGTTAGAAACACTGAGGAATCCACACCAGATACGTGTCCGTGTGTGGGAAAGGGAACCAAATTTATGTGCCCAGGCCGTGATTGGATGTAGCTGGATGCTATGAGAGACACCATGAGGATGCAAATGGGTCCGTGCAGGGATTATTAATTTGGCATGATTGAGTTGAGTACCATGGGAACACATCTAGCAACTTTCCAGGGCCATCCACACGGGAATGTAAGCTAGCTGTGCTTGTTTTTCCTGGGTTTCCACTCATCCATGGGGGTCTGTGGCCACACATTTTTGCCATTAAGTGCAGAAAGAATGTACTGTGTCATACTTTGGGGTAATGAACAGCCACTAGGGCTGGGAAAGAAATTTTCCTTGTAGGCTGGTTGTCTGATAATTAGCCCACTTGAATTACTCTGAACTTAATTGAAGATTCATAACAGTCAATAGAAAAGATGACTAATAGACCCTCTGAACCTCAGGTCTGGCAGTCTTTCCATCATCGTGAGGATTATTTTTTTCATGCTGCTTAGAAATCTGTTGGTCTGTGTGGAGTACTACTGAAATGCTAATAACCATATTCTCCAGGACAAAGCCTATAGACACGCAATCTACAGCCATGCGCTTGTTTTGCTGTCGTGTTTGAAAAGTGTAATTACCTTTTCTCATCTCCTCCTGAGTAAATTTTACCCTTGAAATCTGAAAGATTTCCTTACAGTACACTTGAGTCATCCTGTCACTGTACTTCTCTACTGATGCTGTTTTACGGTATTCAGACCCTGGGCTATCAAATCAATAATGCTTAGAAATTGCCATGACTAGATCAATGGTTCAGTTTATCTTTGCCAGATATTTTTCCAGTCCTCAAATAGTTTGCCTTTTCTTTCTTCCCTTTTTTTTTTCTTCCAGGGTTGCAGTTTGGGGAAAGATGAAACGTTTTTCCCAGGTCCTGCTGCTGGTCCAAGATCTGGTTTTGAAACTGCCATAATGAAAAAAACATTAATGAAAAAAAAAAAAAATCTGTTCTTGTTGTGGATCATTTCTGTTTTGCAATCTCATCTCAAAGTGCAAATATTGCTAATTTCTCTGATGCAGGCAAAAGAAAGTTTTATTTTCTCTGTCTTAAAAAACTGTATAGAAACTTGTGTTTAAATCCCAGAAAAAGTTACAGATTCTAATAAGATGTGAAGTAGCTTGTCAAAGTTATACTTGCAATTTTTTATAAATTGCATCCTTTTTTTTTTTTCATTCAGCTAACAATGATTACGATTTTTATTCTTCCATATGGTACATATCCTCATGGATGTTCCTAAAAAATCATGGCATTAGGTGTATTATTGTCCACAGCATCCATCTTTCCCTTTGTTTCCGCACGTGACTCTCAGTTCATCTGCTTATATAATTCCCTAATCTATTTTTCATAAGAAATCATCTCCTTTTACTTTGTATAGGAATTACATGGATGCAGGAGTCACCGTGTGACTCAGCCCTTTTTTGCATTTCTTGTGGACTTGGCAGAATTTCACATGAAAAGGAGGGCTGCCCCTGGGCAGGCTGAAGCAAGAACAGATAGGAGGAGGTCGTGCCCTTAATTCTGCCTTTAATACCTGCAGCTACAGAATTTTGAGATAACAGTTTAAACGGTCAGACTCCTCCTACCCCGCACTCTACTGTCTGTAGTTGGGATTGACTTTATCACAAGAGAAAACAACAAATGTAAATTCCTTACAAATTATTTACGACTGTTTAGATTGAAGGCAGCCCTTAAAGGTTTACAGTTTATCCCCTCAAACACTACAGGTCTTTTGGCACACTGTAGTGTTGACAATTGATATGTTTCTCTTTTGAATTTTCATTAAATATTCTTCCAGAACCTTACAAAATGAAAAAAATCTTTAATGTGTATATTATGTCAGAGGCATTGTGCTGTCAACAGCTGCCTTGCTGTTTTCAATTAAATTGTTGTGTTTCGGATGAGCATCATGGCAGAAGTCCTGAAGGCCGCCTTCACTGTCACATTTGCAGGTGGCCCCCGAGGAAGTTCTAGTGCTGAAGAACGTAACTAGATATTTTTCTCTAGCCATTACCTTTTAACAAAAGGTTAGTGCAGCTTAATCCCTCTCCTGCCACACCTGCAGCGCTCAGAAGTTAGAAGTAAGCTGTGGCTCTCTCGAAGCCGCTCCAGCTGTCCTGGTTGCAAGGGTGGATCCATTTGCCCCAGACACGGGTGTCTCATGCCATGCTGGACACCTGCGGGCATCATGCCCACCCTCCTGGTATGGCAGCTGAAGAACAGCAAGGTTGCTGTGGGCTCTGCTTCTTACCTGCCAGGCTCGTGCAGGTGTCCGAGCCATCGCAAGACATGTGAAACAGCAAGGAGTGATTTGAGTCTCTCAACACTCACCCTGGATGGAGGAGACTGAGGCAGAGAGGACTGCACAGTTGTCAGAAGTGCAGCGAGTGGAGAAGTGTCTACTTTGCGCTAGGAGGTAGATCAGCATCTGCCTCCTCAGTTTTTGGAGAGGAATATTTCTCACTGCTTGTTCTAAGATACCCTGCATTAGAGGGAATACTGAAATGGAGGCTCATCAGGAAATAGGCTGGCATGACAATGGTTTGCCATCTCTGGACTTCAGCACAACACAGGGGAGGAGGGTGCAAGATGTCACAGGAGAGACGTCTTGTTCTCATCCATCAGAGCCATCTGGCATGGTCATTCTGCTGAGAGGTGCCTTGAATGCGCTGCAGGGCTTCTGCACTGGAGGGAGGTGGCTGAATCAGAACTCAGGAGGAAGCTGATGAGCACAAAACTGCAGAAGCATGTATTGCTGGGTCAGTCAGCAGAAAAAAAAAGTAGATAAAAAAGTAATAATGGCATGCTTTCATAGAAGACTCAGAAAACACTTATTTGGAGTCAGTGAATTAAAGCTGTCTGTGATAAGAAATTGGTGTTTTCATATCCTTTGAGGGGAGAGTATATTGGAGCAGCTGGGTTAATCTGCCACTGCAGTTTAGAACAGTACAGTGTTTAAGAAGGAAAGTCTTGTCTTTTTTGTGGTTATTCTTTTAGTTATAGGTACAGCATTCAGGATAAAATTTGGCTTTCAGTGTGGAGCACCATGAAACAAATGCATCGTATGAGCTCTGAGAGGTTTTTTTTTTTCTCTCTCATGTAGCATTTACCATATGTTTGGCTTGTTGGCAATTTAATCAGTCTGAATAATCTTGTTTTGTGACAAACCTCCTAAATCACAAAGGAATGATGCAGTTTGTATGGGTGGAATGTGCTCTACAGGGATATTTCAAGTTGAAGAATAAAAATGAGAATTAGACAATACAGAATTCATTGAAAGCCAGTTTTCCAGCTGCTCTAATTTCCCACAATTTAATTTGTGTGCCGTCAAAAGCAACTTGGAGGTTTCCAGCAAGATGATAGAACTATGGGCTAGGCTAAACAGAGAGTCTAAAATGTGCTTAATGCATTGCAGTCCCATGCTGTAAAAGCATCTCCTAGGGCCAAATGCAGACAGCATAATATCCTGGTGAATTGGACCATTAAATAAAACTGTGAAGTCATAAAGCTGTAGCATTACCCTGAAATTAAAGCATTGTCACCTTTGAATTATGGAAATAATTTAACAAGCATTTAGGAAATCTGCTTTTCAAGGCTGCATTAAACTGTTCCACGTTACACAATAGACGATGTGGCTGCAGTCTCCTACTTGGTTTTGAATGACTTCCAGCTTGTGTGTAGTTTGAAATTTTACCAAGCTGAGAAAGTAATGAAGACTAGAATGGAATAATAGAAGATAAAAATAAACAGTAACCTATGCCCGGACAACAGCTTTTTAATTCTCATTGCAGATTCACAAGTGCAAGGAGAGCTCATTAAATTGACTAAACAGGAAAAAAATGTGTAGTATGGACAGATGTAAAAATATAATGGTAACTTCTTAGTTGAAATACATGAGAAGAGAGCTTTATCTGTGTAGTTTTAACAGTTTCCAGGTATGGAAATGACTAGAAGGAGGTAGTGGCACTCAGCTTGGTTTGCATCTGTGATTACAGTGTCATTGCCTAAAAACATAGTGTAAACAAAACAGAGTGAAGATTAAATAAAAATCCTTGCATTATGAAACAGGAACAAGTATTTGAAGTCCCATTTTCAAAAGCTGTGGGCATTATTGCTGTAGAGATGTGCCTCTCTAAAGGCAAATGCCAAACATGGAGCTAAGGTGCCAACAGCTGTTGCACCGCTAGCTGGAGTGATGTGTGGGCACATTCAGATGGCACCTACGTGTCTTACACAGGTCCTGAACCTGCCCGAAGTGCCAGATCACAGATCATTGTCAGGAGGCTTCAGAGGACCTGTCACTTGAGCACTGAGGGTAGAATTCCTTGACCTCATTCTGAGGCAGGCAGTGATATTTTGGGAGCAGCCCTAGCTAAACTTGTGCAAGTGAATTTGAGAAAACAGAATGATCTTTTTCTAATTGTTGCCAGGTTTGAGGTGCAGAAAATGGGGTTTGAATAAACCCCAAGGGCTGATCTGAAAGGTGATGCTCTTCAGAAGAAATGCTGGGGTTGTTTTTGAGCGGTTTTCTGATCTATGGAAGCAGATGCAATGGTCTTGCCATTGTCTTGGAATGGTTCAAGGATTTACTGCCCTCCAGCTCCGAGTTACTCTTTCCTCAGCCAGTGGAGATGCAGGAGGGAGCAGTGTTGGCTCTTCTACTCTTTCCAAATCAATCTAAAGTTTAAATCATTTTCAGTCTCATTTGCTGCATTTAAACAAAAGGGTGTCCTTTTGAAAGAAGGAACTTTGTTTTTTGAGGTTTTTTTACTGTGATGTGAATGTAATCCTTTACTCTTCTAGCAGGTTGTGTTTGACTTTGTATGCATTACCTCACCCCTCTACGCCTCACGTGCTGCTTTCTGAAACGGAAGTATTCTTTCCCTGGGAAGCGGGAAGAAACGTGACTGAGATGGTGGAATAGATTTCTCTTCCTTCTCCTCCTCTCACCTTGTTGCCACCAGCTCTTTTGTCTTGTATCTGTGTTGTGTTGAGCTGCCCTTCTGATCCGAGGTTTGCTTGCCGGTGGCTGTGACTTCCCTGTCACTGGATCAGTGAGACAAACACATCTCTTTTTTGAGAAGATGAACTGATGGTCACCTTTACTTCAAAGGTGAAGCACAGAGGGAAACTTTGAAGTGACCATTAAAGCACAGATCTGATCTGAATCAGTATTAAGCCTAACAGACTAGGCATGTGTAGAAATGTGGGAAATCTCTGAAATGTAACTCAGAATTCTTCTCTTCTGCTATAACATTTTAAACTCCATTCTGATGTACTTGCTAAGTCACAGTTACTTTGAACACACAAAGAAACTTGATTTGTTTTCCTTTCCCTTTGTAAACTAGAGGATGGAAAATAGGTTAGCTTATTTCTAAATCATCCTGTGGAGAAAAGCAGGTCTAGAATGTCAAAGTTCAGATTTCAGAAGGACAGATGCGTGCAGCTGTAATGGTAACAAGACTGTTCAAAATTGATGAACAATTATAGAGGAAAATAAGAGGAAGACCTGTCACATTGCCTGTCCAACACTCTTGTTAATGAGTGCTGGCTGCTTACAGTATGTTTGCTGAGACCTTGTCCAGCCTCATTTCAAACATGTCAATTAAGTTTCCAACGCTTTTTGGGCAGACGGTTTTGCGCTCTGCTATTTTTCATAAGTTTTTCCTAGTAATCTTTCTTTGCTTCTAAATTGCTAGCTCTTGGTGCTTTTGACTTTCCAGGTACCCACATGGCACCTTTCTTGATGCACAGCCTGGAAAGTACAGTAGTGTTAACCACTGAAACTCGAGCATTAGTCTGCTCCACTTCCTGAGCAGTGCTGTAGCCACTATTGTGAGCATTGATTTTATTGCATTTTCTTAAAATTATGTTCAGAACTCTCAGGGGAGATGCTTTTGACCACCCACCTAGAATTTCAGCAACCAGTTTATTCCATCATCTCCTGGTTTTACATCTCACTTTACGTTATCAGCATTGGTGTTTGTCTTTTTAGTAGGTATTTCAGTTAAAGCAGAGGTTTAAACTTCTACCAGCTTTGTGAGAGGAAAGTTAACTCACCCCTCAGCTGCTTTTGAAAAATCCACTCTGTTCCTGTCAATATTGCCTTCAGAGAGCAAAAGAAAACAGAGGGACTGGCTGATAAGGATCACTACTTTAAGATGTACAAGATGTCTGTTACGAATTCATTGAAGTATATTGTGTTGGAAGCAATGTATGTGCAGGACTGTGCAGGGTATTGTGCTACAGTGTTCACTGTGATTACAACCACTGGGACAAGTATTACAAGCAATAAATTTGTAGGATTTCTTATCATTTTAATCTGGCTTTTGTGTATCACACATTGCAGCAGTGTTTCTTTGAGCTCCGACTCCAAGGGTCCACAAGCAGCTCCCTGAAGTCAATAAGAGCCACAGAATTGCAGACCTATGAGCAAACTTTCTGTCTGCCGTCACAGAAGTGATGAGAGTGAATGTGTGGTTTGCTGTGTGTAAACTGTCCTTACAGTTAATGCAAGTTAATTTCCCTGTGACTTGCAGCCAGGTCTCGGAACAGACCTCTTTAAATAGTCTCCAGATGGTTGTTGTTACTTGCCTGTCATTTGAATGCCTCCATAATGACAATCCATTAAATCATCTGAGTGTCTTTGCACAGATAGTCCATTTAGGATTTTTATACACCTATTAGCATTCTGTTGAAGTAATTTGGGGGATATTTGTAGCTCAACAAGAAATACTTCCACTGCAATGCATTGTAGTGTCCACGGAGCTACTGGGCTCATCATGCCAGTGTATTGGGGAGTGACTGGAAAGCTCATGCTCTGCAAGAACTCAGGCCAGGTAATGTGATAAAACCATCTGAATCCTTAAATGCACAGTTTTTAAGATCAGCTTAGAAAAGATGTGATTCATTGTTATCTAGGGTTTCCCTGATGAAGCATAAATAACAAAACAGAAATCTATTGCCTAGATCTTACTTCTTCCTCTGTAACTGTCTGTATGTATCTGCAAGTGAGATCGAAATCTCCTTCTCATCCAATGATCAGAAATTGCTGCCTTAAATTTTTGCCCTGTCAGTATCTTGTATCCTCCCTAGGCAAGCAGGGTCTTTGATAAAGAGGACATTTGCTGGATGTGACTCTTACCAATAGGGCATGTGCAGGGCTCAGTCCTGTGAATCCTCGTTGAAGAGTTTGTCTTTAACTCTGTGTCAGCTCAGCAAATTGGCTGTTCAGGTTATCCTTGCTACCTTTCCTATTGCTATACCAGAACTAGCTGGGAAAAAGCCTCCCTGGAAGCTAATTGCTTTTAAGTGTGATGTTCTCATTATGCCAAGACCAGTGCTGGTCATGAGCTGGGTTATAGGGTGCAGGTTGTGCTTAAGCCTAGATTCTGCTTTCTGTCACCTACACAATCCCTTGCTCTGCCAGTAAAGGCAATGAAGGAAATGAGAATGGGCTCCCCAGCATGGAAAAGCATCAATATTTAGAGATAACTACAGATGCCAAGTCATATGGTGTTCTGTACCATCATCCAAGTAGGGCATCGCTCAACTTATATGCAGAAAAATCTGAGAACTGAGTGAAATGAGTGATCTGACTTTCTGCTGGGTGGTAAGAATATACTCTCAGTTTAGCTTTCTGGCAAGACATTGTGCTTTCTGCTCATGGTGAGTTTGTGCAAGCTCATCAACCGCAGTCCTCTGTTTCCATTTGTTGTTACAACATCATGGGCTTTGCTCTCAGGCAAAAGGTGAATGTTACCCCCATGAGCCGCATTACTATGTGTTTTCTCTCAGGGACAAAGCCAGTTGAAAAGTATCTAATTTTATTCAGATACCTGGTAATGGAAGAAGCTGAAGCTTTCCTGTGCTTCCTGGGAAGCAGCTCGTAGTTTCTCTCTTGCTCAGCAGGCAGTGTAGTGTTTGCTTGAGCTGGTTCAGGGAGAAAGATCTTTGTGGGCCACACGGACCTTTAATGAAGACAGACCTATCGGTCTTCATCACAGAGTGCCCATTTTGGAGCCCAGGGTCCTGCTGATGCTCTCTCCAATGCAGTAAAGTGTTAGATTTCAATTGGGTTTTTTGTTCCCTGCTTGCTGGAAGTGTTTTGCTGTTAACTTCCCATTCAATCGTTTTTCATTTAACAGAAGATAAGATCTGGACTGCAGTGCAGCACAACATCACAGGGCTGACCAGAGTGCAAGGAGCCGGTCCGGAGAAGCCCTACACCATGTCCTTCGACTACAACAGCAGCGCGGAGCAGCTGGAGGCCGTGATAAACAGTGCCGAGTACTGCGAGCAGGAGGCAGCCTACCACTGCAAAAAGTCACGGCTCCTCAACACCCCGAGTAAGTGCCAGCATCCCTAATCCTTCCTTCTTAACTCCTATTGATTATACAGCAGGTACAGGCCACACTGCAGCTGAGGAGAAAAAGAACCCAAACCAATAAAAAACCCCAAATTAATAGTAGCAATACAGAATAGAGTGAAAAACCTTTTACCTTTTTGGATTCTACTGTGCAGTGCCTGTGCTCTGGTGCAAGAGGGTATGAGCTCTTCCGGGGAGTTTTTACTCTGTAAGGTCATGCATGTCCAGACTCTGAAAACTTCTACAATGGAAAGTGCTACCTAGAAACCACAAAAAATGTATTTAGCTGATGGCAAATAGATGTGTTTATTAATTTACAGTTTTTACCTGTATATTAAAGATGAAAAGCCTCCAGATTGCTCCAGACTCATAATGTTCTGAAGGGGAGGGGTATAACCTCTTCTGAGTCCCACAGCCCTGAATATGATGTTTAAGGTGCATGTTAATACAGTTTCTGGGGCAAAACTTAACTTTCCCCTTGCAATAGAAGGAATACGTTTTTTTTCCTTGGCTTAATGTAGCAGGAAAAAAGAAAGCAGAGGGTCACATCAGCATGTGTTTCTCTGCAGTACCAAATTTCTAGTGGCTACTCAGGATGTCTGGCTTCCAGTCAACTCTGTCTCCACGTCAGGATTCTATGTTTGTTTGTCTGGAGAGATGAATGACATTAAGGTCAGACTTCTGAATGTCTTCAAAGCCTCCTCTGTTACTTGTAATGTCTGTATGGTCCTTGTGATTATTTGATTATTAGAAACTCTTAAATTTGTTTGTAGTTTAGAAGAAATACCATGGAAAGCCTAAAGAGGAGCTTGCAGTGGGAGTTCCTATTGTCTTAAAAACACATTGCCTAATGAGATGTAGCAAAACCCCTCCTGGTTCCAACAAAGTTACTGTAACACTGAATGTTTATGGATCCAGTAATCAGATGCCTTACAGTCAGTTTATTTTTAAAAGCTGTGAATTATGGTTTTTGTTATTATCAGATTTACCAGCCAAGAACTGCTTGTATTGCTAATCTTTTTTTTAAAGAATGAAATGTTAATATCAGCATGCAGGGTAGAGCACAAAGGGAATAGAGGCATAACTGCTCATAAAGAAGTGGAATTGATGTCTTACAAATACTTCCAGTGTTGCTGGCTTCTGTATCCCACATCACACTTGGTATGGCATAAAGATAAAACTTCCCCACAGGGATTATTTCCAAAATGTTGTTTTAAGGATGAATGCCACAATATTAGAGCAGGTCTGCATATGTTTATTTCTGCACATTTCTGTGAGACACTTGGTCATGTGTATGCAGGAACGTACACTATGAATGGGTTTTGAGATGCCTCTTGTATGTGGGGCCTCTCTAAAGCTGGGGGCACTTCCTGAGAACCAAAACCTTTGGGGGAAAAAAAAGTAAAGGTAACTTTGTGTAAATTGTCAGTATGTAAACTGTGCATCTTCAGGGCTAAAGCTATCAAACAACAGGCAGACAGGCTAAGATGGCTCCTGACAGGCAGCTCGTCCTCCACTTGTCCAGGACCAAAGCTGTGGCTGATTCCTCAAGGGAAAGGACGTGGGGATGGTGTCCAGCAGTCTGGCTTGTGCTCTTGCAGCTGGTGCAGTGCCACTGTGGTCCTGACAGTTGACCACACAAGAACTGCATAACTCATTAGTCTTTACTGCAGCTCCAGCTGAGAAATAAAAAAAAAAATTAAAATTGCAATCTACTGCTGTGCATGTGGCAGACACCATCATTTTTTCCCTCTTTTTTTCTTCCTTTTGTATGTTTTTTAATTACACTTTCGAATTTTTCTTTTTTCATCCTGAGCTTTCTCAGTAGTCTAAGGCTTTAAATTTGGCAAGATGTGAAACATACTCAAAAAAAAAAAGTTCCAGTTCTTGAAATGACAAGATAAGGGTAATTTGTTCTTAACTGAGTATTAAGTATTTTTTGTAGAAAATAATTATTTTCCCCAAGCTCTATTAATTGATATTAATTTTGAGGTGAAATGCTGCTATATTACAGAGGAGCCTAGAGACCAAGTAGTGCTGAACACTACAGGTGTCTTGAAGAGTTCTAGGACTTAAGGAATTTCCACTCCAAAACTTGAAGATGAGCTACAAGTGTGAGTAACCTCAGGGTGTTTTGCTGGACTCACTGCAGAAGGCTCTCACCTGTGTTGTTTTTGCCCTGACTGGAGGGAGTTTGATTTGGGGACAGAGCAACAGAACAAAGATCAAAACTCTTGGGTTTTGTTTCTTGATTTGGCCTAGATTTCTGGATCCCTGAAACACTGTGTTCTCTCTGTGTTGCCAGAGTATCCTTAACGTGTAATTGCTGTTAATGAGCAGCACTTCAGGTCTGACTGCAGCATTCAATGTGCAGTGCCCGTGTATTGATGGCAATACTGCATCCGTAGGCCAGCAGGAAATGTTGCCTGACCTAATGCAGCTTTCTGAATGTCTCCACTCATTACCTCTGGGCTGAGTCCAGTGGTGATTGCCTGATGGAAGGGCATCTCCCAGAGGTATAGCTAATCTTGACAAAGTTATAAAAGTTCCTCTTCCTGCAAGAAATCCAATCCATTTCTGAGCTTTGTTCTCATTCTGGGCTTTGCTCTTTTTTTTTTTTCCCCACAAGGAGATGGAACACATGATTAGGTTATTACAGCTGGTAGCACCAGCACACCAAATCCTTGTCTTCAGGATCTAAACACTATCATGTTTCACAGAGAAGCAATGAAAACATTTCTCTTTCCTTCTGCATTCATAGTGCAAAGATGTATGTTTTTACATAGCAGTTTTGGCTTTCACAGCTTTGACATGGGGCAAAAGGACAAGCAAAGCATTCTGGGCTGCCTCAGAGAGAAGCCCAGAGAGGCTCCTGGCTTGCATAAAATTGTTCCAGTTTATATCAAGGAATTTCTCTTTCTTCTTTTGCTACTCCCTCCTGCCCTGAAGACACAGGCACATCCTCAGCGGGTGTGACTGAGCGTAGTATCCCCATTGAGTTTCTTGGATTTACATCTGCAATGTGTCAGACATGCAATCTGGCAGTTGGCAGAGGAGTTTACTCATCTCCACCTCCTGCTGTCTGGAACAGCCTTATTGGTTCTCCCTGTCATACTACGGCTTAACTGCAAGCGTGTCTTTGAAGGCAGAAATTAAATTGCCCTGAGCTGTAGTTTAGTCCTACAGTTTCTCTGCCATCAGACAGAATTTCAGGAGGTTCCTGAACACCGCAATAGATGCCTGTTCATCAAGGTGTAGCTGGCTTTCTCATGAAGCTGGCAAAGGAAGCTTGTATGACCAGAAATCGCAAGTCTCTGGTGACTTTCTCAGGCCTGTTGGAGAGACACTCACATAAATCTGACATTGGAATTAATTAGGAAAGTGACACCCACTTTTAGGAAAAGACTGCAGACTTTACCACCGTCTTATCCTTACAAGTAGAGGCCGAGTCAAGCTAGCAGGAGAGGAGCGGGGTGGGCAGGAAGGTTGAGCTACTTCTGAATGTGCTCTCTGTATTCTGAGAATATGAAGAGAAATGTAGCCCCCCAGGGCTTTGATTTCCTTTCTTTATGGAGCATCTCAGGCAATACCTAAGGAAAGAGAAGGTCTACAAGGACAGGTGCATGTGTGCAGATGCATGTTTAATTAAACTGTTAACGTACAAGATGTTTGAAGGTATGAAAACACTTCATTAACTGAACAAACCCCCAGCTCTGACTGAATTTTCTCAGTTTTCAAGAAGCAGTGGGTGTACTCAAATGCTTATCACTTGGGAAGCTGCCTCACATCCACCTTATCAAGGACTTAGCACAGTGACGGCGGTATCAGTGGCAGCATAGCTTGCTTTACAATACTTGGCTGACAGTCTGTCAAGTTCATAGCACATTTGTGTAGGCAGGGACTGAGAAAAGATCAGTCCAAGAGCAAAATCAAAGAAATAGAAATGTCTGTAGGTGGTGGGTTTTTCCTGACTTCTTCCTTATTTTTCTCTTTCCGGTAGAATTCCTACACCATGTCACCCTAAGCTTTGATTTTAATCTTCGATCCTAAACTACATCCATCCTAAACTACACACCTCTTCCCTGAACTTATGATCTGTTAAGTCCCACTATTACATGACTTGCACCCAGGTTTCCACCTCTTCCCTGCCCTTTGGCTCCCAGCTAGACCCATATCTCAGTGCCAAGCTGCACCAGGTGCTGTCCCACGGTCTGTGACCCCTTATGCCAGGCAGCCCTCACTGGTGAACCACTGCATTAGCATTTTGTAGCTCCTTATTGGAGGGAAAGATGGAGTGCTGCCTCACAGCAGGGAACATGCCCTAATTTCTTAGTTTAGACTTAATTCTTTTGCTGAGAGAGGTCAACTTCGTTTTTTATCTATGCTCTGTATGTTGCTAGAGCTTTGTCAGGCTCCCTCCTTAGCTCCAGATGAGGCCAGTGATGTGAGAGAATAAGGTGCTAAGAAATGTCCTTCAGGGCCCTGCCTTCCGTAGTGGCTGCTGGAGAGATGCAACTTAGGGTGACAAGCTGAGGTCTTTAGCACGTCCCTCAGTATGTCCCCATCACCCACAGTTGCTCAGATAAGGGCATTAGAGTTTATGCTATTGCCAATCCCTTTTAGTGTCCACTGTGGATCTGTTGTTCGTAAACTTGTCTAATCACTTTTTGAACTTTATTAGGCTGCCTGCCCTGCGGCCTCCTAGGAAAGCAAGTTCTAGGAGTTCCCCACTTGCTGTTTTACAGAACTACAATTTTTTAATGTGTTTTTAACTACTGTTTTGCTCAGTGCACGGAGTTCTTGTATTACAGGATGCAGTGAAACACAGTTTCGTGCTCATCCAGTGCTGTTAGTTACTCATCTAGGACTTTCACTAACTCTGGTATTTTTTCACCTGAAGTGCCCACAGTTTTTTGAGGTGTGGTTTGCACCAAGGTTTCACCACTTGAGTGTAAAGCTTTATGAAGAAAGGAGTCTGAAGCCTGGGTTCTGATGGAGTATTTTACATAGATGTATCAGGAGGTGATATAAAATGACCCATAACAAGCAGTCATTTACCAATGGGGTTTTGCTCACTATTATTTTATGCCTTTTAAATATAATTTCCAGTTTATCATTCCAGTACTTTCAATTGTTAATGCACTACCAGGGGACTGTTTGTTCTTGCACGAAATAACTTTAAATTGTTATTGCATTACCAGGAGACTATTTTTCATTGCGCAAAATAACATAGAACAGGGCAGTCCGCCCTCAAAAAGTGGCTCGTGTTGAAGGAGTGGTGGATAGGTGGCAGGTGTAGATTGTGTGCTGTGATTATTCTTGGGTAATTAGGATCCCTTTTTTGAGAATGATTGACTTGCCATCTGTGTTTCCATCACCATACCTTGTCTCTCCCCCCATAGTGGCAGTGACAGCTTCTCACAAGTACAACTTCAGACAACTTGTGCTATATTTGGAGACTTTGGAAGAGTTCACCACAGTAATGCAATACACCCCTTTTATTTGTAGGGAGAGATTTAGAGGCCATTTTTAAAGATGGTTGGGTTTTGTGTGCAGCTGATTAGAATGCAGGTGGTCTAAGCGGAATACAAAACCTGCAGCATGGCAGAGGTGACTTGGCATGGAGCCTGCATGCACCTGTGAGTAGTGGAAATACCATTATCCCCGTTTCTGACCCCTTTACTTCCCTTGCCCTATACTGTCCTCCGTGCCTAGCAGGGCGGTACAGTGTGCTATAGCTGCCAAGCAAGGAATGGCAGCTACTTGCTGCCATGACTTCTCATCCAGTCTTGTTGTGTTTCTCTGAGATCGAAATGCAGCCGAGAGGCTAAATGGTGGGAAAAACATGGGAATAAATTCTTGCTCAGCCATACATGGAATGGCTTCTAACCCAGTGGAAGGAAAGCGTGTTCCCTCCTTGAAACCTGCTGCAGGAGAAGGCAGGCTTATAATGCTACCTGGCATAGTTCTGGAGTGACACCAGCAGGGCAGGAGTCTCCTGGGATGGCTCCAGTGAACACTGGAGCACCGTTATCTGTGTTTACTTTAGACACAATGCGTCAGGTGAATTTAAAAAAACACTTCTCAAAGTGAGGGCTGATGGAGTAGTGAGGAGAGAGCTTGGATGGGTAACTCCTGTTTTCTTCTGTGGAATACATCCTTCATGGTTCTGCTGTCACTGCATATTTCTTTTGCTTTTTTGTTGTGTGTTTGGGTTTTTTTCCCCTTCCTTGAGTAAATTTATTTTTGTAAGTCTAAGGAGCAATTTTAGAATTATACTTTTATTTTATTTTTTCAGATTCCATTTCATTTGAGACGTTTTACAGTTTACATAGAAAACAAATTTGTCACTCCAAACTAAATAGATCTGCTATGTTTTACTGACATGGAAATTATCTTTTCCAGTATACAGGAACCTTGACCAGGGGTATTAATGAAGGCACATAGGACAGGTCAATGAAATGTAAATCTAGACAGCAGATTCTGAGCCCAGATTCTGGAATTCACTGCGTTCACTATTATTGGTGGTGCTATAAGGAAGTCAGTGCTGTGAACTGAAGTTGCAAGTTGAAGTTACTTGACCTCTGCAATCTATTGGTTTGGGACTTTTGAACCCAAAGAACTTCTGGTTTGGAGTAAAGTCGATGATATCTTTTGTTCAACCTGTGAAACCTATGGGGTAGTGTAAGTGCTCATAGCTCAGTAATGCCGAAATGTTGAGTTCAGGGGGTTCTGCAGACCAAATAAAGAGTTTGAAAGTGGATAATTTTATGAGGCACACGTGTGCCAGAACCAAACACATCTTAATCATACCTCTGGCTTGAGAGACCCAGTTGTATAAATTACTCATACACACATTTTGAAGACGGGAAGAATGACAGAATTCTTTCAAGCTATTCCAGCCAACATTCCCTTAATCATGAGCAGTAATAGTCTCGCTCTTTTTTTTTTTT
>VZTA01012732.1:0-42604 GCA_013398855.1 Mohoua ochrocephala | reverse complement strand
TTTTTTTTTTTTTTTTAATTTGCAGGACTCAGCATATTGTTAACAATAAATAAATAATGGTGATTAGAAACAAGCAGCTAATCCATGGTTTGTTACATTAGTGGGTCATTAGCTATGACAGCAACCTGTCCTCCATTCAAGGAAGAAAGCAGGACTGCTGCCTGAGCAGAAAAGTGTGCCTTCTCCCTCATTAGAGCCACAGCAGGGAGTGTGTTCGCATCACACTTCCATTTGTCTGCTTCTTTTGGCTGTCCTACTTTGAGCATCTTGGGCTCCATTAGACTCAGATTGTCTTACTGACATTAAACTAATTTGTCTGTCAAATTTGGGCCAGTGCAGAGAGTGATGCTTTCTGATTTTGCAGAACAGAAGATGTAAATCAGAGCGGTGGAAGAGTTCTCATCTGACCTCCTCTACCAAGATGCCACATGAGTGGCATTAGTAAATAGCAGTATTAATTTTCATTGCTATTTACAGAATTTTCAAGGATAAAAAGCATTTTAGGGCTGTAATCACTCAGTTTTATGTGTTTTCAGCTCACTTGACCCCTTTTATAAGGAAGAAATTAGGTGTATAGCGAGGCACTTGCAGAAAATCCGATGGGATGGAATCCCTAGACTTAGATTTTGTTTTAATCGGTTTGACCTGTCCAGGAAAACAAAGGTGTTAGGAAGCTATACACAAAATGATCAGTGGCATAACTTAGTCATATAAATAATTAGGAGAAAAGGAAATGCAACTCTATGATAAAAAAAAGACAGGTTTTTACTCTGAGTAATTAGTTTAGTGCTCAAATTCATTGCTTGTGAATCTGAAGTCTGGGAATTTTACCCCCATTGCCGTTTGAAGATAGCCTGTGGAAAATTTATTTTCGTGTTTGAAAATGTAAAGGCAGAGACAGGAGAAAAGAAACTACGAGAATCAGCTGAAGGCGGCATTTTGACATTACTTGGTATTCAGACAACAAGGGAACAACAAACTTCCCTAAGCAAAACATTAAACTAAATACTCTTACATGAGCTGTCTGGTTATAAGGGGGGCATAAAATTAGCTCTTCTAAGTGTCTGTTGCTTTCTTTTGTAAAAAGAACACTCCAAAATGTAGAGGATAAGCAAACATACTTTGGGAAAATGTCTCCAGAGACTGAGGAAAAAACGTTGTGTACTTCTTCCACTCACAAGAAGCATCTAAAAGCAATTTAGAATTGTTTGCATCCCCCCAACCTGGACTTATCTGGAGAGGAGCAGGTCTGACTGACACTTGACAAGTACCTAGAAAGACGTGGTGACCTGAAAGAAAATAACCCTTATAAAACTGTCTTTAGAAAAGCTTTTTTGTTATCTGCTTGGCCCAAAAGATTGAGAACAAAAATGAAAAAGCTTTTGAGCCTGAATCTTTTCCAAGTCCTTTTGACAAGAGAAAGACTCAGACTGGTGTAGCCAAGGTGTGTATTCCCACTTGAGCTGTCCAGGACTCAAAACAACATGAAGAGCCTTCTTCCTTTACTCTAAAGAGCAGAATTCAGAAGCCCCAAAAGAAACCTTTTTTTTTTTTTTTAACATTAGCATTTAGAAAGGTTAACCAATTAATCTATGCAGTTCTCCTCTAAAAGTAGCTTTCTTGTTTAGCAGAGAAGAAAATGGAGGCATCAGGCTGCAACTGGCACCAGTTTTGCCTGAAACTGGTATGGGCCTTTAGGTCGATTTAAATGTACCCCTCTAAAAGCAATGGCCAAGTTCTTGTAGCCACAAAAAAGCACCATAATAGTGTCTCAGCTGAACACCTCTGACGTCTTGGACTCCAAGTGTGAGCTCTCTATAGGTACCTCTTGTGCCTTGCCCTTGTGCTACTAGTGGAAGGATGAGCATGTCATCCTGTAGAGGTACATTTGGTTTTGGGTTACCACAGTTATGGTGATTTAGCAGGAAGATGTGATCCTGTGGATTTTTATGGACCTACCAAACTGCGAGGAAGGTAATGGTATATTCAGGTGGGTTATAATGGGATTTTTGGTGTATTCAGCCAGATAACAGGAGAAAGCTGTGATTTTGCACTGTAACTGGTGGAGTAATAAATGTTGCTATTTCCCCTTTAGTTTTGTGGTTTAGTGTTGAGCTTCTGGATGGATTTTTAATATACACAGAGGAGTGAAAATGCATTGCAACCTTCAGTTAGGCTGAGTACCAGGAGGATCTCTCCTAGCAGTGGTGCCTGTTTTCTGCTTAGCCAGTACATGGAACCCGTAGGAACATATTCCTCAGTCAAAAGTTCCTGAAGTTGGCCAGTGGGTTCCTGAGTTACTCAAGCAATAGACGCAGGTGTGCACAAACATTCACGTAGCATGTTTCAGTATGTCTCATTTCCCTAGAAAACCAAGTTGTGATTAATATCTAAAGCCTGTGAGAATCAATAGAGTGGCACTAGCCACTCCATGTGTCCTAGTGCTAGAAGGAAATCTTAATTTAGGCTAAAATGAGATGCAGATGTGCATATTTTCTCACCATGCCAGATACAAAAATGTCTGTCTCCTTCCAAGATAGGAACAAAAGCTTAAACCAAACGTACATCCTAAACTCGGCTGTTTTAAAAAATGACCAGAGATCTGAAAAGTGGAACTGAAAAAAAAGTAACATCAATTTCATGATATGTTTGTTTTAAATACTAACTTTTCCTTCATCTGATGATTCAAATAGTCAGTAGAGTTCATAAAGTTATGTATTCATACAGATGGAGTTCTCTCTTTTTGGGAAAGTATGTGTTTGCATATTTATGTGAATATGTGTAAATATTCTTTCCTCCTTTTAGGAGGAAAAGAAGAGTGGAATTTGGCTGCAATTCACTTTTTGGGCTACATGGATATTGTCAGGCCTGGTACAAGACAAAGTGGTGTTGGTTACTCCTTTTCCCTTTGAGCTAAAGGCTTTCTGTACATTAGCATTTGTTTGCCTCCCACTGTCACCGTGATTTCAGAGTCTCAGATTTTATCCACATGAAACTACTTTGGGGCGTGGCAGAAGTTTAGGGGCTGTTTCTCAGAGAGAAATCTGTATGACTGAATGCTAAGGTAGCAGCAGAGAGTGGGATTCTAGGACAAATTGTCTTCTAAAATTGTCCTCTAGGCTCTGTTTCAGCTCCCTTTGGCTTCTTCTCTGGCTATGCAAAGTCAGTTTGATCCATTTGTTTTGCCCCTCTAATATCTGCCATCGAATTGGGAAAGGTTCTCCTGCAATGAACATTTTTTTAGGTCCTGCTTTGGGGTCCTGTTTCCCAGAGCCTCCACGTTCAAAGCGGTGGCAGCTTTCTAGGTCACTTCCCTCCCAGTGCGCACTTGCGTTCTGGATTCAGACAAAGATTGTGTTGCGTTTTGTTTACTACCTCTGTGAGACATTCTAGGGCCACTAGTCAGTCTGCAGAACATTAGAAGCACCTACTTAACAGAGGCAGAATTTTACTGAGTGAATAATTATGTCCTGTTAGTGCTGAAGTAATCACCTTAGATACAGCCGATGCCTCCAGAGGGAGATATGTTCTTTCCAAAATGCCGCCCTGGACAGTTCATTTTACTTCCGTACAAAGCTCCAGAATCTGTCTGACCATATTGTACTACAGGTTGTCATGTTTTCAGAGGATGAAATTTATGTTCCATGAAATATGCCGTTGCCGAAATTAATAGGTAAATGAACAAAGTGAAACAGACCGTTAGAACAATTGTAATATCATAGTTGCTGGGTTGTGGCACAAAAGCAGAAACTAATGGGTAAACATAACCATATTATAGCGACAGGAGCCATCAGTGTGCAGTACACAACTGTGGTTACACAATGGAAGGCACTCGACCGTTGTGAAATATGATCTAGCAGTCAGGCCAGTTGCAGGTAATCTTGCTTGGAACAATTCTTCTCTTGGCAAGTTTGTTTTAGCTGATGGAAAATTATAAATGTCAGCTATTTCACTCCTGTTCTACTGGAATTTAATTTCAGTTTCACGTTGATAATTTTCACAATTCTTTTTTTTTTTTTCTGCCACTCTGGACAATGATACTGAGATTTTTGTCTTTGCAGAAATTTTCCAAGGCATGACTAGATTGTTCCTGAATATTCATGCAAATAGGAATTCAGCCAATGACCTTCAGAGTAAATGTTCACTTTTAACACCTTGAAGTCTTTGACACCCTTGCCTTTATTTCTGCTCTAAAGCAATGCTTCATAATTTTAAGTGAATACTCAAACAATATCTAATCAAGATAAACAATTCATGAACTGAACTGTGTTTATATAACATGATTAAAAAGCTTTGAATAGCTAACATAATAACATTCTATTAATGGACAGCTTGAGAGAAGCTACAGTAATGAATGATTCAACTAAAAAATTACAAAGCTCAAAGATATGCAGGATCAGATCCATTGGATTCAGTCTATTTATACTGATTTAGGCGAGTAAGATGGTGGATTAACTCCTTAGTTATTACATCTTTCATTAAATTCCACTTTAGTATAAAACAAACTAAAAAACACAGAAACATTTTAAAAATTCAGATATTTAGAGGAGCTAACAAGTTCATCACTTGTCAATGCAGTATTTGCAATCAGCATCTAAACACTTCAGCACTGATAGACTGAAAAAGCCAGCACTCTGTTCTTGCAGAGGTGTACCCTGCAGTACTGAAGTAGAGAGGGGTGGAGAAGCATCTTTAAGCCTGGTTACTGGAGTGGTGCAGTATAAATTAGAATACCGTCTCCGGCCATTTGCTGGAGCCAGGAGAGGGATTGATGCAGGAGCTCCTCCAGATCACTGTGCCACTCAAGGGTTTACTCATGCAGGAGGACTTTGTCGGTGACTGACTACAATAGATTCGGAGCTGCTTTATTCTGCTAAAGTGGTTCAGAGTAGTTGGAGCACAGGAGAGAGCTGGGTGCTCAGCTGTTTGGCTTTCTCTCTCAGAGATTTCACACCATGCATATGCAAAAAAAGAATCAGTTACTTTGGTCTTCACTGAGCGAGGTCTTTTGAGGGAATGTGTAGCAGGGAATTGAGTCCTAATAATAGTCTGTTACAGGGAAGGCTGCAGTGGTTCAGAGCCAGCCTGAGCTGCAGCCAGCGTTGCTAATTGCTTCCTCGCATGGCAGACCAACCAGGGGTTTCTCTACACGGCAAAATAAAACTGTGAAGGTGTTACATGTGTGTCATACATGTGATTTAGCATATGTTTCGTCAGCACTTAAGTGTTTCCACTGAACAGTGCGTGAATTTACATAACTTCTGCCACCTGGTCCATTGGTTGTACTTGTGTTTTGACCTTACACTAGTTCCTACTGCATAGATACCCTTTGCTGCTTTCACCCATGGAAAACACAAAGCCAACTGAGGTTTAAAAGGCACAAGTAAATCTCGAAATTAGAGTCCTCAAAGTCCTGCTTCCATTTATCAAAAGAATGCTGTCTTACTGTTATACCATGCTACTTAAATGTGAGATATTGCTATGATGAGTGTAACCTATGACAAAAAAAGTGAAAACTTGAATACGCTAAATGCAGAATTAGGTGACTAGTTGAGTGATAATATATTGCCTAACCTAATGAAAAGACATTACCTTTGAATAATGGACCACATCGTAGATTAAATTATCCCAAGGCAAGGTAGTAGGTGCTTCATGCAGACAAGGTCAATTACCTTATCGGAAGAGCCTGTTTGAAGTGTATTATGAATAATTCACAGACATAGAAATTAGCTTTGAAAAAGTGTCCCAGCTATAATGTGGTGAAAGCATTCAATTTCTTTTTTAATGTATTTAAGATAACACCCAAAGGACAATTATGGCTGCTTAACTGTAAGACTACTTAAATGACAAGAAATGACAATTGTGTGGTCAAATTCACATTAATGCATTATGCAAAGGGAAGCATCTCCACCACGGTGCGATCCTGTCAGGACGCAAGTAGCGGATTTCAAACCTCATATTGTATTTTTAAATGTTGAATGAAACTTGATCAAAGACTGATTAATTTATTAACTTTTCTCAATGGAGAAGATGCAGTTGTTGCTGTACTGGCTTTGTTTACTCTTGTTGTTCAGGCCTGTTAGTTCTTTGACTTTCTGATATGAAAATGAAGGTTCAGAGTGATTAAATCACTTGTATGATTTTGGAGAGTCTGACAAATACAAGGGTAGAACCAGAACATTTAATTTTCCATATTTAATCAGAAGACCAGTCTTCCGCTATAAGCACTAAATTGCATTGTTTCCAAGACAGTATTGTTCCAATCCAGAGCTATTTAGCATTAGAGTTAAAATGATGGCAGTAGCCATGGTAGCAGAATGCATACTCGCTTGACATATGGTGACCTTAGGTGTGAATTAGAAATGCAATAAACCTCTAAGTCTGGGGAATAACGTGCACTCTCAGCATATTTTGATTCCACAGGCAAAACAATAACCTTAGCTTTCTCTCTTTGACTTTGCAATAAGTGGTAACGGCCAGGGGAAATCCCTCAGGGGCTGCAGTTTTCTAAGATGCCTGGCAAGAAGATGGCTAATTCATCAGGTACCTCGGTTTAAGTGTTGAAATGTAATAGTGACATTTCATGGCCTCTGAGTTTACCAGCTTTATTTGCTTGAAAGGGAGAGTTCAGCAGAATTTTAGAGGGTGCTATGGAATCGTGTATCTAATGAGGCGTACAGCCATCCCAGTCCTGTTTCCGTTCACCTCAATGTCAAGAATCCCATTTAGTTCAGCAGGAGCAGGTCTGGGACCCTGGCGCTTTCAAAGGATGGTTTGAACAAAGAGGGATAAATATTTGACACAAAGTCCAATTATAAAACAAGCTGTTAAAATATGTGATGAAGTAGGAAACCACCACAAAGAGACAGGAATGGAAACTTCCATTAAAGCAAACACACTGAAAAATGTTGGTTTTTTGCATGTAGTTAGTTTTTTTTTTGTATTCTCCATCATCCATCTTTTCTCCAAGGATCAATTCTCCAAAAAAAGCTCAAGAATTTCCTTTCCTCCCACTTCACAAAGTCATTGGCCTCCACCCCCATGTTTTCTGGGAGGACTTGATAAAGACTAATCTGAGTCTAAGAGACTTGCAAGCTGATGTTCTTATTTGCATGCAGGAATGTGAACAGATGTTTACATAGTAGTGTTAAGTAGGACAGCTGTTAGGGAGTCATTTATGTATTCCATTTAAAATCAAAGCTTTATGGTTAAAACTTTTACTCACAATGTGGAAGAGAAAAGAAGCCTGAATTCAGACAAATGCATTTCTTCCTGTGCTAGAGGGTGGCTTCCTTCATACGCATCAGTTTTCTGTATCTCTGAATTTACAGCATCATTCAGATACCTCTTACCTAAATCTCAGGGCAAATGCACCTTACCTTGGCCAGTTGCCCGTGGGTGGAAGAAAATACACAGCACAACATCAACATTGCCAAATGCTATTTGACTGAGGGAAGAAAAAAAACACTGAGTAAAGGGAGGGAAGTTGTCACTTTTCTTTGCAGAAGATTGCTTATTGCTGATTGTGTCTGCAGTCTGTTCTGTAATGAAGCATGCATTAGGGTAATATTTGCCTTTGCATTTGTTCTGCTCTTCAGATGGGAGAAAATCCTTAAAGTGTGTTACAGCCGTAAATGTGTAACTTGTATTTATTAATTTCTTAACATAAATTTGCATAGAAAAACTTTCATTATGGAGGTGTACATATGCATGCGGCATAAGTATAGAGAGAAGAGGTTGGAGGGAGGGGCTCTCATATATTTTTAAAAGAAGTTTGGGATTTATATTTTAAATACGAGGCTTGAGTCTGATCTTCTCCACGACTTCGTTTTCCCTGATGCCTGTGCCCCTGGGGCCCCATGTCCAGAAAAGAAAGCAGGCAAATGATGTAGGCAGTTAAATGGAAGCGATTGAGCCCTGTTGCTTTTTGCATGAGTTTGGAGAACTCTAATGGCATATACTAATGTATACCTAATCCTACACCAGTGTGAGAGAAAAATTTACCTGCCTCAGTTGTATTGTTTCCACCCAAACACCACTACCTGACAGAGATGCCTGCATCTCTTCGAGCCAGTAGGTGACAGGATTTGTAGTAAGTTATACTTGGCTAGAGGAAAGTACACTCAATTAAGGAGCATTACTGCTGGAAGGGAAGATGGTGATGGATGTGACGATCTTACGGACTTTTGATTCACAGCCTTGCTGCAGCCCACAGAGGGGTTTGTCTTATCAGCTGTGATGAAAGGCCTATGCTGGAGAGTTATTTTGTATGCAAAGATCTTGATCCTCACTTTGTGATGCTTGTAGATTGACAGAATGGCTCCAGTGCTGGTTCTTTCTTTTGTCCTTAAATGCAGAAGACACAGAGGCCTGTTCGTCTTTGGGAAAGAGAGGAAAGACTAGGGTTTCTCATGGTTGCATGGTTGTCATTCTTCTGCAGCCTCTGCCCATTCCAGTATTCACTGCAGTGCTAAAGTATAGTTCAGTTCTTCCTTCAGCTCCAGGAGCAGAAAACTGTCTTCAGCTGCATAATAATCTCTGTTAGTGACAGTAGAGCTACAGAGCAGAGCTGAGCAGTTCATATTCTGTGCACTACGGTCTGTGCAGGAATGTAAATACACACCCATGTTTGTGATAGCCGTATAGAGAGAGATACAGGAACCTGAGACCAATTAAACAGAAAAAAATGGAAGATCTATTTGAAAGATGTAAACCTGTTGCTAACAGGGTGAAGAAAAAAGAGCTGCAAATTGATTAAGCAATTCCACAGAGAAGACAGATTGTTGTCATCCTGACCTTTAAGGCTGGTCAGGATATATCAATAGAAGCATCTTCTGAGTACATTGTTTTATGATTTTTTTTCATTTACATTCCCTTGTTTTTCTCTTTACGTGCTGGCTTGGAGCCAGTTCATTTCATGGTCTTGCCTATACATATGTTCTGCTACAGCTGCATTTTTCCAAAGTGCCCAATTTCACAGCACTCCAGCCTTCCTTAGGATGACAAATGGTGCCCCTGCTGCTCTGACCAACAGAACTGTAATTGCAGCCTGAGACAGGGACAGCTGAACTAACGCCATGCTGCAGTCTGGGTATTATCCTTAAGTTGAAATCTGACTGCATGTGTTTATCGTAGCTGAGTTTCCGATTCCACCACTTAAGGCATTAACTGCTGACATTAATTGTAACATTGAGGAAAGCAGAATTGCTCTGCAGTTGAAAGCAGTGTCAAATCAGCAGTTATTTATTTACCATTGCTCTGTAATGTGTTGTAACACATCAGACTATAAAGAAGTTTAATGAGTTGCAGTAATGCCTCTCAGAGATACTGGAATGCAGTTCGACAAGTTATTGGGGGTTTTTTCTTCATCTTTTTGGGTTGGTTGGTTGGGTTTTTGTCGGTGGTTTTTTTATAAAGCTTAAAATGAGACTTTCTGCGCTGCTGTGCTGGACTTTATGATCATAGGAAGTACAAGTCAGTGTTGTCCATTGCCAACTAACCCGCTTTGAGAACAAAAAAGAAACAGTCTAGTTCAACTGGCCCTGTGAGATTTCAGTTCAGTAGGGATGTGACAGAAGGGTAGGAGGGGAGGCTTAGAGTGTGGTTTATACTCTGTCCAAGCTGCCTTGCTGGCTCATAATTGGTGTAAGGCTCAGAAATGTGCCTGTATTCGTCTCTAAACTCTCTTCTGGATGTTGGTGTCATTTTGTGCTTGTTTACAACGCCTGTCTTGTAGAAGACAACGGATATATTGCATGCTCTTCCCAGGGACTTTACAGCTGTTTTTGCCATTGAAAAACAAACAATCAAAAAACAAAAAACAAACAACAAACAACAAACAAACAAAACCAAGCAAACAAACTCCCTAAAAAAACCCAAACAGAACAAAAAACCCCCACACCAACAAAAACCCAACTAAACAAAAAACTCAAACCAAAACCAAAGCAAAAGAAACAAAAACTCCAAACTATAGGGCTTTTTATCTACAACTGCATGGGAAGAGGCACTGGACTTCCCTCTCACCCAAGATGCTCATTTACTCAAGGAATATTACAGGAAACTTGAGATGAGGAACTTGAGATGTGATCTCATTTTCCAAAGGTGTCTTTCTAAAACAGAGACACCATCCCAATAATATGAGAGTGCTACTATCAGTTTTAAGAAAATCCTCCAATTTATTTAATTAGGGGTTGCAGCTTCAAAGTGATTAGCAATATGTTATTATCTCTTCTAAATTATGTTCTATTAAGACTGTTTTTCTATTTTTACTCCAGTTCAGGTATTCAGCATATTTACTGGTGATATTTTCCGATTTGTTTAAGATCAATCTGAGCCATGAAATTCAGTAGTTATTATCAGCCACTTACAGGAACCAGTCAGTGGTTGCACTCCAAAAAGGCACACTGTGGAAATGACATTGTCCTGCTGACTTTCCGGTCAGATTCACCCCACGTAAATAGATGTTATTCTCTAACTGTCAGCTGTGCTGTATTAACCTGGGAGCTGAAGGACAAGGTGTGTTCTCGTTGCTTCGTGAATCAATAGTGCTAATAAAGATTCTCTGTACCTGAATCTAGATTTTATTATTCCTAGAAGCTGCCATTGCAAGTGCAATGGGAACAAAATTAATCTGTCTTTTGTGGAGGGTTGTCAAATCTGAAGACAGTCCATTTGAGCTACTAGTGACTGTATTGGTGCAATGTGAGCAGGGGTAAAAAAAAACTAATAATGAGGATCCTTTTCTCATTATTAATGCTGGTAGTTAAAACTGCATATACAGGAAACAGTTCTGTTGAGTAAGGTAATTCCATTTTTACTCAGACACTTTTCAAAATAAAGGAGAGGAGAAGAACTGTTATTAGTGTATGTAGTTTCTCCCAAAGGACCAAGCAAAGATTGCTTTCCACAGCATGTTTCTCTGTAGCTCATCCAGTCTCCTATTAAATGTCCCAAATGTCCCCATTTTATCTATTTTCTTTTTCTAGTTTATCAAGTTGCATTTCATTGTGGGCATAATCCAGCCAACTGTCCATGATTTCTAGCAAGAATTGGATTAATCCTTGTATTAATTCAACTCAGCTTTACTCCAGCTGGCTGGTGGTCATGAACGAGCAACCTGCTCTGAGTTACACCCTGACTTTCAGACCACCATTAGGTCAGGCTGTAGCCCTGAGCTGTTTTGGGCTTTCTTGGTGAAAGGCTGAGGCTGGTAGGCAGGTGAGAGCACCTGAGCCTGGGAGCTGCGCAGGGCTGGGGACTCCCTCGTTGCACCATGTGGAGTGCACGAGGTGCAAAGTGGTGCAGTTAAGGTCGTCCCTCTGTAACTCTTCATCCATGCCTTATCCCAAGGGTTTGAGCTGTCACGATGGATAATTCAAGAGTCAATGGATCAAATATAGAACTAATTTTTCTTTTTTGCCGCCTTTAAAAATGGATCCTTCAGGCCTGTGTATCACTTGCTGCGTACCTGCAGATGGTGCTTTGCCTGACCCAGTAACAGCCACAGGGTTTTTCTAAGGAATTCTTACATCCTGAATCTGTTTCAGAACAGTTAGAAGCAGGAGGCTGGACTTAACTGTCTCCAGAGATCTTATCCAGCCTCACCTGTTCTGTCTTCCTGTGAACAGCCTGATGCTCAGTGAGTGCAAATCAGCACGGCTACCCTTATTTCGCTGGAGCTGGATGCTTCTATACCAGTTGCTGGATCTGTCCTTTATTATTCCTAGAAAATAATAGTAAATGAATGAGCTACAAAGTGTTTCTTCCTGGAAGTCTTTCCTGGGACAGTTGCTTATAATGTAGTTCTGCTGGTCTGTAAAAGTTTTCTCACTTCAACATTTCCATGAATAATAGTTGAATACTAAGTTTTCTTGTGGTGAAATGAATGGTTTACGTTTGATGCACCATTCATAGTTATTGATGCCTCAACTATTCGTCTCTGTCCTCTGCGATCTTATTTCCAGGCCCTGAAAGTGCTTTCATCTGTGAAAACTTAAATAGCATTTATGAGCAAAAACTGTTGTGTTAAACTACTACTCTCACCTTGCAGTATTTTATAAGGTGCATTAGTTCAGTGCTCTCTGCTTTCCCTGTGGCCCTTTCACATGCATTATAAAATGCTTTAAAAAGAAAGCTCTGAAGAGCATATGATGTGTCTAAACGTATAAACTCATTCATCTCTTCGATGCTTTCCTCCCTTCCATGTGGGCGCCTTGACCAGTTAGCTCATAACATGGATAAGACTTCAGTAGGACACAGAGGGAGTGGGCTGTGTCACTGTCTGACTACAGGGTGGCTGCAAATGTCACTCCTATTGTCTGCCTCAGGCCCTAGAGAGCCACTGAGGAGTGTTGGTCTGCTGCAGGTGCAGAGAAACTCAAAATCACATATGACCATTAAGTGTCCCATAGCACTTCCACAAGAACTGGAATTGCATGATCTGGTTTATCTTCTCTTTATTAATCAAATTATTCAGCACTCGCTACTATTTATTCTCACTAACCATTTTTATACTTCTGCAGAAGAACTGGTTAAGAATAAAAGACCATTTCCTGGGCACTATATTGAGCCACCTCATGAGGTGGTGTTCCAGTGGAAATGGGTGAGAGGGTACCGGCAATGAGGATGAGAATGAACATGTAAGAGCTGGTTGAGCAGTGTGAGGGCAAGAAATGATGGGTTCATCTTATTGCCATTATTCCTACTGGCTGTACCTATGACATAGGGAAAAAAGTCCAGACACCTGCAGAGCAGGAGCTGCTCCTCTGGCCCAGGCAGGGTTGTGTTGGAGCCCACTGTGGCTTAACCATGATCGTTATTCACTTGCAATTGAATCCAGGGCACTGATGGGTTTCTGGTCCCACTACAGAGTAAGGATGTGGCAGGACATGCATCAATGTCATAGGCTTATCTGTTAAGGCAGTGTCAGGCTTGTTTATCTGAATTTACCTGGAGGATTTAGGCTAAGCAGAGAAAATGGGAAAAGAAAAAGGGAATGAGAAAGAGGAAAAGGAGTTGAAAGCAAGAGGGACAGTTTTGAAGTGAAGGTGAGCTGGAATGCAGAAAATAAAGGAAATGAAATAATTTTTTTTGTTTCAGCAGGGTAGGATATCCAGTTCATCTTCAGCAAAACTGCTGAGGATCCAAAGCTGCCATTTCCTGTTTTGTCATTTGTCTCTAAAAGCTGTAATCTTCTTTGGGTAGTTTGTTTGTTGTTGCTTTTCCTTCCCAACCTGCATGCCTTCAGCTGTTCACGTAGTTTCTGTTGTTGGCTGGAGTCCCACTTGCATCTTTCAGGAAACTTGTCACTTGGCCAGAAATTTATTGAGAAAACAACCCAGCCTAGGCTGGCAGAGGAGAATGCAAGTACTCATAATATTTTCAGCCTTCTTAGGCCTTCAAGAGGGACATTCATGAGGCATAAAATTTTAGTTTGGATGCAGATTTAATGTTCCTCAGCATCTAAAAGTGTTTGGGTTTGAAATCCTTATGCTCATCCTCAAATCTGTCTCTCAGAGGCTTGGTGATGATTTTGCTTTTGCTGAGGCACTGTAAGTGTGCAATGGCATTAACTCTGTCATTGCAGCTCAGCAGTTCGCCTCATTAGGCTCCTGTTAAATGTAGAAGAAACAAAGGTCCACGTTTATTTACCTTCTTTCTGCCCATTCTCATCTATGAGAATATCTTAACAACTCCAGAAGAACAGAGCACACTGTGATAACAGCTGCTCCAGAGGGAGAGCAGTTTCTCTGCTTAAGAGAAGCAGACAAATGCTACTACGTGATTTTTTTCTTCTTCTTCTTCTTTTTTTTTTTTTTTTTTTTTTTTTTTTTTTTTTTTAAAGCAATTGCTTCAGCCTGGGACTCTGTGAAAGCAGTGCACCTTGGCAGCGAAGCTGTATAGCAAGAAACAAAATGTCAGCAAAGTACTGCCTTTTCCCCCCTTTTCCTAACCACCCTTAACAAAGTAATTTTAGAATGAGGAGCAAACTTTGTGATCTTGCCCGTTGGGTAGTTCCACTGGCATTAGCAGGACTGCTTCACTTTTGGATAGCTGACTTGAACCTGACCAGAAATTTTAATCAAATTCAGTGAGATTCTTAGTGATGCTGGCTGGCACGGTTGGTACTTAATACAAAAAGTGACTGTCTTGCTGCAGTGTTTGACCACCTTGTGATTTCCAACACAACCATGTTTCTCACTCTGAAAATTAGGGCAGTGGTATGTGGGTTACAGTTTTAAGAAAGAAAAAGGACTATAAAACTGGTGCAATTGCCATGGGGAAGGTTTTAGGTAAAGGAAGGAAGTATTATATAGTCATTATGGCTGTACTGAAAAAAGATGAGACAGGCATAAAACAAGTGTGCATCCACATGGAAGCAGAGTAGTGTGGTAAAAAACCAACTGGGTGACTTGGTGGCTCACTGAGTAAATAATGTTCAAAGGAACTGTGTCATTGGGGATTCTCATTTTTTCCTGGTCCATATTACATTGATTTTTTTCCAAGGTAACCTCATCTTGACTTAAAAGCAGGGTTGTTTGTGAGATGCAGAGAGCCTGCCATCTCAGAGGTTAGGTATTGCTTCCACGGGAGGGGGGCAGAGCCATGAGACCCTCGCCGAGGGTTGTAAACCCAAGAGCAACATTTTCAGTGTTAAATCTGAGCATGCACTTCAAAGAACGGGCAGCACGTCGTGGTTAATGCAGCACAGTCTGAGCTCACCCCACTTTGTGTTATCAGTTTATTTTCCCAGTGGTGGGAGTTGTTGTTTAAACCAATACACATTCTGAGTCATAAATACCACAGAGTTCTTCACTGAACAAACAGCCTCTCAGAAGGTATTAATTATGTGTTTTCAATTAAGTGTGGAATATTTCTCCAATTTGTCCTCCTTTTTTTTTTTTTTTTTTTTTTTTTTTTTTTTTTGGGTCCAGAATTATTTTAAAGACTTTTTATTTGATTTATCAAAACTGTATTTTTTTCCCCCTGTTGAACAGCCAAATGGGAAGAATTTGGTTTTATGTCAATTTAATGTTAAAAATTCCAATATAAAAAGCTATAAAAGTGTTATGATGGAAAAAAATCAAGCATGGGCAAACAAGATCTTGGTAAACCCTTGCAAAAAATATTGATTCCGTTTTCCCTTCTCACTCTCTTACTGCTTTCTCCATTTATTCAAGAGCCTTTTAAAAAATGATTATCTGAGATGATAATTCGTACTCTGGATTAGCCTCTGAATTCAGTTATTCAGGTTGAAATTGCCTCATAAGTGTGTGTATATACACAGACATATGTATGAAAAAAATCTGCTAACTGCTTGTTTCACATATTGTTCAATGTATCAGGTGAGCCATTTGCAGGATTTGATATTGTTGAGGTGGTTAGTGCAAACAGATATTTTATACTTTTGAGTGAGGTTTCGAAGAAGTGGCTTTGATTGCTCTATTCAATTCTACAATCAGTATTTTCCTAATTTTCACTCCCTCTTGATATGTGAATCTTTCCTTTTAAGAGAAAAAAAGCATAGATGTAAATTAATTTACATTTGCATTAGTAAAATTTATAGACGTAAGATTTTACAAATTCAGTTCTGCTTAACTTGGTTTGAATTTGGAGGAAAAAAATGAACATCAGGATTGCCAAGAGAATGTTGTTTGAATACAATATGCTTTCAGTGTTTCAACAGACAAATGCAAATAAATTGACCTGGTGTGGTGGTAGAAAAGACCTTTAACTGACCTGTTTCAATAACGTGGGTACCCCAAAAACCTTGACTCTCTTAGGGGTATGTAAGTGCTGTGTCAGACTTTAGGTTTATAAAGCACAAGAGTTTAACACAGGATCCAATTTATCTTGCTGTGTTTCCATAATTAGATTTTTGTTTGTTGCCATAGCAAGAACAAACTGACAAATCATGCAAGCAAATCTTGGCAAATATTTTAAATATAATACTTTAAAAAATGCATGGCCTTGTTTTAACTCATGCTATATAAACATAAAAGTCAGTACTAAGACTTTCTGCCTATATAAAGGCAAACTGAGTCCACAGAAGTTGCTTGGAATTTATACACACAGTGATATGTGTATAATGTGTATAAATGCCGTTGGAATATGCTGCTTCTGTCTCTCCTCCAGCTTCTGAGTGCCTATGCAAATAATTCTTGAAAAAATGCCATTTAAAACATGAGCATGTCTAAACCTTTGAAAATAACTTCTGTTGCTACAAATGTCAATGCGTCCTAATGCGGACAATGAGAGAACTGTCAGTATGAGGGAGATTTAGGAAGGCAGCTATTTTTTTTTGTAAGCTGGTAGAAGGACACCAAATACGTGTTCAGCCATTCTGGTCCCTAGAAGAGGCAGATATGCAGTGCAGGTGAATTTGATCTCAGTCTGTGTCTCCCAGGGATCACAGGAAACCAGTTCCACGTATCTGTTATGCTCACAGTCCTCAGCCTCTGTGCTGGTGAAGCACGTGGTCGGTGCCAGCCTTGCTGCTGCTGAGGCAGATTCCATGCAGGGAGCTACCAATGAACAGCTGAAGTAAGCACAGTGGTGGAGCAGATATGGGAAACCTGCTGGAGAGCTGACGGAGAGGAGCCTGACCCTCCCTGCCTTGCTGGATGGACACAGACTGAGTTCTTGTCCATGTATTGCAGTATTGTATACGTCAGGATTTCCAGAGTCTTACTTGGCTCTTTGGATGGACACACCCAACTGTTGAATAGGCCGACAGAGAATCCACAGAAGATGATATCCCTTATTCTTTCCTTTCAGAAGGTCTGTGCCAGCCATACCTTCTGCAGTCTGTGCCTGACAGCATAAAGGAGTACTTGGTTTGATATAAAATTTGGTCTTCCTGCTCAGTTATTTTATATTATTTTATAATTCATTATAATTATAATATTTTGTTATTTTATAGTATTATATATACTATGCTTACATTATATTTATTATAATACTGTATTAAATTGTGGTAAAAAAACAGTGGTGCAAATACCACAGCTGTTTGTAGAGGCTTCCAGACAGCAACATCACTGTCACCATGTTCTCCGCAGGAAATACAACCAAAATATTGCCTTTTTTGAAGATTTTGTTATCAAAATTGAAACCTTCCAAAGGCAGCTTAAGCAGTGCAGAAGGAAATCACTGGAAAGAAAGTGGTCATTGTTCTGTTATTCACTTGGGACTTGTTTGTTTTGCTTGGTTTGGGGTATTTTTTCATACCTGTTCTCCTTCAAAACCATAGCACAGAGTTCAAAGACAACCTTAAAATTTTTTTCTTACAGGGGATTTTTTTCCCATTATAAATAGAAAGAAGTACATGGAAAAGAATACTTTTAATTTTGCAGTAGGCTTTTGACAACCTTTTTTACTAAATAATGCATTTCTAGGAACAGTGTAAGCACATAATGAAGAATTAGTAGCACATCTTATTAATGGACATTTTAGCTTAGAAATATTGAAGTAGAACTCTACTGACTTATATTACCATAAGGGGTCATTTTAAATCCTTGCTTAATGTCATTCATTTGGTCTGTGGCTTCATCACCGAAGGGAAATTAATTCATTTTGAGGTGGTGGAGAGTTGACAATGCTTTGAAAAAATTGTAATACCATGATTACAGAAGTGAAGATACTGCAGCAAATCTACAGACTTAGAAGAAAGAATCTTAATCCACACAATTTGGCCAAACTCAATCTCAGTGCAAGACATCTTCCAGCTCTGCCAAGGTCTAATGGTGTAAACTTTCTGGAAAGAACTCAGATTGATTGGCATTGTTTGTGAAGTGTTACTTTACTTCAACATTACAGGTATATGACATACAGTATAAGTCTCAGAATTCCTAAACTCTGCAGGTGTTGATGAAATACTGTAGATTTGTAAGAGCTTTGCTGAAAAGCTCTGATTTTTCATATGTTAAAAACGAAGCATGTGGGAAAGAGTTTTGAAGAATCAGGGTATAATTTTCCCTAATACTACAATTGATTTCTAGGGGACTAGTTAGTGAGAAAAATCAACTCATCTTGAGTAAAGGGTGGCAGAACTCTGCCTAATAAATAGAATTTTGAAAAAGACACTGGTTTTTTATAGCCTGTTCCCTTGACAGTCTTAAGATTGTTCCTTATAATGTTGAATGCTCTATTTTTTTAGCACTGTATTTAATTTAGTTGTAAATTACTCAAACTGTGGTGCTTCTACCACTTCCCCAGTCTATACCATAAATTTGAATGTGCAAGTGTTTGCTTGGTATTGCTCAATAAAACAAATAACAACAGATCTGAAAAAGACATCAGAAAATTACTTATTCGTAGTACACGTGAAGGATTGCTTATTTCACTGTTATGTTTAAGTATATAATGACTTCTGCCAGAGGAAACTGACACAGATTGTATTTGATTAATGAACACCATTATTTTCTGTTGGTCTGAAGAATTTATCTAAATATTTTTTTTCCAGAATGGGCACTCTTAAAATTAGATTAAGCACTTCTGTATAATATCTATTTCTACTTCTAGACAAATCACCCTTTTATTCAATTAACATTACTATTCCAAGCTTTACTGAATAATTTCCCAATAATATAGTGTAGAACTGTTTCACTGGCTGCAGCAATCAACTTCTGCAAGGAAATCAGCTGAATAGAAAAGAAAGAAAGTATAAATGTATGTACAATAATATGAGGCCTAAAATGAATGTGTACATTTTTGTGAGATGAATCCTTAGATGTACTTGGATTGTGTTTTTCTAATGAGTACCTCTGGGTATTGGTCAAATTCGTCGTGTCTTAATTGTTGGTATCATGAGAATGGAGTTGCTCTTCCTATTTTTATTTTCCTTTTTTCATGAATTTACAGTTCAGCAGTCTAAGCTTAGAAGAAAAATAAACATGAATTAATTTTGCCAAGTGATTCTAAAACTCATTTTAATTAGTCCCTCACACTCTACAGTTAACCTTGATTGCATTTCATAATTTAGATTTTCTTGCCTTGTATAATGAGAAATACTCCCTACTAATAATGTTAGTAAAGCAGAAGAATAAATTGATGCATCTTTCTACATTAGCTGTGCAGTTTATTTTCCCAAGCTCCTTTGATCAAAAAGTCTTGATATGTCAATTTTGTTAAATTTTGCCATCTACCTGTATGTGTAACTGATTACATGTCTTGATTTAAGGATTAAGGAGTCAATGAAAAAGTTATCTGAGCTGGAAGACAAAGTCAGTCTTAGAAAATGTTAATCTGTGAATTTCATTACATCAGACTCTGCTTACTCTATCTGACTATTAATGCTTGATGCATAATGGATTCTGCAATTTGAACAAAAAACTGTCTCCATTTATATAAATACATAGATCTTAAAGCTCCTGTAGATAGAAAATAGCTTCACAGAGATAAATTGATTCCCAAGCAGGGAAATATTTTTTTCCCACTTATGCCCTACCTGTTTTAATATCTTACGGAGCTTTGCATTTGCAAATTCCACCCATGGAGAACGCATTATAATTCCCAGTCTTGCTCCCTGAGAAACCGATAGAAATGTTGGTCTTAGTTTTGAGAGGAACTGTGTTAAGTTCATAGTAATAGATCAGTTAGGGTGTTTTTTCTGTAGATTTTTGTTCTTATATCTGACTCTTAAGTAAGAAATGCTGATCAAGGGCTAGAGGCTCCTGCAAGATTAGTTGACACTCCAAGAGGTCCTTGTCCAATCCTGTGTGGTACAGTACGATCTGTGCAGTGTGAGTCATGCCAGGAGAATTGTTTTCAGTCTCCTTCAGGGATCAGCTCTCCCCCCCAGTGTCACACAAAACCCGCTGGACACAGCTGGTGCAGACAGTGACGTTGGGTTCGCCATTCCAAAGTCCTTGCAGCTGAAAGGCGCCAAGGTTCTCGTGAGTAACTGGCACATGAGCCCTAAAGTGCAACAGCTGCTTCTCAAACCAAATGAGATTACAACAGAACTGTTGCTTTCTCAACATGTATTCCATGAAATGGAACTTGGGGCAAAGTTTGTGGTCTGTTACTTTGCAGTTTGCATCTTATCTTTTAGTATTGTCTAACATGTCCACCTCCATTCTCTTTTTCATTCTTGGGAGAATCCAGTTTGCTTATCAAGTTCTCTTTCTCTCTCTTTCCTTTTTTTCTCTTTTTCCCCCCTCTTTTTCCTTTTCATCCAGATGGAGTGCCATTTGCTTGGTGGGTTGGCCGTGCCAATGAAAAGCATCCTTACTGGGGAGGATCTCTTCCGGGCATTCAGCAGTGTGCATGTGGATTGGAAGAAAGTTGTCTGGATATAAGATATTTTTGCAACTGTGACGCAGATAGAGAAGAATGGTAATAATTTTAATATGTGTATGGCAGTGTCTGTGTGAAGACCTGGGGGCAGGAAGTAGGGCAAGAAGACTTAAATCTTTCCTGCTTCGCAGTTCAGGAAGCTTGAATGGCTTGAGTATAATCTGATAAGAATGAAAATTAAACTAGAATTTGGACTTCCGATTTCACCTTAAATGAATGTCTTCTTTGAGCCAAAGACATCTGGTTGTAGCAGGTTGCTGGGATGAGTGGTCTTCAAAAAAACCTTTCTTCTTGAATGCCAAATCCAATAATTTTACTTGTTTAAAAGTTTTGATTGATTCAATTGGAGCATTGCATGAATAAAGGCTCTAGGAGCTTGGTTCATAGGTGTACCTCAGAGCAGAAAATTGAGGCCTAGACAGCAAAATTCAGATACAGCTAAACAAGAAATATGTACTGCTAAAAAGTCTCATATTCTTCTTATGAAACAGTATAATGTGCCTTAACTTACTTTTGCATTGGATCTCAAGCTTTTTGAGGTCAATGGGAAGAGTTGTTTGGCTTCTGTAGGTTTTGGTTCAGTCTCTGTAGGAAGTTTTAGAGTCACAGCATGGATATTTAAAGCCTTCCTTGGGTTCTGACCTTTGTTGTGCTTGATGCTGCATGAATTTGGGAAGGCCACCTCACAATCTTCTGTCATTCTCTGCACTTTCAGAGACACTCCAGCCACCAAGGGCTAGTTGGTGAACTTTCCAGTTGTGTTTGAGGGGACTGAAATGCCAGATGAGTGTTGTTGGAAGTACAGTTTGAAAACACTGAACATACATGTGAAATTTCTGCTCACTCACTCTCCCTTCTAGACCGCTTACTGATAGGATCTGCTGCCCTTTATCTGAAAAAAGATATTTTAACCTCGAGTAGTTCAGAAATTATGAATAATGGAAGTAGACAAGAAATGTCTTGCTGTCATAGGCTGTGTTGTTTGAAACGTTGCCTGAACCCTGTGAAGCCTTCACTTAAAATGAGTAGAAAGGAATGGTAAGGGGTCTTAAAACATTAAAAAAAAAAATTATAATCAGAAATTACTTGTCACTGTAAGTGTTGGGCTTTTTTGGTTGCTTGATTTCTAGACAGTGTGATTATTTGCTTGGACCCTTTATATCCCTGGAGTCACTATTCACTTTCAAAAATTATAGCTGTAAGGGGATTTCTTCAGGAAGATGTTTATGTAAATATTGGCTTATGAATGTGATTTGTATTGAATAGTCTGGATGTGCATGTTAATCTGTCTTTTCTTTAATGTTTGGTTATCAGATGCACTTTTGACGAGGTTTGCACATGAGCATCAGGAGCATCTGTTTTTACTGGCGCTTGGCTCTTTTCATAATCCACATTCCATTTTTCACTGCTCAAGCAGAGCAGGTTGTTAAGCTGGCAGACACTGGGGTTGCCGTCTTAGACTGCAGGGCACTGCACCCTTAGGTTGCACAAACCAATGCAAGGTGAAAGCTAAATGCAGTTTTATAATATTTCAGCTGAGTCTCCTCAGGAAATGAGACCTAAACAAGTTATGCTGTGGGTGTTTATCTCCATTTCCCCTCACATACCCCCAATGATTTTGAACAAGCAGACACATTTCAAGCATCTTGGACAGAGAAGGAGAAGTCTCAAAAGTATTAGAAATTACACATTCTATGAAGATTTATGCCAGGCTGAGGGGAAAAAGCCAATTAAAGCCCACAAGAAGGAAGTTAAGGAAGCGTACACTTTTATTAGATTTTGGAAAACCCTCATGGGAGAAAGATGTTGGAAACCATGCATCATTAGCTTGCAGCTCAGAGAGCTACTTGTTTCTCCTAATTTCCTGATAATAACAGAATATGCTTACAAGTTACCTCCACTAAACTGCCTACTGTTTGTTGGTTTGGGGATTCAGTTGCTTAGATTTTTAATCCATGAGAAATTTTTACTTTGGTAGTATTGCAAAGTGTAGGTTGCCTTTATAAAAGCTAAAAAAACCCTGACCTTTATGAAGAGTTTCTAAACATAAGAAATTTCATGCCTCTTGAAGATTGCTTTTGTGTTTCCCTGCTAGAACACTGACCTCCTGATATATAACGAGCATTCGAATCTGAAACCTGCTGAGATCTGAACTGTGACTTTAACCTGCTATACATTATAGTGGAAGGAGCAAGACAGCAGTAGATGCATTTATTTGCCTCAGCATGAAATAAAATGGGTGCTGCAGAGTGGAAAACCAGAAAATCATTTTTGCTCCTTTTAGATAAATCATGCTGCTCCAAGGTAGGAACTCTCCAGAATAGCTGAAACCTTCTCCTGAAGAGGAGACAGTCCTAAGATTTTGCTTTGATTTGCTTTCCCTAGACTAAATCTTGGGTGCAGAAAAAGCTACTAATTTCTCAGAGCAGCAAAAGAAATGATAAACAATGCAAAGCAGACCTGACAAAGTCCTGAGCCAGGTGTTTGGCAGCACACAATATGCACTTCTAGGCATGCTGACTTTTAAATGATGTCTGAGCAGACACCTGAGCCAGCTGCTATTTTTGGGCTCTTATTTGACATCGAGTTAGTCCCCCTGGCCAGATGAACAGGGATGTATAATTAAGCATTCTAGATGGGGAAGGCTTTTATATTTTTCACCTTTGTTTTTATTAAAGCATTGTACTGATAAGTATCTTTTTCCACACGGCTCATCATGCTTCCAAACTCCACAGTATGATGACAGCAAAATCTGCCACTTCAGAATAGTGTGGAGCATCTTCACGGTACTTTCTGGAGAACGGGAGATCTCTGATGAGGAAGCAGAGGCACCTGCTACTGCACCCTTTTTGTTGACCCAAGCAAGGGATCTGAAAAGGTGTAAGATGTACCTTGGCTGCATGCTGCCAAAAAAAGAAGAGAGATTTCCAACTGCTGAAAGCCCTTGTTAGTGGGTGGGAACATTCATAAAAATCTAGTGGCTTTGTGATGAAGCTAAACCTAGTTCCGAAAATTTTTTATTTTTCTTTCTTTTCCTTTCCCCACATGGACAATATTTAAGTGTTGGGACAAGTTATATATAGATGAGACATATTAGTGATTGTCTTTCAAAGTGTATACTCTGTTTCAAACAAAGATGCACACTTGACTGGGGAAATGTGTTAAACTGACCTAAACAATAAAGCAGTACTGAAATACTGACAGGATAGTGTTATCGTGAGATCTTTTTGGATGTTCAGATACCTCTCCCGGGCTGTCTTTCATCTCAAGCCAAATTCTCTTGCCATGGCAATTAAGGTCTTGCTGCTCATCAAAACTTGCATTTAAATGGGAGGAAACTCTTTCATGCTGAGGTGACACATGACTGTCCTGAAGTCCTTCTGCTACTTTGGTCTCTCTGTCTGGAATCCATTTTCCACTTCAAATGCAAACCCTTGACTGAAGCCAGTCATCAAACCAAACCATGCTGACTGTATTCACGTGGAAACCTTGTGAATTTGGACAGCTTCGCAGCTTTTTATTTTGTACAGAAAGAGAGGTATCTTTGGAACTCATTTTGTACATGAAGCTCAGGCATCTCAGCAAAGTGTGGTGGACAGTGTTGATTCCAAAAATTAGCTGATTGGCTGTCTTTTATTTCTATTCTGCAGTCCTATTGTTCAAACTGGAGGTGTATCCTCCTCTTTTGTCTTCCAGAACAGTCTTCTTCACTGGGGAGCTAAACCTTTGAGTCTTGCCATTTCCAAAGTTCACCTCTGTATCGTGGCTTTGGGGCACTACAAGAATAAGGAAAACCACAGGACATGATAAGAAGGGGAGGAAAATAGAGGGTGGATAGTCTTGTCAGACCCACTTTGTCTCCCAGGTATAATGAGTATATCGAGCCTAGTTTGAAGAGGAGCAAAGCCAAATGGAAATGAATGAAGCCTTGCTTGGATGAGCTATATTTGTGCTAAGCTATGTCAGAGCCAGGATGCTAAAACTGGAAGGGTTGAGGAGAGCAGGGCAGAGAAACCCTGACGAGCCCAGATTTGACAGGTTTTGTTTGCTCAGCCACTATCCCGCACTGAATCCATTCCCCGAGAAGCAGTGCAGGCAACTCCGGAGAGCCCGCGAGCTCGTAAATAACCCCTGCCAGAGGTGACCTGGCCGGTATAGAGTTGTCTTGGATATCTGCCGTCATGACTGCATTTGTCAACAACCGCGAAGAGCTGCCTGCAGAGAGCTAACTGCAGCAGGTCCCTGAGGTGTCAAGAATCAGTTCATTACTCTAATTACCAAACTCTGTGTCTCGAATTCAGCCAAATACAGGCACTGCATCTTGCCTTCAGCTGTTAGGTATGTCCCCTCGTGCTGGTGTTTTTTACTTTATTGTGACTGTACATTATTTTACCCAGTAAAGCATTTTTGGATACGGCTCGTGGGCAAGATAGCAATCAAAACGTATTCCTTTGGATTATTAATGATATGTCCTGCACGGGCCTTAAAACTTTTCCTGATGGAAGCCTGTGTCACAGGCCCATTCCTTATGTGCTTCCTTGCCATCTGCTGATGCTAGTATTCTTTTCCCCAAATGTACGGTATTCCTGAAAATCTGTGCTGAATATCTGAGCTACTGAGGCTCACATCCCGCCAGAGTTTCCATTAATGTGCAAGAGAAAAACATACCAATAGGGGATAATATGAGAATAAATTATATTTAATGGCACCACTGTTCTACCATCTGTTACAAAAAATATGGAAATGGCTACCTAGAGATTAGCAATTTATGATGGCTCGCACAGTTAGGACACCATAGAGCGAGGGTTTGTTGAGCGTGCTTTTAAGTAGTAGCCAGGAGGAAGAAAAATAGTTTCATAATATTATCATCAAAATAGTTATTTGTCATTTACAGGTGAGTCTACCTTTACTGCACCTTGAAGTGTCCAGCTGCTGCACTATCACTTTTAGTGGCAAATTATTTTCATCTTGTTTAAATTGGTCCGTACATGGAGTGTTTGTTTGATGTGTGACTTGCCTCACAGCTTATTGAGGAAGTCCTTTGGGTAGATGTAGGCATTAATCTTCAGACATGGATAAACAAATGACATCCAACTGTATTCAATACCCATAAACAAAAAATTTTCAGTGATTTAATTTAAAGGGCATTATTGGATTTGTTTGGTTTGGGTTTTGCTTGTGGAAAGGACAAATTGACACTATCCTTTATGCAAAGAGCTCAGAGAAACATCTGTTTGTTGAGGGTTGTTTCCACCCTCAAAACATTCAGATTTTCATCTGATTTTGTGCCAAACTGAGTGCCAAGTCAGGTAAGCAGGAGGTTGACTTCCCAAGTTTATTAATTTATTCATACCATTTTCTGTGAGCAGAGGACTCTCTCAGGAAAGTGATAAAACCCGCCTTGATTTTTGTGAAATCAGGACTTAACTTAAAAGGGGTGTGCTTGGTGCAAGTAGCCACAGAGCGCAATGTGAAACCCACTAAGGAGAAATAAAGTGGTGGCCTTGGCTCACCTGAGAAGCAGCTGTGGAAAAGCAAATATAATCTGGTTTTAAGTGTATGTCAACTGCTAAATTAAAATACATGTAAGTAAAAAGCAACTCTGGGAACAAATACAAAAATAATTAATCTAACAAGGTTTTGCTTTTGTTTAAAAGACAAAATCATGTATTTGCACGTCAGAGTGCAGATGCTTTTTATCAGAAAATAGTAATTTTATTTGAAAAGTGTAGTACATGAAAAGTGATCCCAAAGCCCCCTTCAGGCAAAATTTCAAATGTTTAGTCCAAACCCTGGTATATTTGTATTTTGTAGTGCCACAGCAGTGCCTCCAGGAAGGTTTTGTACAGGTACATGAAGCTCTTTTGCTCCTCTCTCAGGAATAATACGTTGTGTTTGAGAGGCTGCCATGGTGTGCCACATAGAGAAGAGGAATTGTGGTGCTTTGTAAGAAATGGAGTCTGAAATAAGTTCTGTTTAAGGAATACCAGGAGTTTGAAATGCGCGTAATGTCTTCCACTCTCTTTTCCGCATTTCTTAGCTGAAGTAGCTTAGGTGCTGATCTTTCACCAAAAACTTGATTTCCTACTATGAAATAATAATAATTAACTGCAACAATAGATATGTTGTTCCTCACACCGACGCGTTCTCTGAAGGACAGAATGTTTTCTGATAGGTTTTATTTCCGTGTCTGCTTGTATGAAAATACGTATCATTATATGAGGGGTTTTTTCCATGTGTGAGAGAATAAAATGCATAAAATGTGCTATTTGAGTTTGAAGAGAAGCTTGATTGAGTTTTCAAGGCATTA
Organism: Mohoua ochrocephala; assembly: GCA_013398855.1. Lineage (NCBI taxonomy): Eukaryota > Metazoa > Chordata > Aves > Passeriformes > Acanthizidae > Mohoua > Mohoua ochrocephala. Next base: position 15,999 of record VZTA01012732.1, on the reverse strand, counting down.
ACAAAGAAGTGAAGATTTTTATTAATTCTAGAATATGTTCCTCTCTCACACTTGAGCTATGCTACTAAAGTTCTCTGTGACACCAGCATATAAGTAGTAAAAATTCAGTCATAAAATCCGATATAAAAGAACTTCATGCAATACAGCAGAATATCTAATAAGCAATGCAGTTTTCAGAGATGTGGAATAGATATCTTTAAAATGTCACCATTTCATGGGTTTTTGTAGATATTTTGAATGCTAGCTGTAGAAAGATACTGATTTTTATTTTAACGCTGATCATAGCCAGTAAAAAGACTGCACTATTTTTAAAATTTAAATAAATTTTCAGGAAACCTCCCTAAATATCTTGCAATTTTTGAAAAATTTTATTTTAAAAAACAAAGCGCCAGCTTAGTTACTCGTGTGTATATTGAATCTTTTATGTCCCATTACTGTGCATCTTTCTGCCTTTCTTTCATTCGTTCTGCCTACTCTTCTTCCTCCCAGCCACTGGAATACCTTATTTAATTGTCTTCCTAAGAAATACTCAAATAATTTAGCTTTTGTCACAGCAGTTTCAGAATCTGTTAAGAGTATTTACGCTAACTTTCAAATATTGATACAATAAGCTATAGGAGTGTGATACTGAGAGTCCTCCCTGAAGAGATTTGGAGACCATGTACCTTTGATTCATACATGATAGTTTTCCTCCCGAGTCTGTACTGGAGGCCTTACTCTGCCTCGTGCCTGGGAATTTCATCTTGCTGCACTTTGTCTGTAGTTATTTGCATGTCAGACACCCACTGGAGCAAGAAAAAAATGTTAGCATCGGAGAGGGTACGTCTCCTTTTCCCCTTGGCATTATGAGACAATTAACTGTGGTGCATGGAATTAGAGGCAATGAAAAATAAGTGCAGTGTATGCAGCCTTTATAAAAAAGATCAAAATACTCCTATTTTTGTCTAACATTAATCAGAGTAGAGCACTTAGCCAAACAAACATTTGAGGTTGTGTGTCAGATCACAGCTGCAGTGTTTGTCCTGATTATTATTTCTTCGCTAGAAGTCTGTGTCCCTTCCCATATCTGGAACTACACCGAGAGGTACATTTATGGAAGTTGGCATTGCAAGCAGGATATGGGCAGGTCTGGGATCCTGCCTGGAACGTCAGACTCTTTGGCAGTGTTATCACTCAGATAGTGATACCTGTTTCCTGAGGCATGTTGTCACACCTGCCTGGAAGAGCAGTGGGTATAAATTCGGCATTGCTGGCATTTTGGATGTGTTGCCATCCCCATGTGCAGGATGTAGTCTGTCACCTGTGAGCAGACAGGTGAGTTAACTCCAGACCCTGCACACAGCTTGCTGGGCCATGAAGAGGTAGAGATCCTTTCTCCGAAACTATTGAGATTTGGTTCTATGAGAGATGCTCTGCCACGCTTTTGGGCCCAGATGCACAGCAAACCTTAACCTTGAGGAAAGGAGAAGAAAAAACACATCATTGTGGAGATGAGATTCAGGAGCACTCACCTCTCTATTATCAATCGATAGAAAGAGACCTCGAAAGGGCAATTCTGCTCTGGTAAGGTCAGGGTTGGTGCCTGAGGGACTCAACTGAGTTCATGAAGTGCAGCGGGATGAATGCACATCTCTGTATCCTGCCAGAGCCAAAGTCATTCGGTGGGCTTAAGGACCTGCCGTGAAATATCACGCTGCATTTTGAGGACAAATTTTTGTCCAGCTGACTTAGAATAAAAACAAAGAAATTATCCTTTAAAAGTCAGTCTTTCTTTTCTCTTCCTTTCTAGCAGCCATGTCTAAGTTTATGTAAGTTAGTTGCAGCTGAAGAACAAGCCCAGCTAAACAAATACGAGAAGTTTGGCAATGCAGTAAATCCGCCTTCAGTATGTCAGTTGCTGACCAAAAATGTCCATTGGCATGCAGTGCAAAGGATTGATTCAGTCCGAACTCACTCTGCCAATTCAGCTGTTTTTGCGGGGTGCAGGGTCAGTTGTGTCCCAGCCATCTTGAAGTTGGATCAGTAATTGTCTGGCTTCCCTGTGCTAACAGTGTGGTGGATCAGGCATCGCCTGTCCTCTTCCTGCTCGGGTAAAGCATAAAGCCAGCATAAGCGCCTTTATCTGTCTCCAGCTGACTTTACGGAAATGCAGACTTGGACTTAGACCCGATCCACAGTAAATACATCCTGCTGAGGAAACCCAGTGGAGCCCAGTTCACGTTAATGTCCATTAGTCAGCATGGCAGTGCTCTTCCTCAGCTTCACGGTTGTTCTGCACAGCTGAAGTGAGTTTACAGCCCATCCCGGCCAGTATCATGTATCCAAATGCTGTCTTCAGTGGTCAGTATTGCATATGAACATAGAGCATGCATGGGAACATACTGTCTTAAACAGTGTGTACTTGTCATGATTCCTCCAGATAATTCTGCAAAAGATATTCCATCTTTAAGTAAGCATCTTTTAAATATTGCCTTGCATGAGGAATGCTGGGGGGTTTGTCTGTGGTTAATCTGTCTCTTTCTGTTTGTGTATTAAAATCCAGGACAAATGATACCGGCCTCCTTGCTTTCAAAGAGCATTTGCCTGTAACTCAGATTGTGATCACTGACACAAATAGATCAAATTCTGAGGCTGCTTGGAAAATCGGCCCTTTGCGTTGCTATGGAGACAGTGAGTACTAGCTCTTCTCAATTTCCATACATACAGAATGTTCCTTTTTTGTTGTTGTTGTTGTCTTTTTTAAAAAAAAAAAACTATTTCTCTGATGTAAGGTGGCTTTCCACATAGAGCTTGCAGCTGCTGTCCTGTGCCAATTAACTATAGGGAAGGGGGTTGTGTTTGCAGGGCAGTTCTGGAACGCTGCTTCCTTCAACACGGAGGCCTCCTACCTGCACTTCCCTACGCTCCACGCCGAGGTCAGTGCGGACATCTCCTTCTTCTTCAAAACTACCGCCGTATCCGGGGTGTTCTTGGAAAACCTTGGGATTAAAGACTTCATACGAATTGAAATAAGCTGTAAGTTTCGCTGCTCAGAAATCTTGGTGTGTTTGCCCAATCTGACAGATGCAGAGAACTGGGAAGGACATATTTTCTGCCATCTTGAAATGGTTGGAGGTGCCTGGAGACGATAAGATGGAGACATAAAGACCCTTATCTAGACTTACCTACCTCTCCTGTCAGAGTTTCCCTGTATGGCCTTGGTCATTACACTTAATCTTATTATGGCTAGATTTATCCTTCTTAAACAAACAAGTGTATGAATTTGTTTTTTCAACACCAATACTTATTTTTTTTGCTTTTTAGAGAAAAAACTACTGGTTAGATGTACCTGTAGGCTGTAATTTTAGTTGAAAGTTGAAAAATTTAATGAAACCATTCTGATGGTTACTTTTATTTCCGTATCAGTAACATACCTAGTCTGATGCAGCCCTAGTGTTTCAGAGGAACTCAGTCTGTATGGTACAGCTATGAGGTGAGAGTTTATGAAGGACAGGACACTAATGCAAGATAAGTTAATCACAGTTGTAATGGATCTTGAATACTTCAAAATCTATTAAGTGAGCGCAGTGTAACTGCTACTCTGTATAAGGAAAATAGCATGGAATTTAATTAGTGAGATTTTGCCTCACTCCTGTTGTGATGACTTCAAATATTTATTAGTGACAAAAGAGTATGGTGGCTTTGACATGAAAAATGACATGTGTATTCCAAATTCTGTCAAGCTTAGGGAAAACAAACTGAGTGCTATGTATTTGATAATATGCTTATAATAACCCCAAAATAAAATTTAATAAAACAGGGCCCCAAGGCCCTTCGATTCATTAAACCAGTGATAAATGTCATGGTGCATTATCACAAGGTAATGAGGTGTGATTTACTGTTAATTGCACATCAAGGTCCAATTTGGTTGTACTTCAGTGTACTGCATTTTATTCTCAGGGATATGGAAGTACAAATGGCATCAAATATAACAAATACTGTAAACTAAAAGAATTGTTCAGTGAAAGCTTCTGGATGTGTATTACATCTGTACTCCTAGAGAAATGAGTTATTTAGAAGTTTGGGAAAAATCTTTTAGACTTCGGCTTCTCATCAGTAGTTTGTTGTTGTGCTTCTTGCTTCCAGGAGGAATTTGCAGCCTAAAGGCCTTGTATCAAGGAAGCTCCACTGAGCAGCTGCTTCAAAGGGAAACGACTTTTTAGCAGATGCAGGGGCTCAGAATAGATCTTTGTCTATCCCTATGGAGCATTTCCTGTCTTAACTATCTAAGAAGCAGCTTCCAAAACCAGACCTATCCAATTTTTTTGGCTTGAAATAACAAGGTTTTTAGGAATTTTCAGTCCACAACCTTCTGGTTGTGTGATATGTGGACCTGGTTCTTGGTCTTTAGGAAGAGGAAATAATCAGTAGCAAGAATGTTAAAAAGTTGTAGCCCCTTTCAGGCTTCCAGCAGAGCAAGGTGGACTCCTTTATGTGGCTTTTGTTTTTCAATTACTGTTCTGTTTCTAGGAGCCTTATTATCTCTAGTATATGTGTTACATGTACAGCTTGAGTTTAGGATCAGCAGTTTAGCTCATCGGTTTTTTGCTCATCAGTTTTTTTCGTGCATCTGGGGTCAGACTTAGGCAAACAAATGCTTGTAGGATTGTCTCATACCACATGCTGCCAAGTTATGTAATGGTTAAGTACTTGCATTTTGAAAGCTCTAGTTGGAAAGATCTTCATCCTTCCTCCCATCTTAGCATTATTTGTCCAAAATCTTTTGGGGCCATTGTGTGACTTTTGTGCAGCCTTTGGCACTTTCATTTCAAAAAGAGAAGTGCTATTTCTAGAGCACTGTAATTGTTATAGCAAAAAAAGATGGGTGCCCACAACCAAGCATAATCACAGCAGAGATCAAAGAGTGAGGCTGCAGGCTTAAGTTTATGTATAAGCTGCTGTGTAGGAGATGGAAGGTAAATGATCCTGTACTATTTGCTGACATAAAAGTTAATGGACCCTATATTTATGTAAGATTTCTTGGTGTCAAAACCACGGTTTAATTCAGACCTTCACTTCCTCTTCACATCTGTTTTTCTATTCCAGCCCCCAAGGAGATCACCTTCTCCATAGATGTCGGGAATGGCCCCACAGAAGCCACTGTGCAGTCTCCCACGCCCCTGAATGACAACCAGTGGCACTACGTCCGGGCAGAGAGGAACCTCAAGGAAACTTCTCTACAGGTGGACAACCTCCCCAAGAAGATCCTGGAGGCCCCAGCTGAAGGACACTTCCGCCTGCAGCTCAACAGCCAGTTATTTGTAGGTAGGGACAATCCAAGGGTTCCTGGAGATATCAATAGTATTTCATATACTCCGGTGATGAACGCCCCTGTCTCACCCTTGAGCTTGCACGTAGTGGCTTGATTTCATTTTCTCTTCTTCTACTCCTGCACAGGCGACATGAAGTAATCCCAAACAACTGCCCTTTCAAAGCACTAACCGTAGTTTAACCATGCTATCTATACTTGATGGCATTTTTAGGGTCAAACTCTTGAAATGTGTTTATTGCCAAAGAGTTGATAAACTTTCTTCTTGTGCAGCACTGGCTGTGTAAATTGCTGTAAAACACGTGACCCTTCTCTTTAGGCACATTGCAAAAGTCACAAATTTGTCATACAAGTTTCTGGGGCAAAGCCTGATGACAGTATGGTCTTTAAAGTCTGTTCCTTCAAGTATGCCTACCAAAACTCTTATTTGGCTAGAGAGTCCACAAGTGAGAGAAGTATGAACACAGTCAATGCAAATACAGGTGTTTTATCTGAAAGTGGTTTTTCAAAGGAGAGAAAAGAAAATTAAAAGAGGAAGAAGAAAATCTCTGCATGTATTTTGTTTACTTATCGCCCTTGCACAAGAAACCTGGGTTGGGACTAGTTTGTATTTGATAATATGATAATGGATTACAAAGGGAACTCTCTCTTTTCTATATTCAAATGCTATCTTTCTGAGTAATCTGCTCAGTGATGGAGTGGGTTGTATTTGTTCTTACACAGGGCCATTAAGGTAACTTCTGATTCCTTCCTTAAAATGGATCTTCTTACTTAGCTGAAATGCTGTAGCAAACCTCAATCTGTCAATGCATTTTAATAAAGTTTACTTGTATATTCATACCCTTATACTTAAGTAGCTTTCGGGGTATTTATTTGAGCTTTTTATTGTGTATGTGTGCAGTAATTACTGGGGCTCTGAATGTAAAGAATTCATCTGTTAATAAATAGAAATGGCTGCATCAATGTCAGGAGTCCTTCCCACACAGCTGTTGATTTATACCTAAAGTGATCTCTGCTAGACTCAGCTGGAGAGGAGCTCACTGAAGAACTTACAGAAGGGAGGCTTAAGACTTTCACAGTGCAAGGTTTCTGTTTTCTGGTACGAAGCATGCTGTTAATCACTTGTTTTTCAAATACTGCGTTGATCCTAAGAGCAAGTTCTGTGGGAGGCCAGGCCTGGAGGCAGCAGGCTTGGGCTGCCAGACGCCTTAGAAATATCAGAGAAATTTAGCCAACATACTGTTTCCAGTTAGGAAAATTAGAGATTTAGTGACTGAATAGACTTCTGCGATTTTTTGGTTGTTTCTTTCTAAAGGACTAAATATGATGGGTTTATCATAGATCATCTATTAGGTATGTCATATACATCAGCTGCTTACCATCTCACATCTGAAAAGCAGTATCTGCCTGTAAGCTTACTGCTCAGCCTCAGTGAAATAAACAGGTTAGCTGTGTGAATTGCATGGTGGTTTTAAAGTGATGTAATTGATGAATTGTGTCATGAAAATCCACGGTAGTTAAGGACCCCACCAGAGCAATGTGCCAACAGGAGCCCTTGTCAGCAAGGACAAACACAAAGCCCTGCACCTGCCACAGAATAGCATCAGCATCCCGACAAGCTGGGGATTGACTGGATGGGGAGCAGCTCTGCCAAAAAAGGTCCCATTGATTTTGGTGGAGAAGTGAATTTGTACCTCATCTGAATGTAGCTATGTTTTAAGGAGCAGGTTGGACCAGTAGATTCCAGCAGTGACTTCCAACTGATTGTACTCTGATTGTAGTGAATGTTTACAGTAAACTCTAGGATATAAGTATTTATTTCAGCCAAGAGGTGAAAAGTTTTCACTGTGCAATAAATATATTGCATTCTGTTGTCCACCCACACTTTTACTGAACCATGAACAAAAGGGACAGAAAAACAAATGGGTTTGGGAGTGCTTTTTCAGCCCTTAACTCTGCCATATCGAAGGCCAAAATTATCCGTGACTTGCTAAGTTTTCCTGAGAGCTGTCAGAAGAGCTGGAAACCTGGGCAGCCTCATGATTCTGGCACTATTTGTCCCTGGGTGCTCCAGGGAAAGGTGGCAGAAGTCCAGCAATACACAGATGTGATGTAGTTTGTCTCTAGTGAAAGTCTCATTCGAATCTCGTAATAAAAAGCTACTGATTTAATACCTCAACCATGCAGAGAGAATTTTAACCCATCTGAAAAATAAATGTATAAACGCCATTGTAAAAAGGAAAGAAGCAGCAGCACATAATATTACTCCCTACTCCCCCTATAATCCACAACATATTTGTCTCTGCAGCATTCTGCATACTGACAGTGATTAAGGGCTTTCTAGCCTTAATGACTGTGTGTGGCAGGCTTCTGAGATAGCTCTGTGCGTGTGTGTGAAGTGGAAGAGAAAAATGACTTTGCATTGCCACTACACTCAAACAAGCTTGGATTTTAATGCAGCCTAAAGGAGTTAGAAAACCATTTCTCACTTTCTTTTAGTGGGTCTTGGGTATCTAACTGCTTCCGGCTGCATTATAATCCTCACCCAGAACACGGATATCCTTGCACCTGGCCAGGTTTCTTCTGTTAATTTGAAAAAAGTACAGTAGAAGAAGCCCACCCCAAACAAATGCGCGGGCTAAGTAACATCAACTGCACCAAATTTCCCAGTAACGAGCCAGTTCGGCAAATTACTTGCTCAGAAGGGGCACGCAAAAACCATTCCTTTCAATGGACAGTCGTTTTCAGCACTCAAAATGCGTGGCGTAGTTTTGTGTGTGCAACTATCCCTGTGGTCCTGGAGTAGTTGTGTCGTCGTCTCCTCTTGTGGCATAGTCTGAGATGAAGCTCTGTCTTAACCTACTGGTGAAGGCGTGAGCTCCATCATGGGGACGGGAAAGACGGTCCTCCCAGACCACTTTGAGAACAGGATTTGAACTCAGACTGGTAACATCAGAAAAGCAAAATAATTAATCTGAGAAATTAATCTGATGTACAAAGCTTTGGTCAGAAGTTTTTGTGCTGTTTGTTTAGTACATTTTGGAAATTAGCAAAGCTAAGTGTTTGGGTTCCTGGTTTTGTCTTGAGAGCAAGTGAGCAAGGAATGAATCCTTGGGTGAATCTCCTCTGTCTGTTGTAGACAGGCCAAAGGCAACATAACCCAGAGAAAGTCAACATCTGAGAAACTTTCTCTGGAGACAGAGACAAGGAATGATAGGAAAAGAAGGGGCTTGTTTACTGTTGTTGGTTTTAAAAGCATTTGTAGCCACCTTGGAATGTTTTGGAGGCCAAGAGGAGGAATTAATGCCTAACTCTTTGTGTATCCTGTATGCTTTGTGCATCTTTCAGCTTGAGACTAAAATGTGTGACTTGAAGGTCTTCTGAGGAACACCATAGCAAGTTCTCCTGATTATGATCCCTATACTTCTCTGTCCTTTGCTTTTCTTTGTATCAGTTACACAAAGCAAGGATGCTCCTAATACTTATTTTCAGCCTCCCTAATCCAGTTTCTACTAAGAAAAAGTCCTTTGTTTTGGTTTGGTTTTTTTTAAAGCAAATCCTGAACTCATTGCTAGAATGTTAATTATTTAGCCAGTTGTGTCACCAAGCTGTGCTGTGAGTGCTCAGTTGTGAGCTTCTTGCCCCCTCCTCCCAGACTCTCTCTTCCTTTCCCAAAGGCTCCTCAGAAAAATTTGGCTGCATAAACACCTTGCTGAAAACAGCATGGCTCATTTGACTGTTACCTCCACTCGGCAAAGTACATCCTTAACCTTGGTGTTTATGGTCCTTAGGCTTATCCTAAAATCTGTTTTCCTGAATAAAACATTTAGGTCTCATCCATTAAAGTGTCTAGTCCATCGGGCTTCTGTTAGAATTGGAAGAATCTGCAAAGCCTAATTTGGGGAAGAGTTTTGTTTGCTTTCAGTTTTTCCTCTGCTTTGCGGGAGTGTATATGAAAGTTGAAGAAAATTGCCCAAAATAAGCAATAGATTTGCTTTATCAATACTGTGTGGGTCTAGGATCATACAGCTGGTCTGTGTTAAGCTCTATACTCTCCAGAAAACAGAAAAGTGAGAAGCTTTACATGGCTTTCCAAAGCACTTTAGAGAGCAATAAGAATATGAATAGTGCAATAAACGTGACATCCGTAGAACAGTTAGCAATAGTTTTTACTCATTTTTTATATGTTACAGCTGGGATTTGTATGTGTGCAGAGAAGAGGCAAGGAAACTGTCATTCATCCTTGTAATATTTGTGGTGGCCTCCAGTGCAAAAGAAAACAGAGTAACCAGTAGCCTTAAAGGGAGAAATCCCATTTCTGCTTGCATGGACTTTACTGAAAATTCTGTATGGTATGTTTTGTTTTGGAACAAAATCTCCAATTAAAAGGATTGTGTGTGCAGTGCAGCAAATGTAGAAGGCCTGATTCTTGTCCTCAGAGGGTCTTTCAAATAAGTGAGCTAACATTTGCTCACCTGAAAGAAATAGCTGGCTAAAGAGGAATTGAAAATATTTATTTCTCTGAGAAAGGTGTCGTAAAATGAGCATGAAATAAATGTGTCTCATGCATACTATCTATAGTTCAATTACTCTCATTCACATCCAGTATTTCTGCTATTAGTGTTCCAGAAAGAGAAGTATGACAGAATGGTGTGGTAGAACACTAGGCCTTGAGTGAGGTTCCTTTTCAGACTGTTGCTGCATTCTCTTTAGTTTGCAGAAGTCTTGCTTAATTAATTTATGGAAAAAAACAAATGCTCCTCTGCTAGGGCTTATCAAGTGATGTAATCTCTTAAATTGTATGCTTTGAAATAGAGCCAACTTCTACAGAAGAATAATAACTTCTTTCATACTACTTTTGCAGGAGAATCACCAATAAAGCTAGCTTTTAAGAGTCTGCAAATGCTGATAACTCCTGAACCAGAATTAGATTTCCTAGCAGCAATCAAAATTGCGGTATCTTCAAAAGCAAAACATTGGCAACTGCCAGAAAAAAAGCCTGTGATAAGAAAAATGGTTATATTTTCGTAGCGAACTTCAACAATCATCATTATTATCATTCTCAGAAATTACCTCTTAGGGAAAATGCCTTCACTGTAACACTGTTAGCAGTTTCGTTTGACAGGTATGAAGCTAGTTGCCTTGTAGAGACTGAACTGCCCTCTTGCATACATGTCTGGTCTTCAGGAAGAAATGCAATTATGTTTAACCATTGTAATAAATAACACATTTGTGAACAGAACTCGTGGTTCTGGCCTACAACAGCCATTTACATGCAACACATCAGGCTGGGCAGTCTTGCATAAATTTGGACTCAAGTCATTTCCTTTCAGCCATCAGGCCTGGTGCTGAGCATGATTCATCCCTGCTGTCTGGACTCATCAGCACGTGTAACTGTCCTGCTGGTGGGATTAGGGTGTTGTTTGTACTAAGGCAACAAATAGGAAAAAACAACAAAACCCCAACATTTTTGGTTTGATTTTCTCATGTATTTGGGGGTATGCAGACATAAGATAAAGAAGCTAATCTTTCTCCTAAATGAATTTGCAGTTTCAATGTCAGACAGGGCAGTAGATAAGCCAAAAAAGACAAGAATGGCGAAAAGAAAGTGTCACATACAGCTTTCTAGTCGTCCCATAAAAATAGAGAGACACCTTTAGGTTCCAGTGCTGTCCATCTGTCATCTTTTGCCACTGTGCACATTGATATATAATAGCTTTTTAAAATTTGTGGATTCGTATTTGTATCTCAGGATTGGACTTCATGGCTTTGATTACTGTGCAGACTCACCAATGAGCGCATGTCCATTTTTCTCTCTTTTTCAGGGGGAACAGCTTCCAGACGGAAGGGCTTTTTGGGATGCATCCGATCTCTGCATTTAAATGGACAGAAACTTGACCTCGAGGAGAGAGCTAAAATGACACCTGGTGTTAAACCTGGATGCCCAGGACATTGCAGCAGTTATGGGAACCTGTGCCATAATGGAGGAAAATGTGTGGAGAAATATAATGGTTACTTCTGTGATTGTACCAACTCAGCCTATGAAGGACCTTTCTGCAAGGAAGGTAGGCAGCAAGCTTTGATCCCAGGACTTTGGTGGTTTGTGCAATAACTCTGAATTACAGCACCATTTCACCCATGTCAGCTTGGTGTCCCCCTGTTGCAAGATGTTGTATTATCAGCTGTCCCTTCAGTGTTACTGTTTATCTTAAGCAGGCTCTAAGACCTCCTTTTGTTGACTTCAGTGTTGGCCCCAGAAATTAAAATGGTGTTAGTTGTACTAGCAAAGTTTACAGCTATATGCCGCTATGATTCCCGTGTTCCATTGTATATAACTATCCCCAGACATTAGGAAAAAGGGCTGAAATTTTTCACAGCAGGTGTTTGCCCATGTCTGAATATTTAGTTTGCTTGTTTTTTAAACCTCATCTTATTTTGTTCACCTTAACAAATCCTTAAGAGCTTTTCTTTACAAAGTTTTAGAGCATCGATGTGACAAAAAGAAGTAGTCTTTTTACGTTGTTTTTGCCATTCCTGTGACAACTCATCCAAACGTTAAGAAATTTTTAAAATAAGCATGAAGCATTCAGGAGAAAACTGATTTGCATGGCTTAGTCCTTGGCGAATGTGTCCTCACTGAACCTTTCTGGTGGCTTATAGGAGATGCTGTCAACACCAGAAAAAAGCAGGGCAAATAAGGAACATCTAATTTAGAGAGCATGCTTTTTCTAACTACAAAATCACTGCTCAGTAACAGCAAGGTGCAGTGTGAATTTTTAATTTCCATGGCTGTCCCCCATTTCACAAATGCAACAGGTTTGGTAAGTGGGCTGCATCATCTGCTGGTGTAAATTGGCTTAGCTGTTGTCATGGTTTAGGAATGGTATTCTCTAATTTAGTGTTTCCACTGAAACCACTGAAACCATGGAATGAGCTCACTCATTCTCCTCTCCCCTCTGCCTCCCCCTTTACTGCACAAAAGGTAAAGATCTCAAATTGAGACAAGAACAATTTACTGGAAACAGCAATGAGATTAAAAAAACCCATACAGTAACAACAACAGTAGAGGATACAAGAGGATACAATTCACACCTCCCTCCACCACCACGCTAGGCTGACCTGGAAGAGAGCCCTTCCCCCATCCCCCAAAAATGATGTGGGGTGGTATAGAATAAACTCCAGGTCCTAGCCATGCCTCATCCTGGCTACTGCAAAAGTTAACCTCGTCCTGGCCAGAACCAGGACAGTTGTTCTGCAGTCCGTGGAACTGTGCTCACTTACCCGAGCTGAGGTTTTGGCATGGATGTTGCAGCAGACATCTCAAATACCCCCATAGTGACCCATTCGAAGATGCTGCTGTAAAAGTGAAGCTGCTTTACTGGAGAGTCACCACCCTGACTTCACTGAAGAAAAACCCTGCTGTTATCCTGTGTCATTCATGGTCAGGCTGTGTTGTGTTTAGTGAAAACAGGAGCATGAGTTCTCAGGATCTGAGGATGCACAGGTAGATGTTTCTCTTCATTTGATGCTCCCAAAGTTCTTCAGTAAGCTTCCCTTACTGGCTGTCTTTGGTCAATGTGTTACTTTAATAATTAATTTCTTTTAAAAAGGAGACTGGAAAGAACAAATCTATTGTGGGGGCAAGGCAGAGAATATTGCCTTACGTGTCACTGTCAGAAGATGGTGAACAAAGCATTTATTTGGCTGACAGACACCTGGGCTGTTCCATCTTGTGGAGTTCTGACTCCATCACTGAAATAGTTGAATTTATGTCTCCATGCACTGTTTTTCCCTGTGCCAGACAAACAATCTGTAAGGAAGGACACACTGCTTATACAAATGAAGGAAGGATGATTTCAGCTGGATCAGGGGTGTTTTGCGGTGTTCTACTTCTGAGGCACTCAGTTCCTGTCCATCCCTACCTGGGAGATCTGAAAATGCAGTAGCTGAAATCATTCCTTTGGTTTATATCTGCTTTCAGAGGTTTCTGCATTATTTGAAGCCGGCACTTCTGTAACCTATACTTTCCAAGAACCTTATCCTGTCACAAAGAATGCAAGCACCTCAAGCTCCGCCATTTATGTGGATGCTGTCATGTCCAAGGAGAATATCGCGTTCACCTTTCTCACGGCACACACTCCAAGCCTTCTGCTGTACATCAACACCTACTTTCATGAATATTTGGCTGTGATTCTCTCCAAGAATGGTAAGTAGTCTTGATTTGCTACCGAAGGGAGACCAGTGTAACTCTGAAGTTTTTTGGGGTGTTTTTTTGTTTGGTTGTGGGGTTTTTTTGTGGGAGAATAGTATAGAATTCTGCACTGATTTAAGTTCATTTCTGTGTCTGCAACTTTATCAACTTCGTGGTGTTCAGTTCGTGAAGATGGCCATCACTCTTGTTTATGTCCCTTTATTTGGCATTCGGTGCTACACTTGCCTATTCAGTCTTTGAGTAATCATGTTGTTGGGGCTTAAAATGTGCTTTGACTTCCATTTGGCAAGACTGTTCAATAGTAATTCCTTGCTATTTATTCCACACTGAGATCCATTAGGCCACCAAGATAAGAGAATGAGAAATACCATGTATGTACAAAAGCACTTGGTGCGCAAATATATTTATAATTTTATCTTTTGCATTCTGTCTTGGCGCATGTACTGCTCCTCACTGGATTGTTTCGGTGGAATATGGCTAGTATGTCTGAATATTAAAGCTAGAATATGTCGAAGTTTTCTGGTTTACTGACCAAAACATGAAGTGTAAATCCATTTCCTGTTTAAAGATACTTGACGTGGGTACTTTTTGAAAGTCTGTTAAGATTTTAGGGGCACAGACCCTTTGTCTTCTCAGTAAAACTCTGGCTCCTCAGTCCTTGCAGTGCTTTCAGAAGACTCACTCCAGACAAATATCATCCTAGAGAAATGGGGAAATTTGAATTTTTCAAGAGTTATCGGGCACTGGAAGTGATGAGTAAGCGTGTTGGTGAGTCAGTAGCCCGTGGCAGAACAATAGAAAGTTAATGTCATGTGGTTGAATATGTAGATTTGACCAAATGACCCAGACCACTCTGAAGCCTTGAAAATTCCAAAATAACTAAGCTTTCAAGTACTGTCAAATGAAGCCATAGGAGATTAAAAAAAGAAAAAAAAAAGGTTTTATTCTCGATATGGAGTTTGCAGTAGTTTATCTCGTGGTTATGTCATATGGATAGCATTGAAGCTGGCATGGGATGAGTACCCTAATCCCTGGGAGGGGCAGCTGGAATAGTGACTGCCTGAACCAATCCTACTCCAAGCAAAGCTGCGGCAGGGAGGTGGGACTACTGAGGTGACCCTAACCCTCTCCTGTCCAGTCCCAGATTTCCATCTCAAATTTGCTGTTGTAGACCAGTGTTTATGATTTTTGGATGTATGAATATTCTAGTGTGTAGCTCCAGGGTGATGGAGGTTAGCCCCTGCTGAGGTGAAACCTTGGAATCTGCTTCTCAGTTACACGCAGGTCTCTTGATGCCACTCAGGCAATTGGAAATAGCCCTAAAGTTAATGACAATGTAATAACCATTTAAATCACCTTTATTGCTGCCAGAGTAGTCTAAAATGACCTTAGAAACATGAGTCAATTGACTTTTATTGATGGAATACACTATAAGCAAGCTATAATTGTGAAGCTCTAGAAGGGGGTCTCTAATAGTGCCTGGGGAAGGGGTTGGGATCAAGACTTCAGGATGTCTTGTAGCAGCTCAGCAGGAGCAGAGCTTGTGAAAATGAAAATGACCTTTCATTTTGTCAGCTGCAGCATCTGCAGATTTCAGCTTTGGCTTAGGTGGAGACAGGCGCGCTCAGTACATGTGGAAATTAGATGGAGCAGGTCTCGGCGTAGTCAGGCAGTACAAACAATGGTGCTTTTCTCAGATCTGCACCTCTTTTTATTCACTTGTAATATGGTGGTAACGGTTGTTTAGAGGGTTGGCGAGCTGTCAGGCTCCAAAAATCTGGACTGTAAAGTGTAGCACTATATGCAAAGAATGATTAAGATAACTAGCTGACCTTTAACTCCTAAAAGTCTCCTTCGGGATTACTCAGTGCATGCTTCTGTGACATTTTTTCAAGACAGTCATTTTAGTCATGTATATTCTCTGCCTTTTGTCCCAAATGGAATAATTAGTTAAATTTCATGTCCTTTTACTTTTTAGTCTTGTTGGAATTGAAATTATTCCAATGAAAATAATGTTCAGATATGTTACTCTTTCTTCCTCCAAGAGGTTTATGCTTGCCATAAAGTTACTGGACTATGAATATCAATGTCCTTTGTAGCATTAAAAGTGAGTGTGATTCCTTCTCTCTTATTGGCTCACTTTCAAGGAATCTTGCTGAGTCTGACAGTGCATAGTAGGACATAAGCAGGTCCCTGCTGGATAACTGATTGGTTAAATAAAGGTTAGGCTCCTGGAGAAATGGGAATGGGCATTCTCACTTAGGAGATGAGCAGNCAGTAATACTCTTTACCATAATCCCAAGTCCCTTTCCACTTGTTAGAAACTGTAGTGGAACAGTCTATGTATAATTTAATACTTCACCTTTTGTGACTATTTTTGAAGCTACTACTCATGTATTCCATTATTCCTCTTTTCTATTATCCACAAAATAACTAGGCAAATTATTAGTTAATAAAAATGACGGTGAGAAGAATGTTT
>VZTA01012731.1:0-14807 GCA_013398855.1 Mohoua ochrocephala | reverse complement strand
GCTCGAGGGAAGCGACGCAGCGGATACCGGGTCAGCTCTAACACGATGGTAGTTCTAAGCAGTAGTCCTTCAAACCTGAGGAACTGAGCACATGATAGAAAGCGACCTTTCTGTGACAGCATCACAATCAAAGGATGTGGTGTCTTAAAAACACCTATGTCCCCTTGGTTCTGCTCTGGTCTATAACGCTGCCTGTTTGCTTAGATCAGCACCTCTTGTAGTCATTATAGCCATCTCCTGTACAGCTGGAAGGTAAAAAGATCAGGTTTAAATGTATGTTCCTGTTCAGGTAGAACAGATTGAACCTCATTCTGCTGTCAGCCACCAGACAGCAAGGCAAAGAAAACATTTCTGCACCAACATTTTTAGATCAAAAGAAAACAAGTGATGAGCAGTGGAGATGTAAGTCAGGATAAGACTGATATAATCATCGCAGTCCTTTGGTCGTTCTGAATGCATCCTACAAAGCCTAGGAAAGGGAAGCCTGGGTAAATAAGATGTTCAGCCTGCCTGGAATTGTCTGTCACTTCTGAGAGAAGTGCAGCTGAGGGTCAAAGCATATTAAATAATTTGCATCTGGAGCGTCTTTCAACAGCAACGCTGATAGTGCCATTTGTGCTGATATTTCTTGTGGGGAAGTTACAAACGAACATCAAAAGACTGAAATTTTCTCTTCAGTTTTATTGAGTATCCAGAAGATTGGGTGATTGCTGGAGCTCAAGAGTCCACAAAATTGTGTTTGGAATATCATGACAATGGACTTTAAACAGTAAATAAAAAATACTGAAATTTAGATTTTTTTAACAGTCTAATCGAAAGCACCAGAAGGAACCTTCTGGTGACATGTCAACATTTCCACAGTTGGTGACAATCAGAGTCAGTAATTCTAGTAAAAACTTACTGTAAGTAATTTTTTTTTGCGTAGCTACAAAGTAGGTTCAGAAGTCAATATATAAGAATAATGAAAAAGGAATGCATATGTAATTTTAAAACACCACATTTAATCTATTGATTTGGTTTGGTTTCTTTGCTTTATTTTTTCTTATTTGAATACCAAAAGGATATACCATTAGGGTATGGAGTGTTCTTTTTGACTGTCTTTCACCGAAGGGTGCATGAGAATGGAGAAGAGCTCTGGCAGGAATTCTTCCCTGTTAGCAAGCAATGGTACCTAAGTTTGGAAACATGATGGTTGTTTTAAAAGCTAGCCAGACAGAAAAGAAGACACAGAATAGTAGTATGCAAATAAGAATATAAACAAATATAAAAGAAAGTGAATATTTTTTACATTAGAAGATGTCATAATGGAAAATATTTATAGCAAAACATTAGTAGATCAAGACATTTGAGAAGCAAATATGTCACACTGTGTATTAGTAAGATATATAGAGATAGTCTGTGAAAAAAAGGGAACAATTTATTAGGTTGGTTGTACAGTGAATAATAACATATTTGTAATAAAGTAGGAATTACAGATTATAAGTGTTCATAAAATTTCTTCATGACAGAAAACAGTTATAATAATTCTGACTCATTTTGCACTAAAAAAAAAAAAAAGACATTCAGGCAAGACGTGGGATGAGAGAAGGATCCAAGGGCACTTTCCTTCAAGCATGAGAAGCCCAGTGCAAAGGCAAATACTGTGATCATTTGTACATGTGTTTGGTACACCGAGAGAAACCAAAGACATCTAAGGTACCCAGGGGTCTGCTCACTGACATCACTGAATCTAGATTAAGCTGTTCACACCCTTGGAAAAGATCTGTGCAGACTGCAGGTAATAGACCGTGGTGAGACAAGGAAGACACCTTTAGAATCTCCCAACATAGAAATCAAGATGTATGCTGCATGAACAAGAGACAGAGGCTCAAATGCACTTTAAAGCTTTATGTCAGCTAACTCCTCGGCTGATATATGGAAGTAGGGATAAAGTTTCACTGTCATAAAATGTGGTCTCATGAAAATTCTATTTTACAAGGCAGTTCTTTCCTTTCTTCCTCAAAAAGACTTAATTTTAGTTATCTTCACATTTCAGTCCCTCCAAATGATTTTTTCATTGTGCTTTTAAAGTTTAAAACAAGATCTGTCAGAACCAGCACAAGTTTTCAACTGCAGAAAATCCAGAATGCATTCTATTAATTTTTACAGATTTATACTGGAATTCTTTAAAAGCTCACCTGTGTATCTAAATGGGCATAAACTATGCATGTCATTGACACTTGACTGCATCTGGATGTGTACAATTACGACTGGAGAAAAAAGCTATGTTCTGCTTCAGCTCCAGTCCCACCACTGTTCCTGGTGGGAGCTGGCTCTGGTCAGGTTGACAGCATTGAGCTCATCTCCATCTCTATATCATGAAGAAAAGGGAAGAAAATTAGCCTGACGGTCTGTTTCTGTTCTTCTAGGAGTCAAACTGACACAATTTTTTATAAGGCAAAGAAACGATGTTGAATTCTTTGTCCTGTTCTGGGTTTGTATGGACTGGCTCTCCCAAAGCAGTGGTTTGCAACACTCAAAATACAAGTATTGGTCATCAGACTCTTCCAGCACTTTAATTATTTTTCCTCAGTTCAGCAGATCTGCACTGACCTCACTGAGGGGTCTTCCTGTTGCTTCTCTAAAATTTATCAATTTCTTCACACTTTCCCTCATGCTAAAGGTCCAGATTTTGTTGAGTTTCTTTAGCGGAGAGGACAAAGCTAAACCAAGTCCTGCCATAGACCCAGCTGCATGATCATGGGAGTGCAGCCCTCCTTCCTGATACAGCAAGGCATTCCCTCTTTTTTTTTTAAGTGGGCCAACAGTAATATTCAGTGACTCTAATAGACGATGCGTCTTCTTCACTTGATTTAAGTCTTTGGGGAGATAAATTTGTACTGCTAGCATCCACAGTGTGTGAAGCTGAGGAAGACACAGATGCCAGTCATCTGCTTGGCTACATTTCCTCACAGGGAGAGAGCCTTTTCTGCTCTGGAAACTTACCAAGACTGTTTAGCGTATATTAATTTTTTATTGCACAATATCTCTGTGCTTTACTGTACAGAAGGAGTCCTAATCTTTTCTTGTCCTTCAGCTGCCTCCATCTGTCCTGGGAATTGTGCCAACACAGGACAATAGTCAGTGGGACTAAAGTGAGTATTGGAGTTAAAGTGCTTAAAACAGCTGGAGAAATCTGCATTCTTGAGCATTCAGAGCCAGTAGCCCTGAGGGATCCTGGCAGGTGGAAAAGGACCGGGAGAGCCTCTTGGAGAATCTCGCACTACAGCTATGCTCACATCTATTTATTTTAATTAAATAAAACATTTTTGTAGCCTGCATAATGGCATTCTGGCATTCTTCTGAAGCACTAACATGATTTAGGCTCAATATAAGACTGAATAAATCAGTGGCAGACTATGGTGCAGAAATGACTGCACCCAGTGAACGCCTGTATAAATTCTGGGATAATTTGAGACAATTTTTAAAAATATCATCTGCGCAGAGATTTTTGGTGCAATTTTTCCTATTAATTGCTAGTGAAATTTGATTGAACTCGATGAAATCAGGGCAAGGCTGTTTTAATCCAGTCACCCAGTGAGCTCTGTGTGCCCCTTCTTCCCCTCCCTATTGCAACACCTCTGTGCTATGACTGGGGCAGAATAATCAGTACATGCCCCATTTTTCATTAATGAGAGTGTTATGGTATCTTTTATGTAGTATATGTCAAAAACCATATACTTTCCCTTCAGGAGCTGTCTGTCAGATGCTGTACTCAAATTGTGTCAAATTGCTATAGGATATTGAAGTGACTAATTGTGAAAAATAAAACTGGCCGTTTCCCACTTACTGAGTGAGTATACACTCTTCTCTAGTTCTACTATATCTTAGAGGAAACATAATTCTATACTAGAAAATTAGTTTTACTGTATCTTTCCTTTCTGCAAGCATTTGCAGGCCATGGTTTGAAGTCAACAATGCTGGTGAAGCCTTAGCTTTGACAAAAACAATTCAGCAGTGAAGTAAGAGAAACTCAAATATTGCGCTCAGACGAATTGGTATATACCCCGCAAAAAACAACTGAAGAAGTTTCAGTGTTCTCCTAATATAGTATATAAGGTTGGAAATATCTTTTCTGTTAGTCTAATAAATGATCCAGTTGAAAACCAAAAAGCATGCATTGAAATTATTTGTCATGAATCTGCCTTTATATTCAGATGCAACCTACCTGAACCAATCTGAAAGCCTCTTTTACTCAGCCCTGGAAGCCTTTCATTTTCCTTCTTGAAGAACTGAATATTGCTTATCAGCAGCATACTCCCATAAACTTAGCCTCCAAGCCTGGGATGGGAATCGTTTGGAACAATCTTAGCTCTTCCTCCCTCCCGCCTTCCACTCACCAACTATGGGTCCACAAGCAATTTTTTTCAACAGCTTCCAAATTGGCCATAAACACCAAATCAGATGCAAAAACATTTGTCACTGAAAGATCAAATCTGAACTGTGTGACTTGTATAGTTCCATAATTGAGTTTGCACATGATAAACTTTCCGAGCTCTGCACTAAGAAGCTCTGAAAGGCTTTGTGGTTTTGTGGTGAGAGCGATGAGCTTGGCCCCAGCGGAGAGGGCCATCCTCTGCACCTGCAGGCACTGGTAGCACTGCACACCAGTCCTGCCCCTCAGCTGGGCACCACTGCCCGGAGCATCATGCAGGGCAGCAATGGTAGGATGCAGTAAGTTCATTTTGCAACCCCAAGACGAGCAAGAAGATGATTACCAAGACAAGACAGTCACAGGCCCCAAAACTGTTTTACTAGGCTAGGCCACAAGCATTGCTATCATAGCTGGCTTATAGTCAGCTGCATAAGATGGGCTATGAGAGCTTTGTTACCAAAAAAGGGTAGACTTGCCCCTCTTTTGCACATTCCCTGCCTCCCTTGTGCTGGCCTTAGCAAACTTACAGTCTTGTGTTCAGACAGATCAGGAAAATATTTTTATTTTTATTAGTCCTCTTAACTCTTGTAAGGAAAACAGAACAGCGCAAAACTGATGCTAAAAACATTGCAAGTTTTAAACAAGTGCATAAAAACACTGGAAAGTTATGAATGAATAAATAAATATATTAATTTGCTCTATAAAGTGTAAGAAATTGGTATGTAAATCCTTTGGAAAATACTTGTTCTCGGAATATACTTAAGCCACATCTCGGTTACAGAGCTCTGTTATAGCCACAGCCCTGTTATCGGGGTCAACAGGTAACTTCAAGTCCATAAAAGTGAACAAGGGCTTAAAACTACAACTCATTCACAAATGTCTAAACTTAGACATTCAAGTCCATGTTTGAAGCCCATCCCAAGCCCAGCTAGGGATGATCTCATTATTGAGACTATTGCTTAGCTTCCTGTCCCGCCACTGCAAGAAAGCATAGCGTTGCTATTTGCAAGCAGTCAGTAGTAAAAATTAATTTGATATGGTAACTGTATCTGACTGCCTAATTATAGGTAAAGAGCTCAAGGATCTTCAAGAAGTCATTTATCTCATTTCTGACAAATTCTATCCTAAGCTTCTTGAAAAGACCTCCAATATTATGTATATAAAAGAATATTTCACAATATTTGAGACAGCTGATCAATCTAGCCCAAATTCCATGGGCTCCCCATTTCATGATGGAGTTGTGTGTGCTGTAAGAGAGGACTGCTTCATAACTGAATGGCTCAACAGTGTAAACCCTGACAAAAAGCCTGCAAGGCTCTCAGCTGGCAAATTCCTCTGACATCAGATAGACTTTCCGGCAGACAGCTACTGCTCTTTCACACCACCGTATTTCTCCACTGTATTATTATGCTTTTAAAAATAATGGCCATTCTCTCAATAAACATTGTATATTTCACTTTATATGGTTAAAGAGCAGTAGAGTCAAAATGGGGCTTTCACAAGTTTCATTAGAGTTTTCTTGTCAATGAAAACTTCTTTCCATCTTTTTCAACTAAATAATTAAAATGCAATAAATTTTAATCTTTTCTTCTATGTTTTTGACATACATGCATAAGTTTGTGGGCAAAAGTAGCTGTAAACACACTGAAGAATATGAACTATAGAAGACTGAACCCCCAATTCAACAGATCAAAAAGTACTCTCTTTCATTACACCTGTGAACAGAACTGATTAAAGGCTATCAGAAACATGGAAAAACAGGAAAGGAAAGATATTGGTACCTGTAATCTCAGGAGGTCACCTTCATGCCATTGGGATCTAAGGCAAATTTAGATCATCAGTGGATTTTCTCCATAAACTCGCATCGTGCTTCGTCCCCTGTAGTGGGTTGACCTCGGCTGGGTGCAAGACACCCACCAAAATCTCTCTCTCACTCCCCTCACAAATGGACAGGGAGAGAAAGTAGAACAATGGGTTCATGGGTTGAAATAAGACCGGGAGAGATCACTCACCAAATATTGTCAGAGGCAAAACAGATTTGAATTAGAGATATTAATTAAATTTTATTACTAACAAAATCAGAGCATGATAATGAGCAGTAAAATGAGACTTTAAAACACCTTCCCCCCACCCTTCCCTCCTTCCCAGCTCTGCTGCTTCCTCCCCAGCAGCACAGGGAGACAGGGAATGGGGTTATGGTCATTTCATCGCATGTTGTTCCTGCTGCTGCTCAGAGAGAGACATCCTTCCCCTGCCTCAGCGCGGGGTCTCCCCAGTGGGAGACAGTTCTCCATGAACTTCTCCAGTGTGAGTCCACCTCATGAGCAACTGTTCTCCGTGAACAGCTCCAGTGTGGGTCTCTTTCCACAAGGTGCCATCCTTCAGGCANTGCTCCGGCGTGGGTCCCTCACGGGGTCAGAAGTCCTACCAGGAAACCTGATCCAGCACAGGCTCCTCTCGCCATGGGTGCTGCAGGTGGATCTCTGCATCCCTGCGGATCTCCATGGGCTACAGGGGAACCTCAGCTCTGGTGCCTGAAGCACCTCCTGTCCCTCCTTCTGCACTGACCTGGGTGTCTGCAGGGCTGTTCCTCTCACATATTCTCACTCTACTGTTCTCTGCCCACAATTACGCATGCACAATAGGTTTTTTTCTTCTTAAATCTTTTGTCACAGAGCTGTTACCACCATTTCTGACAAGCCCAGCCTTGGCCAGTGGCACCTCCATCCTGGAGCTGGCTGAGACTGGATCTGTGGGACACAGAGGAAGCTTCTGGCAGCTTCCCACAGAAGCCACTCCTGTAGCAGCCCCACTACCAAAACCTGGCCATACAAAGCCAATATATCCCCTAAAAAACGGTATTTTTATCTGTCTAGTATGTTCCTGTGCAGCACTAAAATTAGGTAAACATTAGAGGGAATTTCACTTCTGCAGGAAACATTAATTAGTAGGAAGGGGTGAAATTCCTAACAATATTACTACAAGCAATTCTGAAAAGTGCCTTATTGGAAACAAAGAAATGATCTTATAGAAATGTTTCATGATAATAACACTGTGTTTCCTGAAAAAAATCAATTATATTCTCTAATAAAAGACAAGATTGAAATAACAATGTTATGAAGGTACAAAAGATGATAGAAGGAAATCACCCTGAGATATCTGATTTCAATTCAAAGTGGTTCAAAATCAAGTCTTCCTTAGAAAAAGACTGAATTTGCCAACACAGCATCAAACAGCCCTCATT
This sequence comes from Mohoua ochrocephala, assembly GCA_013398855.1. Taxonomy (NCBI): domain Eukaryota; kingdom Metazoa; phylum Chordata; class Aves; order Passeriformes; family Acanthizidae; genus Mohoua; species Mohoua ochrocephala. The sequence goes on along the minus strand of VZTA01012731.1, from coordinate 7,149 downwards.
TGAACTTTAATTAAATTTTGGCTTTACATTTTGGAATGCACTAAATATCAGAAACCTACTTTACTAATAAAGCTGTTACAAGGCAGCAAATTCACAACCATGCTCAAAAGAACGATATTCGCGAATCATATTATCAAATAAAGGAAATATGTAAACCTGGAAACTACACAAATATCAGGTTTTCAAAGAGATATAAGGCCACTTTTCTATTCTATGGGCTATATCAAAGCAAAATTTTCCTGCCATTTCCACCATTAAATAGTTCATACAGTTAGTGTGTACAGTAGTATGACATAAAAACATACAATTACTGGAAAATTAATTTTGATTCCAGTAAGATACTGGTGGTTTTTTAATTTCATTTTTCACATAGAAAGTCTTGTTAATCACAGCACAAATAAATATTTTAACAACTGGAAGTCCTCCATTCCTTAACAATTCTAGATCAATTGCTGTGGAAATCCATGAAAAGTGTTAGTACCTTGCCTGCCTAATGATTACTGTAGTGATAAGTTTGTAATCTCTTGGGATCCAGGCACAGAAGCTTATTAAATAAGCTTTCTTGCTGAAGAAGTTTATAAATGCCACATTTCCCTGTTTGTCAACAGTGGTAGGTATTGCAACATTTAATAAACTGGGGAAGGATGTGTCAGCTTGATGTTTAGGAAAGGATTAACATGTATCTAAGGTGAGCTATCTTTTGAAGTCTTGTCAAAACAAACAAAAAAAAATCTTATACTTTGAAGTGTCAGCAAAAAGGTGCCATCACACATCAAGAAAAATTGTTTGCCCAGGAAGCTAAATATCTTAATTCACTAAAATCACAAATAGTTATTAACATATTTAAAAATAGGTCTATTAAGAAGTCCAGTCAACTTAGTGCTTGAGGTTAAGCAAGGAACAATAAAGAGAGGTTTTTTCCCATCTGTATGATCTTTAGATGACCTGGCGATTGAATGGATGACATGGTGACTGAGCTGTTTCGGGGAGATGGAGCATGTTACACTAACATTCAATGAGCACAGAACTAATTAGTCTGGCCAGCCAAGATGCTTCACTAAAGCAAGGATAGGTTACACCAAAACTGTCCATGTCAGTCCTTGTCCAAAGGCATCAGTGGTAGGCGTGTGGCCTCACCCCACTTCCCTTAAACCCATGTTCTCCTCTGTCCTGCCACACCGAATACTGACACCAGCCTTGTGCTGACCATCGTGCAAGATGTCAATGTGAAGAGACTAAAACCTTTCTTCCCAGAGAGAAAACAGAGGAGTGGAATTCAGAAACTCATACACCGATGTCACACTAGCATTCAAGGGAAGCTTGAGATGAAACAATAGGAAAAAGCACACTTACTGATGCACACACAGTCATGCCAGCACTGTGCGCTCCTTTCCCTGACCAAAACCCAACTGTGCTCACTGCCAAAGGCAAGTGGGCACCTCTGGCCTGCCTACAGCCTCCAACAGGGGCATGCACACAAGGCACATTGAGGGAAGATCCTTCTTTTTGCCCTTTTTTATTTCTTGAATTTGTTGTGAAGCAAAAATACTGAATCTCTATCAAATTGCTTCTAAGCTGTCAATAAACAGACATTTCCTAAAACCTGTGAATATGTGAGTTTTTGCAAGGTCTTTGGAAGGTATCTGAACCCGTTTCAAAACAGATTTCTGGGACATTTCTGAGCTGCAGGCTACCAATGCAAGGCTGCAGTCTACAAGTGGAAGTCTAACAACTTTAACAAAGAGCTTTTATTCTTTCTGTACCAAGCCTGACATATAATTGAAAAAGCTAATTGAAGTCACCTGACTTCCAGAAAACTGGTGTTGCTGTGGCATTAGTGAGCATTTTGTCATGGGGATTTTTGAATTTTTTTAAGTTTTGCATCTTCACAGATACACAGAGGAGCAGCACAAACATAGCCCTATTAATATTCCAGCTATTTCTTTCTTAATAACAACACCTCAGTGAAATCAGGAAGCCCTCCAATGCTTGTAGTACTTTGTTTATTCAGAGTCTTAAGTTGTCTCAGCAGTTACAGTATAATTGAGAAAGAAATAAAGAGTCAATGTGTAATAGAACTTTTTAAAAGGAAAACACTAGAATGTCAACTACACAAACTCCAGTTTGTAATATTTTTTGATACCATTGTGAATATTAAGCTTTCATCACAAGTACCTCCTGTACCAAGCTTTATCAGGAGAGAAGGAAAGACTGCAGGAGACAGCTAATTTAAATCGAAGTTAGTTTAGAAGTTAGCATGAATTCAAAAGTTACCAATTGGCCTTTAAAACCACCTTAAGCATAATCATGATTCTTAAGTTATGAAATTTTATTTCTTTCTTCATCAGAAAATATTAAAAGATAATGTCACATACGTAATACCCGTAAAATTCTCTACACTGACTTTCATGTGCTTCACTATAAATATATTTTAGATCAAGTATCAGCATAATCCCTAATTCCTCTTAGCAACATTAAAAGGAACCCAACAGTTTTAGTTATTTCTTACCATATGAATGAAAGAAATTTCAGAGAAAAGGGTTTGAATAAAATCCCTATTATAACATCCAAGTTGCAAATGCAGAAGAGACAAGTGCTTTTTAGCACACTCACTCAGCATCATGTGCGTATGACCCAATGCAAACATTCACCCTCCGTGCCCTCCTGTGCGTTAAGGTAAATGGTTTCTCCAGCAGAGTTGATGTGGTCCCACTGGTGTCCCAGTGCCTGGGAACATGGTCCTGGTGCAGAGGGAGCCCCTGTGTGAACCAGTTTGGGTCTGACGTGGAGGCAGGGCTACGGGACCTGGGTGACTGGGTGGCAGAGAGCCGCTCCTTGTAAAACACTCCTTTTTTTTGTGTGTTCTGACTGCTGAGGAGTCACTGCTGTTGTACACCCTGGGGACTGAGCCCACATTGTGGAATTCAGGCAATTTTTCACAGTGAGAAAAACTCATTGTGGAATTTAGACAATTTTTCACAGTGACCTAGGCAGATGACCAAGTTCAAGGCTCAAGCACCAAATGCCAGGATGAACTTGCTTTGCAAAGTACTGATAAAATCTCCCTGTATGTGTGTGCCAGATCTGCACAATAGTTTTTCAAACCATGAGACCAGCTCTGCAAGGATCTCTTATAATTATCCAAAATCAATCATTGCAACTTCAATTTTTTCATTTTATTAATAGTTGAGTCAGAAGTTATTACTATAACTGTACAGAAATGTATGAAATCAATAACACATGCTGAGCTGTGGAACTTTAAATAAAAAATAGAATCTCTGAAGACTTCAAACACTTAACTTGTACTTACAGTTCATCAGAGACACTCAACAAATTTATGTAAGAACTTTTCTTGCAGTGTTTACTTATTCATAGCCCTCAGTTGTACCAGACTCCATTTCCTCAGTGGGAGGAGGTGACATTTGTTTCTCCAGTCTGCACCTTGGACAGTCCCAAGAGCAGATTTTATCAAACTGTTACACTATATATGGTTGAGGAACAAAGCATGTGGTACTACCACTCACGTCATTCCGCCTTTCTGATTAATCACCAGCCACCTAAGCAAACGACAGGAGCAGTTTAAGCCACTAGAGACACCAGGGCAGACTACTATCTACTGCAAAGTGGCAATGGTTGTGCTGATTTTGAAAACTTGGCCTTAGGAAGAGTGCACTGCAGTGTTTGACACCAGCATTCACTGCCTGGGAGCAGGAACCTGCAGTGCTTTAAGCAGATCACACCGATCACACCCAGCACAGCACAGATTCGTACTGACTTTTACTGTATCTTATGCAGTTCACCTTTTCCAAACCCACCATCCTCCTTTTCTTTCCCTGGAGCTGAGGCAAGCAGTGCCATCAGGAACACCTTGAAGTTTAAAAGGGAAACAGCACTACCTTAATGTTTCACATCATACTAAAGTATGCCTTTACACTGTTCTGATTTCAGCACCCTTGAAAGCCTAGGAGTCGGACAGCAAGGTCAGTGATCAAAAAGACAGGAGCAGAACTGCAGGTTCCAGTTGAATCCCAAAAGTACAGTGGCACTGCTTGTCACTGACTACCAAATAAAGATTTTCTAGACAATCACCTTTTTACTTTCTTATCTCCATGCCAACACAGAATTCTAGGTAGCAGCAGTCTCTAACATAGATGGAAAAGGAAAACAGTAGCAAACGTAGAAGGAGATTATGGTCGTTAGTCGGGATTAGTATGAATACAGAGGTTTTTTTCAAATAGGTTTTCTAAATGTCTTGATTTTTTTAATGTTCATTTTAGATACCTTCTTCTTTATTTCTTTCTTTTTTTTTTCTTTTTTTCTTTTTTTTTTTTTAATTCAAGTCTTTTTAATTGATCTTGTGTGTTGATTTCCAGGTAAGAGAAATTTCAGCACCCCATCTGCCCTCCTTTTTTGCCTCATCTTAACAGTTTTGAGGATTTTAAATCTGACTCAGTTCTAGCATATCTTCCACTGATACAAATGCTAGAACTTACTTGACTCACAAGCAGAAGAGTTTTATGAAATGCACAGACCTGGTTGGTCAGCCTAGTGCTCTGCATACCCAGTAGCTATCAGCTGAGTGCAATCCTCAGGTAAAAAGTTGTCTGCACTAATCATCTAGAAAAAATTTTCCTGAGTACATAGTTAATGTAATCTTGGGGTCAGTTTACTATCAATTATCTAAGGTCACGTCCTTCAGCTTAAAAAAAAGGATCTACACATTGTGCTCTTGTAAATTTAATCCTGTACTGTTCAAAAATGCAATAAAACAATGTAATTGTTAATATTGATAAAATAGATAGCAAATATGATATATGAATCATTAAAAAAATGCACATGTCCTTCCTTCTTATTACTGCCATTAAAAATTAATAATTCTTCTGATAACTTAGTAGCTTATCTGAAGATACAAAGGCATATTTTTAAGATTAGACTCAAATTATATGCTTGAAGAGAAAGGATTTCCCTTTTTAATATTGGTCTATGAGAAAAAAATTTCAAGAAAAAAAAAGGGGGAGAAAAGATCAGGAAAATGGATCCTGTTAGTCATGGTATCACTCTTACTTAAGAACATTTTAAAAATTATTCTAGGAAAATTCTATCAATAAATGAAAACACTGTGATTTGGGAGGTAGCAATTTCTAGCACAGCTAGAGAAGTAACAAAGAAAAGAAAGACAAAAAGAGGGTGTTAATGTGAAAGAGGAAAATGTTTGTTAGCTGGAATCAACATTATAATAGAGTTTTTCTCCATTATAAGCTGTCCAGACTCCTGGAAATTTGGTATCTATCACCATGATTTTCCCTTTTATTCTTTTGTCTTTTCTGAGTTGCCATCTAATGCAATTCACCAGATCTGTCAGAGAAAATTAGCAAAGACTGACTGTCCTGCATAATCTTTTCTTAAAATCCCTGGAAGCTGAGTTCAGAGTCACTAGTTTAAATTCTACATCTTTCTTCTATTTCTTTTCTTAAGGGCTATGTTTAGTTTCTCTATCCTCTCTGTAAATCCCCACAAAGAAGAAACATTACCAGAAATATGTCACCTTTTTAAGCCATAGAGCTTTGCTTTGCCTATCTCCATGATTTTAGCTTACAAATTACTTTTCAAAAGCAATTGCTTATGCCTTTTTTTTGATACTCTTCTGTAACACTGGACTCTAGACGGTGTCAAGTGGCACAATTTCTTCTGGTATCAGCACCAATTTACATCAGCTGAGGGCTTGGACCTTTCCATTTCTCAGTTCTTTTGTTTATTCATCCCCCCTAACCCACAGGTATAACTCTTTTATTTTAAATACCATGCTGTTCTTACTGTCTATCCCTTTTATCATCCTCACTGGATTCATGAAATAAAAATTACATTCATTTTTTTTTAAGGGAAAATATAGACAAAATTTGACTCAAAATTACAAACCTATTAAAAAGGATATTTAGCTCTTGGATATTGCAGTGTTTCTACAATGGAATCACAATAAGCATCGGCCAGCACATGTGTCTGGTTTTGGGGTTTTTTTTACATTGAAGACTTCAGGTTAGTTAAAAACTGTGTCTTTCACCTATAAACAACCACCTTTACTTGGTAGCTCAGTTCTACCCCTGCAAGAATTACTCTGGAGATCCAAACTCGGATAAAGTACAGTGACTCATGTGCTGGGCTGGAGGAATACAGCTTGTTGAAAGAACCAGCCTAAGCATCTTTGCGGAACTTATTAGTATCCCTCTCTGCAGTACACACAGCTAGCTCTGACACCACACGATCGCGGAAGGTTTTCTGGGAGAGGTTGTTTGGAACACTAAGCAAAACCAGGGGTGAACGTTATTCTGAAACTTGTTCAAAGTGAGAGAATCTGTAGAACCTTCTGTATTGCACCTGAAATTCTTACAGTTAGAGCAATCAAACCTACTTTTTCATACTGTTATGCACAGGTAGACATAGAAACGACGTCTCTCTGCTCCTAGTTTCCCCATCAGTGTCCTGGCTGCAGCCTGTGACATATGACTGCACAAGTTCTTGTATTGTATGTGGCTCAAGTCCTTTGTGGGCTGGCAGGTGCAGCTGCTATTCATTGCTGACCTCGTACAGTGAGAAGAAAGCAGTAAGGACAGAAAAATGTCAAGTGTCAGTCTGTCTTTCAAAAAGGTTGATTCCATCCAAAACAAGAAAAGGGAGATTGAGATTATATAAATAATGGAAAAACGCCACACAAAACTCGATGACTCCCAAGGTGGAAAGGGAGATCGTGGAATCTCTGTCCTCCGGGATTTTCACCATCTGAGTGGGCTAAGCCATGAACAACCTGACCATTAATGTTACCCCTGCTAAGAGCAGGAAGCAGACTCGAATGACCTCAGAAATCCTTTTCTACCCAAATTATGGTAGGAAAATAGAGAATGATGATTTTAATGGGATTTTTAATAAGTTTAAGGTTTACCCTATGAGCAAATACAATCAGCAACATCCTTCATTAACCAGTTTGTCTGGTATTAAAAGCTTGCCCATAGTCAAGATCTTCTCAGTATGATATCCTCTCTCTATTTCTTAAGCTTTTTGAACAGAAAAACTAACAAAAGCAGTGTCCTGTACTCCTGACCAAAACTTATGGCAACAGACAACACATCTCATTACTTGTTGGGGTGACTCGGCCCT
>VZTA01012728.1:0-22825 GCA_013398855.1 Mohoua ochrocephala | reverse complement strand
TGCTTCCCTAGACAACTCAAGCTCAGGGGAAAAAAAAAAAAAAAGTGTTTTCAAAAATTAAATTGTGAACATCTGAATTTAAAAAAAAAAATACGAACGCAGGTAAGCACAGTTTTCCCCATCAAATCACCAGTAAAAACCATAGGCTGTGACTGACAACAATTACCACTAAATAGCTGTTTTACAGACTACATTCAAAATTCTGAGGCCTCGTTCCTGAGGGACAGTGATCTCTGTCCAGTTCCTAGATGACAGCGGCCACATAAAAAAAAAAAAAAATCATTACCTCTTTCTTTCCTAGATCCCATAATGCATTTTCCAGAGAAGAAATCACTCCCCAAGACAGTTAACAAGCACCACTTACAAACACAAAACTCATTTAAAATCAGCTTTTTAGGGAGGCTAACTCTCAAAGCAATCAAATAAACATCTATTCCATTTTCAAGATCCCATTTATTTTCAGGAATTAGATGTGATGTTATTTCTTCCATATGTAGTTACTTGTACTGAATTACTTTCTTTATTGACTACATTTATTTATTTTTTAAATAAGGATTTAAAATAGCTAGTTCATCACATTTATCATAGAATGATTTCTGGATAAGGTAACTTCAAAAGCATGTCAAAAATACAGATTTTTTTTTTTTACTGTGTTGCTGAAGAACATAGGAAATAGTAACATGAAAATCAGTCTTTCAGAACTACTTCAGATACAGTCAAATAAGAGACCATGCTGAGAAAAACAGCACAAATAAGTTGTTCTGAGCAATATGGGAAACCACATTTGATTTTCTTAAGTTTTAGAGAAATCCCAAGTAAACTACTGTTGATGCTTCCTTTTCTCTTGATAAAACTAGCTTTTATTCTGTCTAAATCAATCTGTGTTGGAGTGCTCATGGGCCTCAGCATTTTCTCTCAAAGCTTGTGCTAATGGCATAATGGCTTTACAATTTAAGTAGAAAAACCTATGAGAGAGAGAAAAGGCTACATAACACAGAAATGAGCAGCGATTCTTTGTCTTGGACCTCCTATCACAGAAAAAAAAAACAACCCAAAGCAATTCTATGTATAGAATTAAAATCAACTAAACTAATTTTCTCTATTCCCTCCGAACGACAAGACTTCCCAAGAACTTCATTTCACACATGGAAAATGAAAGGGTTAAAACAGGGATTTGTGGCAGAGTTGTGTCGTATTCTATTCTATCCCAAAGAAAGACAAAGCTCCTGATGACCCTTTTATCCTCCTGAGTGAACAGAAAGAGTACCATAGGGTAAACGTTGAAATTTGAAGTCTGGAACTGCTTTGAGAGCATTAGGAGTTTGGCCACATGCAGTCATCAGCATGGCAACAAGAGAAAAAAGACCTGGTGCCAGTGCTCTGCCTTATAAGCAAAATAAGAGTAATTTTTGCTCTTAAAAATACATACAGGATGGGAAAAAAGAAGAGTATCACTCACGTTTCTTAGGTTTATTAACAGTCTTCTTGAACATATGATTTTGACCAACACCATCCCTGCCACTGCATATGTCAGCACAACTAGCTGTGTACTCTGGCTAACATTTAACCTGGAAATCCATCCTTACTATGTCTTTCTAGTCTGTCAACTCACTCCTGCAAGTCATTTTTAAGTAGCTCATTCATAATTTATTTCTTACTCAATATTCATGAAATCTCACTAGCATCCCATCAAAAAGTACAAATAGCAGCATCTTTTACAATCAATACCTTAACTTTAAAAAATAAAATAAAATTAATACATAACATCCCTCTCCTCCCAACCCCAAAAAAGAGCAGATTTTGTTTAAACAGAAAGAAAATAGAAAAATTAGCATTGGATATTTACGTGACTGTGTTTTCATAGGTGGTAAACTGAGGGTCCATCTGACAACTTTGTTGATATATTTTTAACTCATTTTGTATTCATTTCCTTTATTAACTCTGAGTTTGACATCATTTATTGCACTAAACTAAAATACAGGTGTGTCTTCCTTTCTTGAAGAAGTGGTCCAACTAGTCAGAAGTAGTCCACTAGCGTGACTAGAAAGACCAATACTTATTTTTATCCAGATAAAAAATTTAGAGTCGTATGTCATCTATTGTATCTTTAGTCACACATATTATTGCTTATAATCTTATTTGTAAAAATAGCACAGACATACTATAAAGCTTATCTGCAGAAATTCTTTATAAAATAAAAATGCTGTGAAGAATATTTGAGGCTTGTTGACCATTATTCTGAGCAGTTTGTCCCAACAGCTTTAGCAGTTCATTTTTTTTTGTGTACTGTATCTCTATAAATTTAGAAATGTCAGGGCTTTTTTTTAACAACTTTATTTGTAATATTCAAAATTATGTCACTTACTGATTATTAAAAACCTATAAAAGTAACAATCTGTTTTGCATTTCACAGAATTATTTTCTCAAATGCTAAACTCTCCCTTAGGTAACCTCTATTATTTTTTTTAAACTAAATTTTAAGAGACTGGCTATCTATCACCAGTCTCTTGAAGAATCAGAAGCAATGAGAAAATAAAATCAGGATATCCATTACTTTGATATTAAAAATAATCCCTCTATTTGAGAGAAGTAACAATTTAAGCACCAATGGAAATTATATTTTCAACAATTATAATTTTGGTAAAAGCCATTAACAGTGTAACATCACACCAGTAGATACCTTTTCCTGGTATATTGTGCATAAAAAGTATTCCCATCTGTTTCAATGCTCTGGCTTTTTCATGGGCTTAAACCTGTCAAATTATTCCATTTGATTTCAGAGAATTCTCATATGGCAATCTATTTTATTTACTTTATCTTCAATAAAATGGTTGAGTGAGCATTAGCAACTATGAGACACAAGTTTCAATCAGTCCTCTGGCAAAGGCGTCAATCTACATTAGACCTACAATGCTGTGAGCTGCAGCCAGAAAGCTGGAGTGAGACAGGGCAACAGTGAATGAGTGAGCAAGACCTAATAAAGCAGCAGTGAAGAGAGAGAAAATTCCCCCTAGACACTACCATACCCCGCTTATATAATGTGTGCGCCTAGCTCAACACACCAGTAGCTCCTTAATAAAGCTGACAGCTAAAAAGGAGATTCAGGCTCCAACTTCATTTTACATGACAACTACAGTAATGGTCCTCTGTTCTCAAGCAGGCCACGTCTAGAAACCTGAATTCAGTTCAGTTAAAAATTAAGAGTTCTCACCTCTCTCATTCATGTCACCTAGGAAAAAGAATCATAAAATTATTAAGACGCACACCATTTTCTCCTCATTTCATACAGCTGAAAAAACCCCGGGTTTTAACTAGCTTTTCCTTAAAAATTTCTGTGCTAGAAACCACAAAACAATCGGTGCATTTAAGCAATAACTCATTTCTGAAGACAGTATCACTAACGACTAATTCCAACAAATGTGGAGCATCAATCCTAGATGCTACAAAAACACCTCCCAAAGCACAAACTTTGCAATAACTGATGTAAGTTCCTATTTGATATGTAAAGAGCAGATTATTGCAACAGTGCTCTTCCCAGCAAATCAGACCATTAAGACTGTACTTAACGCTTAGCTGAACTGAAAAGCTGGCCAGTTCAAATCCATAGTTTGGTGTTAGGTATAATCATAGCAAAAATTCACTGCCTCATGTTTCCAGGTCACAAATTCAGTTCTATCAATGCACACTACTTTTTGACAAAACTTGACTTCAGGTTCCTCCCAAATCAGTAATTTACAGCTATTCAAAATCACTCAGGAAAGATAATTCAAAATTCTACAATAAATAACGTCTCTGCTCTAATACAATTCCATTAAAGTATAAAGTACTGTTTATGTTTCACACTCTTCCTGTTGGAAACCATACTGAAGACAAAGCCCATCAAACCCCACCTGATTACTTCTTGCAAAAGGGGTACCATCTTCTTCTTTTAGCATTATGCTGTATATCCTCCTTTCATTCACTTACAGAAATATTAAAACTCATTTGCCTTCTGACAAGACTTGTGGAAGGGTTGGACTTCTTTGTGGACAAAGTCAACGCCACTCCATTATGCAGCTAGTGGAACACATCCTATCTTTCACATGTTGGTCATCAATGTGGTCACCAGCAAGGAGCCCTTACATAACTCTTGGGGGAATTTCAGTTCAGATGCAAGATACCTATATGAGATATTCTTCTGTACTATTCTAACAATGTAATTATGTTTGCCCTACAAAAAATAAACATATACATACAGACTGAATATTTAACAGTATACAAAATGTATGCATATACATGTACATGAGTTGTGATGTTTCAAGTTTTTGTTTCCTGTAGTACCAGAAAAAAACAGGAATGAGCACAATGTCTCCTCTTCTCCAAACTGACAACACAGAAGAGCTAGATCAATTTAATAATCATTAATACCAGAATTTATTTAGGTTTGTTTTTTTTAAGCCTAAGTAACTCAGAAAACATAGATGTAAATGTATCACTAGCAGTCTCCAAAACTGTCTATTTAAGTCATCAGTCAAAAAATAAAATGTTTTTTTCTCCGCTTTCACATTTCTCCAATATGGACTTTTGTCTTGTTTTCAGTTCTTCCAGCTCTATCTGTTTTTCTAAAACTTGCTCCTAAACAGTTAAGTGTTCTATTGAGAGGACAAAAACCAAACAGATTTTTTCTCTGTTAATTAAAAATGTATTCCCAAATGCAATTTTATTTTTATGCATCTCTATCACTACATTTATGACTGAATCCCAGTTTTCAATCAGTGCAAACACACCATATCCTGCCATAAAAGAACCTATTAATTCTAAATACCATACTGAAGAACCAGCATTCAGAATTCACTACTGTTTCCTCATCGACTGCAAAAACATTCCTTCTCCACTTTCACATACTGCAAGAAATAGAGACCAATGCTAAAAAGGCCAAAAAGATTTTGGCTTCCTTTACAGAAGGCTTCTTTATAGAATATATTTAATGTAAAGTTATGGAAGAAAATAATGGAGGAAGCAGAATAGTACTTACTTTCTTTCATATGCTTTAAGTTTCAGACATACTGGAATTCAATAAAATTATGCTGCCAAACTATTATAGATGCACAAGTCAGTTATACTGTATTTCGGACATTATTTGTCAGAACACAGTAAACTTCCAGAAAAAACACCCTTTAAAAATTAAATCACTCTTGCTGACTCAACAGATTTCAATTACTACAGTTTCTATCAAACCAACCAATTCTCCAAAATACTGGCACTGTCCATCAAGAAACTATCTAACCTACCTATATACAAGTCATACCATTCAGACATATACAAATATGCGAGAGAAATCCAGCCATATTTCCATTGCTACATAGAAAGCAAAGAATCTGACATTTCTTACTGTTTTTTCTATTGAGGAGTGAAAGGATAAAACAGTTTTGCAACTATATTACTACACACTAACATACAGTCATAAAATGGTTTGCACATGATGCCAGTAATATCTACAGTTTCCCTGACAGAGCTGTATATCCTTTGATTTACAACACTGCTACACCTAACCTTGCTTCTTTTCCTGGCTTCACCATATTCATACTGTAGCCTTCCAGCCAGTGCCTTAACTCCTTGGAAAAAGGCGAAGTTAAATCGGAATAAAGGCATTTTCCTTTCTTATTACCCAGTGAAGACAGTCACAATGAAACACATACCAGAACAGTCTACTACTTTGAACTAGGTTAAAAAGGTCTGTGCTTCCTCCCAGAGGGTAAAACTTTAAAAAACTTGTTATAAACATAGTTTCAGAACTAATTACTGTCACCAACATTAACTCCTCTGGAACAGCTTCTTTTCCTTTCCTTCCAGAGGCATCAATACATTTAGATGGCTATACCAACATTACAGAGTATATAGGTGTATCGGAACATCTCGTAATACCTTAGCAGTTACTACAGATGGCATATAGGAAAACAATACCTATTTATTTCAGTAATACATATTTGTATTTACATTTTTTTTTCTACTTACTACTGCATGTAGAAGCAATTTGGCCTGGTTCCTATTACGGTAAGTTTGTTGTACCCCGTTGAAATCTGCATCTTAAAAATTTAGTATCAGGTCCAATTGACCATATTTTGCAATTTATATGCTAAAATATTGCCTAAAAATTTTGAATTTGAAAAGTTCTGGGAATATTCCCAAAAAATTTTATACCTCTGTAGGAAATGTAAAATATGAGCAACTGCAACACTCAACATATAGATTAATTCTTCGTTGCAATAGCAATTATGAGAAATCCGAAATAAATGTGACTGGCTTGCTAAGCCCTCATCTTACGCTAATTCCTTCAGGATCTCCTTTTCCAGATCTGTCTAAGTTAAAAAGACCTGACAGCCTCTTGTACATGATTCACTGAAGATAGCTGTGAAGGTCCGGAGCAAAGCAAAGTATTCAATGCAGGCATGCCAAGTGGCACTATACCCACTGACAGTGTGGTGTCACAGGCAGGTTCAGCCTGCTAACACACAAAGCAAAGCAGTTGAAACGAGGTTTGAACTCATGGTCCTTGACATCATGGAGTATTCCTGGTTATCAAAGGAATAAAGATCGTCCCAGTTTCAAGAAACTAGCAATATCCAAACTCAGGGATTCTTTACTATTTATTATAGTATATTTGCCTTTTAAAATTTTACTTTTTACAAGAAATACAGCCTAAAAAAATTTCCAAAACAAATTAGCTTAATTATCATACTCTTGATATAGCTGATGTAATGAAACTATACAGTGTAAGTTAACTCCACAGTTCAAGAGACCTTGGTGAGAGAACCACGGTTTCACTTATTTTCATGGCAGAAGCTTAAACAGCATGTAGGGAAATCCTAAATGAATCAGATACTCTCTGCCATCTAGTCATAACGCAAGCAGTCATACATCCCAGTTAATTGGGGGAAGCAGAGACCAGCTATTTGAATTTGCATCGGTAAGCAGGAACAGCAATTCCCGAAAAAAAGAAAGTTGCAAAAAAAAACACTCTTCGATTTGTGATGCTTGATCTGTACTCACCTGCTTCTTCTAAGCCTCAAAAAGACCTTTTAACTTCAACCTTGAACTGAAGTGATGTCCAAAAGCAATTCTAGTACCACCATCCTGACAAAACAGAGAGAAATGTTTACAGCTATTTAGACATCATTCAACAAAACCAACGTAGAATCTGGCCTTATCACTCCCTCTAATTTGTTCCAGATGTGCATATGCCGATTCACAAGTAATCTGAAAGGAGTTGTAATTCTTAATTTTTTTGATTTTGACATAAAGCTGGTTGAAAGACCTAGCAAGTTAAAAGATTCTCTTAACAGGTAGTAAGCTTAAATGTAGTCCACAAAGAAATATAATTGTTCACCAAGTCTATTCCTCGCAGTAGAATGACAGCTAAGGCATCACTCAAATTCTAGTCTTATATTTTTATTCTATTTTTATTATTATACTACCCAAGGGCAAACAAAAGGAAGGCTTCCCTGAAGTAGTTTGTTCCATACAGAGAACTGCACACAATATCACTACCAGTAAGTTCACAAGGTCATCTGAAGGAAGGAACAGAAGCTGGGAGACAGCATGCCAATAAAATTTAAATCTATATGTATGTTAGGAAGGACAAAAGGAAAAGCAAAAAGGAAAAAAAAACAGCTTTGAAGCTGAAACTGGAAGACTGCAATGAAGAGAGAAGGCTGGACCAGGCAGAAGAAATAAAGAACATGCAGGTCCGTAGAATATTTAGATTACATCCATGCCTGAGCTCATTTCTCTTTTCTGAAATCAACTGGCAGAGATAATCCTACATCTATGCTAGCATAGTCACACATGCTCCGAAACAGAGGGGCTGCATAAAAATTGTCTAATGGAGGTGGTCAAATAAATGTCTGGGAATTTTCTGAAACAATGTTAGTTTGCAAAGCCCTTAACTGTGGCAGAGACCTGGAAATATTTCCAGGCATTGTTTAATTTACTAATATAGACACGGACTTAATGCCTGAAACACTGCTATCTCTGAAGTAGATCCTACCAGCCTCTCGATGGTGCCTCTTGGCAATTCTCTCTTGCTGACAAGGTCAGACAGAAGCAGGCTGAAGAGTAAAATGAATGTAGAATTTTATAAAGAAAAGACTGCTTTCCCACAGTTTAAGAAAAAAATCTGTGTTCCAACTGGCATTATTAATACACACTTTGTTACAAGATGTTTGGACATTTAAAAGAGCTGCAGTTCTAACTTCTTCCTTTGTTTGTAGAGTGTAACAAAACCTGCTGGGAAGGTCGAAGTTCCTAGAAAACTGAAAGCTACCTGGCAGCCTCTGTAGTAGAGCAAGTGAAGGAGGGAGAGCAAAGAATGACAGGCTGGAGGAATAAACACTACATGAAACCCCTGCACAGTAGGACAGCACTGGGAAATGAGAAGGATATCTTATGAGCTTAATACAAAGCAAAAAAGAGAAGAAAATGTTAAAAACAGGTAAGGATCCTAAGGCAAATATGAGGAGGTGAAGGTGGGTGGCAATTCTTAAAAGTTGTTGGAAAGTAAAATATGTGTCAATGAAACTTTGCTTGATGGTCATGTGGTCACCCTGGATCCACAATGTAAATGTCCAACCGACTGAGCGAAAAGCATTCATCTCACTGTCCTATTTCCCATTAAAAGGTTGCAGTTTTGCCTCTCAATAGCTATGCCTCTAAGACTTTGAAGTTTCTTGTGCACCTGAATTCTAGACAGAAACACACATTACAGTTATTTCTTCAACACTACATCTTGTTGACAGATAATATGTAAGCTTCAAATGTGAATATTCTGTATTTCTTTTTTCCTATACTCCATTACACCAACATACTTTCAAATCACCAGTTTTCTTAGCTTGGGAGTATATTAAACATCACATCTTGCCTCACCTCATAAATCCAAGACAATCACAGTTATTATAGATGAAATCTTATATCAAAACATGACCCATTTTGTTGAGATACAGCCTTTTTAAAAGAAATTTTTCATCATAACATTTTTTGGTAATTAGTCTTAATATGAAAACAACCCCAATCATTAATCTCGATGATTATAATTTTATCTTTGGTCTATTTCTGGATTTCTATACTTTTTCAGAAATCAATAAGAAATATTTAAAGTGGTGAGGATGGCACAAAGTAGGCGTGACAGGTATGTCACAGGCAAATAGCAGGTCTTAACCTATCAATTCTCTTCTTAACGGTACACATTTTCATTTTTAGAAACTTATCTATTGACTTATGTTTCATTTATGCTACATTTCAGTGTGGTTTACCTGACAAAGGCAGCTGACTCTTAAAAAATGATATTACTTCTGTTATAAACATTGATTTGTTTTGATTTTTGTTAGCATCCTAAAACCTGGATCTGAATCATTCCAGTCATTCCAATTCAACACCAACATTTGTCTACCTTTCCTCCACCTGAGCTAGCAGATTCCATCCCTTGGGCCCCAGCAGGTAAGATCTTTAATTGTTTACCTATCCCCTACTGACAGTGCTTACAGAGATATGTTTCCCATTCTTCGGTATCTAACAATTCCACCTGAATTCCACCTGAACCTTAAAAATTTACAAATTCACAGACCTTGTTAACCAAAGCTTTAAAATCATCCTGACAGAATGTTAATTGTCATAATTGTGTCAGAAATCCCTAGAATATTTAATTCAAAATGAAAGTCAAATTCATTCCTGGCTGAAGGCTTCCCTTAGAAACTTGACTTAAATAAATACAGTGCCCATGTACTGCAAGCTATTTCTTTAACTCATTCATTTACTTGCTGCAATCACCTCTTAGCTTATTCCACATTTAGATCACAAATCATTAGGATAAGTTTACCTGTTATATGTTTGTACACTGCTTCTAGGGCAACATTTTGATTTGAGACTACATGCACCTTATTGGTGGCATTCAGTATTTTTTAAAATGTAACTAACCCCACCAAAGTGCACTACAGCACTTAAGCAGTTCTAGTATTTGATAGATCACATTCACATGACGTGTCACTGTTTCAGGTAAGACCTGCTTGTTCAGATTTCTTCTATAGTAAAAATGGTTCAAACTGCATTACTGCTTGAAGTGGGTATTTTTATAAAATATTCTACTGAAGCACTACTCACCAAAGCAGTCAAGAAAATTTTAGAACCTGGTTGAGGGCTATCTATATCAGTTATTATTAGGTATGCTTGTTTTGAATCAGACAGATTGAGCCAAAGACACCACTGGTTTCACTAAAGCAAAAATGACTTGCTAGAGAGACTGACTAGTATTTCAAAGACATAAACATTCACTGGTATCTGTAGCTTCCACCTTTCTATCATATAGGGCCCACATAATTAAAAACAAAACTTTTAATTCGTAATAGGACTTTGGAGAAAGTCTTAAATTGCACTATGTCAATGCGATGTCCTGAATTTTATCTGAAAATATATCACTCACAACCAATCTATAATGTATATCTTCTAAAAGTATGGGGAAAAAAGTGCAAATTTACTTAACAGTCAGATTATGTATTTTTAAGTATATTTATACTATTTCAAGTAGTATAAATTTAAACTACAAAAAATATGATTTTTAAAGATTATTATATAAATTGCAGAACTGCAAATAGCAAAGAAACACCCCTTTTCTTCCCAATTCCAATAATTCACATTTCTGTGACAGAAAGATACCGAGAAGCTCATAACCAGACGAGCACTACCAAATGCCATTATAATTAACAAGAACATGCCTAATGAATTAGTAGTTATGTTTATAATCGGTCCAAAGGTAAATACGCCAATGAAAAGACCTTCATACTACTGTGATCTCTCAGCTACTTTTTACTTACTATTTTACATTACTACTTAGACAAATGAAGGCTAGATTGCATTATCAGTGGATCCAAATAGAAGTTCTGTGGTGGTGAGAGAAGCATATATTTTTTTCACGTGGCACAGAGAAAATAATGAATTCCTGAATGATTCTTGAGCTGTCAAGCCTCCCCAGCTACATATTTTCCAAGTTTTTAAATGCTATGTACTTATAAAGGTTCACATAATATTCTACACCACAAAAACTATTCTTGAATTTTTACACCGTGGAATTTACTATGCAAAACACACCTATACTCCATTAATCCAGAAAACATGTAACTGTGCAAAGAAGTAAGCGAAGGGTAATAATAAAATTTACAAAAAATCATTAAAAATTTAATATTAAATGCCTTGGAAATTGCCCGGTGACAGAAAAAATGTCCACATGGACTAAATGCATCATTTACTTCCAGTATGTCCCATCCACCGCGTAACTGATGCACAGGTTACATATAACTCCTCTTGAGGAAGAGGGGCTGGGGGGGGATGCTGTTCCATTTAGGTCTTACTTGTCCTAAAGATTAATAGGACACTGATCACCTGTACTCATCAAAGCACACTGGAGAAAATGGAGACACTACCAATGAATGGGAAGCCTGGAGAGATGGAAAAATCATCCCTCCGTCTTTTCTTCCAAGATCTCCACAGCAACATTGTCTGATTAGTTGGATATCCAGACTAAACCATCCCTGAGGCAGGTCTAACTTGCTTGACTTGCCCCTACATGATAGATAACCTGTGTTGACACTAATCTTATAAGTATGCACGATACCAATATCATATTTATAGAGACTTCTGAACACTTTATCCAGTGTGCACAGATACCATACCTTACTTTATCCTCAGGCAGGTCTGTCTTTCTTCTGAAAACATAATTTATTGTAAGACAACTCAGAGAAAAACCTCTTTCCACTTGTTGAATTTTCTTATTTTAATAAACTGCAATAATCTACACTAATTGGGGGAGAAGAATATAAACAAAAATGAAAGCAATTAACTATTCCTAAATAGTTTATTCTAAATTACCACTAATACAATGGCACTGCAGTCTTGTGAATTACTTCCAGAATTACGATGTGTTTCTCCCTTTTTCTCCTCTGATGTGATTAGAAGGGATTCAGAAATACTATCAGATGAGAATGTTGAACAACTTTAAAAAGTAGTCTCTCCTAAGTACACATATATGGTGATCATCCTGAGTTGTCTCACATATCTAGTTTGTTCCTGTAAGGAGACGTATGTATAGATTTATAACTTAGCAACACATAAAGTCGAAATGCACCTGACCCTTCTGCCGTGATGCACCATATCACAGACTCTCGCACTCACAGAGCGGTTGATGAGTAGCAACTGCATAAAGCATCTGAATTTAGACTGGGCCACTTAGTACATTAGACAGATGCATCTCCAAAACTTTCGATAAAGGCCATTCCACAAACAGGTTTCTCTAGGCAACCATTTCTGTTGCATAATTACCCTTCTCCTGAAAATCTTTTCCCTTATATTGAATCAAAACCCTCACACATAAGAGCCCCATGCATTCCAACTGTTCCTTCACACAAAGGGCAACCCTCCCACCCCTTTTCTGCCTGAGTCTCTTGTAGAGCTTGCATCCATCCATCACTAAATTCCAACTTTCTAGTTGTTCCGACACTTGGCAGTTTATTCCAGTGTTACTATCATTCTGGATCTGCATGTGGAACTCCAGCTCCCCCTGTTTCTTTCCCACCCACAAGAACTTTGTCTAAATATACTGAAAACTCAATAAAACCAACAACAAAATACAGAAAATTAAAGTCATACAACTTTCAGGGAGAAAAAGAAACACCAAACAGTGTGAAGTCCACACCTACAAACAATGCAGAACAGAAAACCTAAGATACATACACTCCTTGAGCTCCTAAAGACCAAAAGAAAACAGACCAAAAAAAATTAAGATAAACAAGCCAAACTGTGAAATGAATATGAAGAGAAAAAGAAATAATAAAAACACAAATCAAGCAAATGAAAAGAGGTTCCAAGATAATCTACCTGGGCAGCCTCAATCTCCTGCCAAAAATTCCACCATAAAAATAGAAAGGAAATTATCCCAGCAACTGCTTTCATCTCCATTATCTGACTGTTTGCAGCATCTCAAAGTATGTGTTTTCTACTTTGGCTGAACAGCAGGTAACTCCCTCATCAGTATAGACCTTCCTTGGGGCTTCCATGGCCCTAACACATCCTCAGTTTGGGCACCTCAAGAACTGCTTACATTGCTTAGGAGGTTGGTTCAATACTGATATGACCACCACAGTTAGTTACAGGTAATTGTCACAAACTGAATGTGCGTAAGATGACTGGATCCTTGCAGAGGTCCCTATCCTAAAACCAAAATTTGATATGACTTCATTACCTGTGCCTTTTGCAAAGAAGAAGAGAATTATGTCCTTGATTTCTTCTCAGAGACCCTGTCTGGTGACCTGACAATAGGTCTCTCTAGAGGATGCTGATCACACATCTCCATCATCCACTTCCTGATTTCTTATTCAGAGCTACATTGGTCCATGGAGGGAAAATTCTTACACACAGGCCAGTCCTCCCTACAGGCACAGCACATCTTCAGCTATGCTGTATTTTGATACGGACCACTTCAGATTCCTGGGCAAGCTCAAGGACTCTTTTTTTTTTTTTCCCCCACTCATTAGAGAAGGACTGCTCGTGGTTATTAGATCCATCTCACAATTAACAGTCCATCATGCTAAACAACCCAGAGACTCCCTTTCAGCAATGGGCAATGTAGATGACATCAAGAAAGACGTAGGATATAAACATAACCCATGCTCTGGACCAATCCCTAAAGACACCTAAGAAACAGAGCACCTTCATAACACGGAAAAATGTCCCTATAAGTATGGCAGATAAATATTAGGGCTGTTGGAAATTTCTGCCTGTCTTGTACAAGCACATGACATATCAGGGTATGACTCAAAGTAAATTTCTAGCCACAGTCAATAACTGCTTTGATGTAGATTGGAATCTATGCCCTTGAAGGGGCAACAAAAGCCAAAAAAACTCTACCACCATTTCAAAGAGGGTCACTGAATAAAAATGAGTAAGCTTGTTACAAGGAAGAAAAAAGAATCAGCTACAAAAGTCACATTTTTACAGGTGGCACAGAGACTGATTAAAGACACCTTTTGCAAGCTCAGAAGAAATGCATACAACCCATGAAAAAAGACTGAGAGAATCCAGAGAAGGGAGCTGTCATGAACAAATGGGATGAAGGAGGCTATTAGAAAGAAAAAGGGATCTTTGTAAAAGCTACAAGTTGTGTCCAAGTGAGGAAAACAGAAAGGATTGTAATCTTTGGGAGGCTTAAACATAAAACACAGTTCAGGGTCAGAGGGCTGTAGAGACCAGTAGTTCCCTATGGGCTGGAGACCAGAAGTTGCGGGGGCTGTCCATGGGCGGAACAGGACCTGGCTGCCCTCGGCAGGGAGAAGGGCAGTCCAAGGGCAAGCTGGGGGCAGCCCTAGTCCACAGCACACCAGGCACCTCAGTGGGGACAGGCCAAGGCTGAGGTCAGAGTCAGGCCTAGTGAAAACAGCCACCTAGGGGCTTCTGCTGAGGCTGGCAGAAAGCAGGGGCCACTAATAAAACTGGGGGTTCATCCACACCAGAGGAGACTGGAGAAGTTACTAGGTCAGACATCCTCCTCAGAGAGATACATGAGAGGATCTGTCTCAAACTGAAGTGCCATTAGAGAACATGAGAACAAAAAGACAAACTGAGCTCTAACAGATTATTACACTGGAGTGTATCCCATCAACAACTCTAAAGGAGCTTGAGTATGAAACAGCTGAGCTTACAATAGAAAAATGCCTGCTTCAAATTGTCTTAAAATGAAAGGAAGGTGGCAAATACGAAATCAATCCTAAAAAATCTAGAGAAGGTCCAGGAAGCTACAGATCAGTACACATGGAGTTCACACTAGGCAACTTCCTACAGGCTACAATAAAGTTTATGTGTATGTCAATATAAACAACATGTTGGGAAGGAGTCAACATTCCAGTATGAAAATGGATGTCCCCCGGACGATCTCAGGTTTTTTGAGAAGTCAGTGAGAACATGGGCAAATGAGATCCACTTGTAAGCCACGTATTTCCAAAAACCATTTTATAAGCTCTCTTACCCAAAGTCTCTAAAAGAAACTAAACTGCATGGGAGACATATAAAAAAAAAAAAAAAAGGAGGTCTTTTCACTGCTAAAAATTTAAAAGAAAGGATATTAGGAATAAGAATAAATGACAGTTTGCATTATTTCCTAGAAGGATATCACAGAATCATTATTAAGGTTAGAAAAGATCTCCAAGATCATCAAGTCCAACCTTTGTCCGAACACTACCGTGCCAACCAAACCACCATGCCAACTAAACCATAGCACAAAGTGCCATGTCCAGTCATTTCCTGAACACCTCCAGGAATGGTGACTCCATCACTTTCCTAGACAGCTCATTCCAAATCTTGGACATCCCTTCCATGAAGAAATTCTTCCTGACATCCAACCTGAAACTCCCCTGGTGCAGCTTGAGGCAACCTCCTCTCGTCCTGTTGCTGGGTGCCTGGGAAAAGAGGCCAACCCCCACCTGGCCACGGTCTCCTTTCAGGTAGCTGTTAGGGTGGTCAGGCACTGGAATAACTGTCCCAAGGGAGGTGCTTGACTCATCAAACCTGGAGAGACATCCAGGTCTGGCGCTGGGTGATGTGGTTTAGGGGTTACAGTGGTAGTGCTGGATGGACGGTTGGACTGGACAATCTTAAAGATCTTTTCCAACCATATCATTCTATGATTCTATGAAATTTGAATTCAGTTTTTGAAAATACAATGTACGCAGGATTCAAATGTTGTCTGCAACTTTTGAAAACTGCCTCACATACCTGCAGAACTTCAATACAACTCTTCACACTCAGTAGGATTCTATAGGTGATCCCACGGTAAATACAAAGGTAGTATCTTCTACAATTATTTTTAATTACCTTTTGGACAATACTGTTAAAGCAGCAAAACATCTTACCCTAGTGATTAAAACCAAATAGCAAAAGCCAAAGAAAGAGGGATCAAGTCTTACATTTTCCTAAGATAATAAAGTGTGTTTGTTCATAAAGAAACAAAGCTGGAGAGGGACTTTTTACAAGGGCATGTAGCGATAGGTCAAGAGGCAATGGTTTCAAACTGAAACAAGGTAGATTTACGTGACACATAAGGAAGAAATTCTTTACTGCAAGAGGGGTGAGACACTGGATCAGGTTGCCCAGAGACTTTGTGGATGCCCTGTCCCTGCAAATATTCAAAGCCAGGTTTGATGATACTTTAAGCAACTTGGTCTAGTGAAAGGTGTCCCTGCCCATGGCAGGGGGGTTGGAACTAGAGGATCTTCAAGGTCCCTTCTAACCCGAACCATTCTAAAATTCTATGAAGTGTCTATGAACGAGTTTAACTCCTTTAACAGATTGAAAAAAACCACCAATTTTCTAACAAAGTAAGGGTTCAGGTTAATTTAGGCATTTATACTAGTTCTCATTTCTGCATTAACTTTCCTAAGAAATGAGAAAATTCTCATAACAACCTCCTGCACTGTCTGATGTATGTGTTGCTCATGAAACATAAAACATTTATCTGACACATACAAATAAAAACATAATGGGAATGTAGATAGCTTTTATATTTTAAAAGCAGTAAATTTTCTTGGACATTTTCTATTTTTATGCTTATCTTGCGACGTTCTTCAACCCATCAATTTTACATGAATAAAATGACCCTCTTACAAATACCTTCAGGCATACAAACTCAATATAAAATAAATACAGTAAAATATTGATAAGCTAAACTATGTCGTTTTGCTTTCCAAAATATTAACATATATTTTCTTTTAAAGAGGGATGATTGAAATGCATAGGGTAAGAGAATCCTGGCAGATAAGAACTTTACTTCAAAAAGGCACCATGTGATTACTTTTGCCAGGAATGTCAATTGCTTTGGCTGATGCAGAGCCAACAAACTTTAATTTATGACAATTGACTTTATAGTATCCTGTGGAAATTTCTGTCAGAGACGTGGCCGCTTCCAGCCACTCCAAGTCACCCACCGCAGAGTGGTGCCTCAGACAGAAGAGGTTTAGGAAAGGGCAAAACCACCACACAGGCAGAGGAGGACTGGTGGGGGGAAAGTGTGAGAAACAGCTTCAGAACACCAGTGAAGGTCAGTGAACAAGAAGGTGAGCTGGGGCTGCCTGAAGAAAGCGATGCTTTCACCATTTCTCACTACCCAAATATATTTCAATTGGAAATAAATCGGATCAATTTTTCCCAGGTCAGACCTGTTTTGTCTGTAACAGTAACTGGTAAGCAATCTCCCATGTCTTAATCATAAGCCGTGAACTTTTTGGCATCCTATTTTCTCCCTCTTGTCCTGTTGAGGAGGGAATCAAGCAAGCAGCTGGCCATAGCCAGCCCCTGACACTGACCTACTGACCCCAGAGAATCACAGCACCGGACATTTTGCAATTACTTTGAAGCCCATTCATGTACTATAACATTGTGAAAACTTACTGCACATATTCTGGAAACTGATAGCCCTAAAACTGTGAAATTAAGAAAGCAGCAATTTAATGTAAAATTTTCTGCTGAGGTATCTGTGGTCCACGATATAACTTCCTCAAACGTCGTTCCCACATTACTGCAATATACATAACAGCATCCCAAGAAATTTTTTTTAAAACTTCTAACTCAAACAGGTCAGAAATTACATGCTCATGGCTTGTTTCTGTAAGAAACACAAATATTGTCACAATCGCTGAAACTTTTCTCTGAAAAAGACTATATTACACAGAATTTACCTTGATCCCATTGCAACAAACAGCAATTGATACGTGCAATAAACCTTTTTAGTAAAAGAAACAGACCTTTCTTGTTTCACAGGCAAATTTAACAAAAGAAATGGGAAATATGTCTGTTCAAACTGAAAGGAAAACAGAAGTCAAGTGCCAAAAGCAAGAGGACAGTAAGAGCAAGCTGTGGAAGCCAGGATAAGTGCTGGTGGAAGGGGAAAAGAAGAAAAGAACGAGTAAGAGAACTGGCAGACAAGTGTGTCACTTATGGGTGTTGTGGGTTGTAAATTTTAACTACATTGGGATAGCTCTGGGTGCACATGTGACCATGTAAGCACAAGGAAAAACATGTAATTCCAGTAGATGAAAAAGATCAAGTTAGCTGATATTTAATGGCCTCAGATGATACGCCACACCACAGCAGATGCACTTCAGACGTTACTCATCAGTAGCTTTTCCACCTGCTCCTTTTCCTGAGTGTTGTGCACAGATTAACAGGATAAACACAAGCAGATGAAGAGTTGAGCAATGAAAGCAGAAGAGAGGAAAAACTAACGAAAGACAGATGAAGGAGAAGACGACAAAAAAATTAGTGGGAATAATGAAAGAATAAACAGTGGAATTGTAAAAATGTGTGTGAAAACAAGCACCAACATGTTAGTGTCAAAGGTAAAGTAAAAGAGATTAAAGTCATGGATTACTGATGTCAAGAAGCATTTATTTAAAAATGATCCTGCTGCCCCGAACTGCAATACAAAAAGGACCCTATTGAAAACTGCCTGCCAGCAGTCTCAGAGAGGCCTTGTGTTGTGTACTGCCTGTGGGAAATTTAAACTGTCCTTGATTTAAAGCAATTGAAACTTTTCAGTGGAATACAAAAAATTAATTTAATTTCATGTGATGTTGCCATTAAACACTATACCGTAAGAGGTCCTTTCATAAATGTGACTACATGACAAAAAATTTCCAGGGTACCTCAGGACTGATGTAATTAGGCTACCGTTCAATAGCAAAATTCCCATTGATTTCAGCAGAACAGATTTAAAATCAGAACTGAACACTTTTGAAATTCCTTTATTTATGTATTCCACAGCTGGAATTCATGCAATGTTGTCATATCTATGACTCCACCTCGTCTGCACACTTTTCGGTAGATATGTTACAAGGAGAAATAAATATGCAACTGGGATCCTTTCGGCTTCTCCGACTCAGCATTCTCTTGACTCTACGGATTGTAATAAAACTCTCTGCCTGAGACAAACAATCAATCTCTGGCCCCTCATTTATTCAAAGTACTTTGTACGAGTCTTTCTATAGATTCAATACACCCATTAAAAACAGAATAACTTATTACATCGCAAAGAATAAAAATTATCTTTCCTCTTGGTAACTCCTCAAACACGTCAGGCTCTACCGAGTTGCCCACAGAGTGTCCAAGGTAATCCCATCTGGCCTCCAGCTGTCACTTCAGAAGGGTGCAGGTCTCCTGTACCATATCTAACAGATGACCTCTCAGGTTATCTCAGATTTGCAGGACACATAATCAAGCCCACCCTGTCAAGTATAAAGCTACTGGGCTACCTTCGGTAGATTTACATTATTTTTGCAAGGCTTCAGCAGTGGGCAATTATAGCAACATGTAAATCTGTTCAAGTAAATTCTTACATTTGGAAGCTCTTCTAATGTTTAGCCAAAGAATTCCATACTTACCCTTGCTCTTTTTGCATCTCATCCACTTACTTTTAGCATGAATTTATAAACCACTTTCCTGCTGCCAAACTCTCCATATGATTTATTAAAATTTTAGCCCAACAAATTAATACAAAATACATGCTAATACTAATTAATACTGATTGCAAAGCAAACACACAAATTTCTCTGATAATTCCAACTTTATTTTTTCATGGGCCAGACAGGTATTGAAACAGAGTTCACTGACGCACAGTGAAAGGCATATATATTTGCAAGGTATTTTTATTCTCTTTCATTGATGAAGTCCATAAACTCTGACCAAATTCCAATGGCTAATTCTACTTCTTCTCTTTCAATCACCAAAATGTAAAATTGAGGGATTTTGGTTGGTATTAAGTGTTAATTCCAACACAAGTTTAAGTTTAGTGTTCTACACCTCTATGTCCTACGTGAAGAAAGTAACAAAGCAATAGATGACTTGAACTGCTTGACTAACTGTGGTGAAAGTACAGTACTGCTGTTTCATTTAACAGCTAAGTTATCAATTCCAAAATTTCCACAGATTTCAGGTATAAACAATTTTTTTAAATACCTTTCCTTAAAAATATTTCATCCAAGTGGAATGTATATTTTCTACTGTTTTCATATTTCTCCGCCCTCCATCACTGCTTAGATGGAATGGAAATACCCACCAGCTGCAAATAACATAAAAACCTTGGATGGCAAATACATTTAATGGACTACTCATTGCCATTTACAGATTAGTAACTTTAGCATATATCACACTTTTTGAATTCTAAAGTATGTTTATGCACACAAATTGTCTATGCACCCAAATTTTACAAACCCTGACACAAGTCAGAAATATTTGCACACAGGAATTTCTGAGATAAGTTTTGCTGTTATGACTCATAACATTTTTCCATTTCTAACTGCCATTACAATTCTGCAATTAGAAAAGCAATCAAATAATATACTGAAAAAAATCTGCAGCTGCAATCATGCTGTTCATGACAGAAATATTTTGCTTTTCATTGAAATACCCATCATCATCAGACGTATTCTGGAACCATGTGTAGTCTCTCTGAACAAGAGGCAACCGAAAGATACACGGAGATGATGTAACAAACCAATTTACTGTAAGTTAGAAGAAATAATACATTTGCTGTAACACAAGAGAAGCAACTAATTTAGTGTTATTAGAATTTTTGAATACATGTTTTCCACCAGAGTACTCTACAGTAAATCTACAAGTGCTTTCTGGGCAGTGCATAACCATAAACAGGAACTCAGGATGAGTCTTCAATGAAACCTTTGCCTGCATGACATGTAGATGGGATTGGGGGAGCAGTAGAGATCCACCACTGTCAGAGAGGGCAGGATGGGGCTCCTGTCAGTAATAGATATCTCCAATCTTCCAGATGCAATTCCAGATGCATGAAATAAGTCAAATTTGATGGTATGATCAAATTCCTAATGAAAGCAGGACTTTGCTTCTTTTTTTAAATATATTTATAAACTTCAGTTACAGAGAACAGAGAAAGATCAACTAATCATTTGAAACATGGTGAGCCAAATGGCTGCTGCCTCCCATCAGGCACAGATCACCTGGCTTCACCTCAAGAACACAGCCTGACTGCAACATTTTCTGTAACACCAACATCTTTTGCCATTTTACACACGGATATTCGTTTTGTGGACTCCTGTAGCATTCACTATGTTATTATGACAACTTTTCCCCCCTGCAGACCAAAGAGTAGCAGTAAGAACTATGATTCTAAGAAAGGTAAATATGTGTAGGGAACCAGGACTACTATCGTCATCATGGGATTAGCAACATAAGACTACAAGCACGTTACCCAACTCCTCCTAGAGTTTTATCACTAGAGCTGCTGGGTAGGTAGGATTACAGCAAATTTTCCATTCTACCTATGGTATGAAGAAGAAACGAGAGAAGAACAATAAATATAAACCTCTTTTAAGAGACAAGATGTAGTTGTCCTACTGCCTTGAGAAGTGAAAAGATTGTGCAGAGAATGATCCCTCCCCAAAAAATCCACTGGTAACACACTGGATGTAGTCCTCAGCTTCCTCTTCCTGGTTCTGAGAACGGTGTCCTTAAAAAAGCCACATTCTCAGAGATAAGCACCAGAAAGCTGAACATAGATACATAGTCTCTGGTTTTGTTGTATTCGCAGCTATTTTAGAGCCCAATTAATTCTTTCGGCATGGTAAAGATCTTGCTTTGCTTTGCTTCTTGCTGGAGAACATTAGCATGGTGTTCCTTACAATACCCTAAGGTGCGCATAAAGTAAATCACAGATTCTCTACATTGCCCAAGCTCCAAAAGAACAAATTTCTCATCAACAACCAAGACCTTGAGTTTGGAGGCACTCCAAATGTGTTTTTTGAAGTCTTTTAATGAGGTAAATCAAACTGCCAGGAATGTCAAGAGAAATATGAAAAGATCTCTGCTGCAGATCTATTTTGGATCACTACATTGTATCAGAGAAGATAACCTTAGTAAGGCATATCTGAGAGAGTTCCAGTTTAAAACTAAAGACCCACTTATCCTATATGCTCTACAAACAGCAGAATCACAATTTCCCAGAGACAAAGGCTAAAGGAAACAAAACCAGAAGAAAGACAGAAGCAATGACAAAACATGGTATCAGCCAGCAATCAGAATGCACATCATTATTTCTTAGTAAGAGTTAACTTCCTTATACATTTGCTTTAGTCTTGAAAGAAAAAAGTATGCATTTAATTGAAATCCTCAGTAGCTTTTTCAATATCCTTTTTTTATAAATCACATGCATTTTATTTATATAGATATATTTGACATTTTCCCTTCCGATTTTTCTTGTTACTACTGTAACAGTACTGAAAACATAGTGAGCAGTACTTACATTCAACTTTTGCCTGTTTCAGCTCTTTAACAATCTGACTTATAATAATCCTTCCCTATTGAAATACTGTTACAATATTTATGCATTTCTTTTATAGAGTTGTTACTGTTGCCTTCTATAACTGTTTTTAAAAGTACTTACATTTGAAAATACGGAAAAGAACAACTAAAGCCTGTCAAACAAATCAAGAGTATTTCTGCTAAAATGCAAACATTCTGTAATTTTTACATTTTCCCCCATATTCTATGATTTCCTATGATTTTGAACATTATGTTTTAAAATATTCCATTTATACAACACATTTACCCTGCACTGTCACATAACTACAGTTTAAGCTATTGCAAGAACTGCTCACCAGCATTACCACAGACACAAGTCAGGAGTGACAAATGCTGCATTCATCCATGAACAAACACTATTTGCTACTACACTTGTGGGTTTTTTCTGTTATTTTTAATGATGATAAAGTTGAAATATATATATATCTAT
>VZTA01012726.1:0-62994 GCA_013398855.1 Mohoua ochrocephala | reverse complement strand
TGCTTCCTGAACTACTAATTCCTTGTAAATAAATGTACAGCAGTATATAGACAAAGTTTTTAATGGGATTGCCATTTATCATGTAGTGGTTTGGGTTGGAAGGGACCTTTACAGATCACCTTGTCCCAACTTCCCTGCCATGGGCAGGGACACCTTCCTTTACACCAGGTTGCTCCAAGCCCCATCCAACCTGGTCTTGAACACTTCCAGGGATGGGGCATCCACAGCTTCTCTGAGTAACCTGTTGCAGTGCCTTGCCAGTGCCACTGCCACAGTGAGGAATTTCTTCCTAATATTTAATCTAAGTCCGCCCTCTTTCAGTTTAAAGCCATTTACCCCTATCGCTACACACCTGTGTAAAATTCTCTCCAGCTCTCTCATAGCCCCTATAGGTACTGGAAGACATGAAAGGAAGGTTGATGCCTCTTCGCCAGCTGATACTTTTGGTACATTTCTTTATTGTGGGGGTCTACTCTGGGTACATTGTCTGCAGAGAGATTCGTCCTTCTAACACCATGAAAGTTACAGGCACAAACTGAAAAGATTTTTTGCCTTTGTTTTACGGCATTGCAGTTCTGCTCCGATAAATATTTTCCTATTTAAGAAAGACTTGACTTATTAGAAAAAAAAAAGTATGAACAGGGACTTATTGTTAAAATGAACTTTAATAAAATGTTGTTGTAGCTGCATAATGTGATGGAGGCAGTTAAACAGGAATCCAGTGTCTTTCCAGATCCCCCATGGTATTTGTGAGCTCTGTATGGTCTGGTACAAAATAGGACCTTAGATCTTTGCAGATGAAGACAGTGGATAGTTCCGGGCATTTGAAATGATAACGGATGTTTACACTTTAGACATCTGATGGCTGAGTGACACATGGATGTGGTGCATTTGTGTTGATTGTATGGCTTGGCTACCTGCATTGCAGGTAATAGTATTGCTACCTACATTTTACTGAACTGATCTTGGAACACATCTCCAGGTGAGGCAATTTTATTAAACTAATTTTAAAAGTTGGAAAGGGCACAGTCTCTTGCAGACCCACGGCAGAGTCAGAAATAATTTTAAGTACTGGTTTCATGCTTCCATCACCCTCTGTGTTTCCATGCCCCCTGTGAAATGTCTGGTGTCTTCAAGAGATGGGCTTGAAAATTCCAGACCATAAGGATAATACCCCAGCATATTAGTAACTTGGTCATCTCTCCTGTATTTTATGATGCTGTCACATTATTCTAGAGCAATCTATTTAAATCAGACAGTGCGGTGTGGACCATGACAAGCCTGAGGCTGGCAATCCACAGCAGCAGATTATTTTTCTGTCTTAGACAGGAAGCGACTGCTAATCACAAAGGGAGCTGTTCCTGTCCTTTGCCTATCACTCAGATAAATTATTCACTTCTCTCTTCCCACAAGAAATACCTCATCAGCAATAAAACAAATATTTTGAAGTTTATCTGAAGAACTACCAATCTATCTGATTCCAGTGAACCTGAAGAAAGGATATAATTTATACTGCCTTCTCACTTGTGCACCCTTGCACTTGGCTTTGGTAAGAATTCTGAAAACTAAGGGTGGTAGAACAAGGCGAGGTATTTAATTCAATAAGAATTTATTGTTTTATGTCTGGAGAAAAACATTTGTAAGAGTTGGAATTTTTGCAAAATACTTATCAAAGTTATATGTTTGTTCATTTCAATTTTCTTGTGTGAGGTTTTGGCTTTGTTTTATGGGAAGACTATGAAATTTCACATAGTGAGTTGTATCTGTTGATATGTTCTGAGACAAATAGGACCTTTGCCACTGGTTTTAAATGCTTCTGTGCTTACTGACCTACAAAGATTTGCTGAATCTATGTTGCCTTCTTTATATCAACATATAAAAATATACTAGTATTTAAAAACGAATGCAATTTTGCAAATCTAATTTATGAGCCTTTAAAACTATAAAGCAAGATCTATGTTCTGCATTCATTTTGCACAACTACAGTGACTACAGATGGTGCAAGGCATTGATGAATCAGTCTCATATTTTCTAATCCTGCAAAATAGAGTCAAATGCTCTATATAAATGTGAAGAAAATGTTTAGTGGGGAAAAAAACCCTGTAGGTCTATAAAACATGGAGTAGAATGAATGTGAAACTGATACATAGGTCTATTTGTGACTTGGAATATGTGTTTTTACATTTCAATGAAAATTTGTATCATCAGAGGTTTTTCTAGATTTGTTAAAAAGGATGTAAAATGTCAGGTGCACAAAATACAGAGGAGAAGTACCTAAGTGCCTCTTCTTCATATCAGATTTCCTATCATTTACCTTAACACAGAACTTTTGTTTGAGTGTACGACAACACTTAGAAATTTCTTCTGCTATTAAGCATCATACCAAAGCTTCTACAGATTTAGCAACACCTCAGTAGCAGTTTCTGTGAATGCTTTACAGTGAAAAGAGTTGGGTGAGAATAAGCCACCTCCTTAAGAGTGAGAAAAAGTGAAAGGCAGGAGGGGGGAAAAATGAAGTCCTGTGTTGAAAAGTGACTTTAATGAACGTGTAACTGACTTGGAAGAGAGAGCTTGATGCTTTTTTCTAATATCCTGTGATGAACATCACAAAACTGTTCGTGAAAGAATTAAAATTCACTGTTATAGGCTGGACTTCCTTCCATTCTGGTCCATGGCAGGTGGCTCAAACCTCTGACAGACAAGGCACAGGGCCATAAATATTCAGAAGCTCAGGCATACTTGAGAAAAGGAGATAAAGAATTTTGTGCTTTCTTGAGGGCCTTTATGTAAAAACCATCTATCATGGAAAATAGCAATTCTAATATTACAGGTTTTCTGTTTCTGGAAGGAAAAACAAAATACAGAAAGCAGTTATAGATGTGAAGTACAGCCACATTTAAGCTTTTTAAAGTTTTAAAGTCAAAGAGTTGCCATGGTCTGTGGTGAAATAAAACTGGATCCTGGCATAATTTACAATCTTACCAAATCCAAAAAATCCCTGCATGCCAACAGCTGTATATAATTTTTTACCTTGAAGCAAATATCCCTCCTCGCAAAGAGTTTTACTCTTGGCCATAGATGAAACAGAAATGGAAGTTAATTAATTTTGTTTTTTTCAAAACTGGTTCAAAATACTGGAGTACCACAATAACACTGCACCAGCTGTTGGCAGAACCCATTGTGAAGTGCTTGGGCAATGTTAACTTCCTAATGCAAAGATGACACATAGATTATAATTTAGATTTCTGATTTCCATTCAAGAAACTGATAGGCTGCAATTATGTTCTTTCCTTTCAAGTTATGTTGTATTTAGGATAATAGAAGAGGAATCATTTCCTTTTGAGCTGCATATAGACAAGGCTGTCAGAGGAGAAAAAAAATTATTAGGGCATTCACTGCCACTCCCCCGCGTGGATTGTGCCACCCCTCGAGGGGATCAAAGAAGAGTGTCAATCTCAAGACATTTAATGTGTCACTTGGATGATTTGGGGGACTGCTGCAAGTCAAATGTGTCTCTCCTCTCTTGAAGAGATTACTAAGGCTGGCTTTGGAGGGACTTGGACCTTTGAGCCTTAAAAGATGAGATAAACCAGAGGGACTCCAAAGTTGATTTCAAAGTAGAGTTTTATGTCTACACGTTAAAAAGTGCAGACTCCAAAGAATGCTGGAGAGAAATAGTCGTTGCCCCTCTTTCTCTCACCTTTTCTATCAGAGGAATAGAGAATTTTTCACCCATCTAACAGTACAATAATTTCAATTTTGCAGGAACTTTTTTTCTTTTTTTCTCCTTTTTTGTCACTGTAGTGACAAATCTATTGCTCATCATAGTCATTCCTACTTGGTCACAGACTCTTTTTACTGCTGCTTCAGCTCTAACAAGTCAGCCTACATACAGGGTTGGTTTTTCCTTCATACATCAGAGATGGTAGAAATTCAGAGAATGAATAATTGGCTTCCACAAAGCAATCTCCTTTAGTCACCTGCATCCCCCTATCCCTGTGCAGGATTCTGACATGCATCAGGCAGGCACCAAGTTCTGTAGAGAATTGCTGTGAGGCAATCTGCAATTCAAAATAAAGAACTATATGAAATTGCTGTAATACAACAGCAAGAAGTTTAGAGAGGAATAAGTGTCAGACTGGCAACATGGGTGTGGGGGGCTTTTTTCAAAATTATTGATCTCAGGTAATTATTGAGTTGTTGTAGTGAAATAAACCCAATTAGACCCTGCTCTGCCTTCTAAATCCCTTTGATTAAATGATTAAGCCGGTTTTAAAGCGCTCTGCCATCAACAGGTAACAAGTCTTGAAAGTTTTTACTTCTGAGAGTCAGGTAAACATTATACTTGATCCTACAGGTTAGACGTTTGCCCTTAATAACAAATTGTACCCCAATATGGTGCAGAAGTCTCCTTCAGGTGCCAAGGCAAAGGACCTTAGTGGAAACTTTTCATCCATATTCTGGAAAGCAATGCAGCATGATTGGTTTATGAAGGATAAACTGAACTCATGAACACAGAAATGAGTGGAAAATCTCCTCTAAGATCTAAAGACAATGTACAGCTCTCTGGTGAGAGGTTATGCTTCAGGCACAATTTCCATGACATTTGCAGTATTCGGTCTGAGTTGCTACTGTACAAAAAGAAGATGATGACAGTTGTGAGTTATCATGTGAAAGTGGTCAATACCAGTACATTTTACTGCCCACTGTCAAAAGAGGGGTTTGGATGCTCTTGGGAGACCTGATTTTACTCTAGGAGATCAATCGGCTCTCTTTATTTGAAATAAAAGGATATTGCTTGAAAAGTGCCTGAGGCACCACAGACTTCCAAGACAGAATGGAAAGCACAGTTGTTCCATGTTCAGTGTGTGCAGTTGCTCTCAGGCTATAAAGTATGAAAGGGGAAAAAATATATATCCACTGTATTCAGTGAGTTCAGCAGGTATTAGGAAATGTATTCCATGAATGTTATTACGCCATGTCTGGAATCAAATGTACCATAGCTGTGACTGCCAGATCAGAAACTCAAACAACTGCAAACCCTCATCAGTCAGCGGTAATGGTTAACAAAGAAAAGAAATCTAGGGTTAGGATTTTTATTAAATTGATATTGATGGCATTATAATGCTATTTGTAGCCTAGGCTGCCTCTGGAACACAGCTTTCAGCTCTGTTTATGTTATTCCAAAAAAGACTATAGGGAAAATAGAAGGGGTCCAGAAATTGGCAATAAGAATGCTTAGAGAAGTGGAAAAACTACCATATGAAGTAAGATTGAAAAGACAGCAGCAGTTTACTTCAGAATAGAGATGAACAAGATGGGACATGAAAAATAGCCAAGTGAAAAAGACTGTGCGTAAAAATGAATTTATAGAGAAGTGAATGCAGGCTTCCTACTTAACTTCTGACATAATATCAGAGGAAGGCAGTATTCAGGGAATTGAAAGACAGCAAATCTAAAATCAAGAGAGGGAATTATCTTTTCAGCCAACAATAAGCTAACAAAAGTCATTGCCACAATATATTATTGGAGTCAAGAGCTCAGTCGGATTAGAAAAGGACATGGATGTTTATATAGATTATAACAATGGTCAGAGTTACTAGGATTTTAAAAATAATCAGGGATCTAGAAATGATATAACTTCTCAAGCTTCAGGCAAAAGACAATGATAAGAGATAGGAATATTATTTTTTCTAGGAAGCACACCTTTTAACTGGTCACTGTGAGGGTTCTTTAATTTTACCCTGGAGCATCAGAGGCCACCTGTGGGGAGTCAGGGGGTCAGGAAGGGTGTCTAGTGTTTCCCAAGAACATTTTTAATGCTTAGTTTCAAAAGGGAATGTTGGAAAATGGTTGTTCTGCTGTGTGAATTACTTGCCTGGAATGCTTAAAAATATATTTTATTATTTTGTATTCCCAAAGCCAACACATAAAAATTTTATTATCTATCTATCTATATATATACACACACACTTATTTATAATCTAGTTGAAGCGAAACCAGATACAGATAAAACAAGAATGTATACCCAAGAAAATGGTTGGGATGGGTATCAAATGCATGAGAAAACTCTAAGTTCAGTCAACAAAAATTGGAAAGCAACCTGCTAGAATAGGTTTTGGTTTTACTGTTCTGCGTCTCATGTGTTCCCAACGAACAGGTGCATTGTTTCTTATTCTCTCCTAATGTCATGATGTTTTGATCCTTGTCACAATGTCATCATAGAAAGGAGCTCGTGTAATCATTCTGGTTTTACACCACGTGTCTTTGCAGCTTCAAAGGTTTCAGACTTCCACTGGAAAAGGAAGTGATACATGTGCCACCCATATTTGTTATTTAAAACCAGCTATAACAAGAAAAACTCCCCAACAAATACTTCTTACATTAACAAAATAGATTTTACTCCAAGTTACACAAAATTTTTCTCTAAGTCTATGCACTCAATTATTTTTACAACTTTGGATAGCTTGGTGATCAAGAAGATTAAGTGATTTGAAGGCAAAAGTTAAGGTGGAGCAGGTGTATAAAAATCAATAGCACTTATACTTTAGCTTCCTATGAACCTTTTCTTACTGAAGACATATCTCTATAGCTGTATATGTATTATGAGTGAATTCATAGTGTTTTAACAACCCAGGACTGGAACTCCTGTGGTTTTCAGAGCTAATTCATTTCTCCTGTTGCAGAATACAAACTTATGCAGGAATCTGTAGAATAATGTATCTTCACTCAAAAAGAGATTCCACGAAGGAATCAAAACTGTGTAGTTAAATGGATTAAATAAATAATCAGAATATCAAAATTACTGAATTTGATAACCCAGATGTTCCCTTAGTACTCTCCTGATTACTTTATTCCTGTACTAGATTAGAAGCAATGCCCAATTCACCCCTTAATCATCACGAAGGCTCTCTTCCAGAGGACTGGCTTTTAAGTCAAAATTTATTTTCACAAATTCCCTGCTTTATTTTGGGGGTCTTATGACAACAGTGGAAGCAAACACCCCGTTAACTAAACAAAAGCTGCCTTTGATCTTGGTTTTAAAGGCAAACAGATACATCCCTTCTCTATTCTTATAGACAAGGCCATTATGCACTGAATCCCTTTTCCTACAATGTAATCTTCACTATTTTAGGACTAATTAGTGTTTTAAATTAAGGTTCTGCGTGCTTCCTTTAATAGCACTGGTTACTGAGCCACCTATTAGGAAGACTCTTAACCTAGCAGATAAATGGTGAAAATTTCATTAACGATGTAGCTGGCTAACCGATTTTCATTAACAACAGGAAAAAGGCTGGTTTAGCATTCCAGATAGTGCATCATGGATACTAATTTTTAGTCTTAATTAAAACACAGCTCTGTTTACTGCAAAATACTTTAAGTTATGGGAGAGCTCCCTTCATTACCATAAAGGATGGTTTCCTTCAGTTGTTAGCTGAAACACAGCAGTCACTGGTGCTTGCTTTGACATGAGGCAGCTGGTCTACAGTTTTTAGGTGTGTTTGGTATTGGTAACGGGTATATTTCAAATCATAAGCTCTTGTTTCTCTGGGAGTCAAATTGTTAAATTTGTGAACTTACTGCACCTCAGGAACCTGATTTCTGATGATCAGAGCCCCTTATGACGACAGTTCCTTCTAGAACTCCCCAGAAGATGTTATATTCTTATCCCTCTTGGCTCCAGATGGGACACTGAAAATTCTTAAGGGTAGAAATACTTCAGCCTAAGAGCAGTAAATTAAAAATAACATCTCTGAGTATAACAGCTTGTATGATGTATCAAAAGACGGACGTTGCAAATAAAAAAAACCCACAAGCACCAGAAAGTTATTTATATTTTATGCTATTATTGAAAGTTAAAAGTAGTGCAAAAAACACAACTTTTATTCTGCTGGTAATCATGCAAAATTTAGTGGCCTGCACTATGTACACAAGTGGAGTTTTGATGGAATCACAAAGACAAACCCTGGTTCAAGCTCTGAACTACCCAGGAAAATAAAAATTGCACATGCTGGTGAGCTGCTTTGTGTGCTTCCATCATTTCAGGTCTCATCAGTGGCCTTTTTTTAACACTGAAGTCTATTAATTTACTCTGTTTCTATTCAATTAATGGTACAGATTTGAGTGCTATTTAGGCATAACAAAGATGTATTCTTATGTTTAATAGTTTATAATCTATATTATTTTCTAGCCTTTCCCTTTACTAAAATTAACTCCTTACAGCCATTTTTTCATGAATTACCATTTTCTGCATGTTGTTTTGAAATTCTATTGTCAATCTATCCCTGATGGAAAATTATAAATAGTTAGAAAATGATTGGCAGCATGCTTAAGCATCACTTACCTTCACAATTAATTAAATAGCTTGGTTCTGACCTGCTTTTCCTTTGGTGAGAACAGCAGGGTGGCTTCAGAACAAAAAATAATGAACTTCAAACCATTGCATCTGAGCAGTACAGACAGCTAAAGCCACAACGTGGGACTGAAATTCAACTGCCTTATGTCTGTGAATCTTTTCCTGGAATTAAAATCACAAAACCAGACTTAGGTTAAGTCCTACTTTTTTGGGTATCCTTGTGTTTTGTTTTGTTATTTTTTTAAAAGAATTCCAAGTACATGGGCTGTGGTTTTGGTGCCTATGCCACTAATATTGAAGGATTAGCAGAAAAGGCAAGGGAAAACAGCATTTCCCAGTTTAAAATGAAAAATACAGCTGAACAAAGGGTTCATTAATATTGCCCGTAGAGTCTACATTATTTAAGAGAATGTTCCTGAAAACAATTGTGGTAATGTTCATTAAAAAAAAATATTTTATGGCTATTTTTGCAAGACTCTAATATTCACCTTTACTAGTGAACCAGTGAAAACTGGTAGTAACTCCCGGATCAACCATAATTTCTCACTGGTATGCAATAGCTGGTGAGTACAAAATACATTAGGGCAACAGTTTCTACGTCACAAGATGATTTTACTCATTTTATTCCTGATTTTTGATCAAATAATTTATTCTCCTTGTTTACTGAGCGCACACACTATGCCATCCAGAAGTAAATGAATTCAATTCGTTTGATGTTAGAATAATTCCGATTTCTTGCAATTTTGTTGCTTGGATCCTGCTAGCTTAAGTGCTCTTTTGAAGCTTAATGGAGACACTTTGCCATTTTAATTACTAATATCTAATCATGTTTTATTCACATGCAGAATTTTCTCCCAGTAAATGCTTCTCTACTTAGTAAATAATATAATTAATTTACTAATAAGTAGATCTAGAAATGGAGGGGAATTTTCTTTCCTTGTTACTTAAAATCCCGTTTCCAGCCCGCATTCCATGCATATCTGTTATTTTCCACCACTGGAGTTTGTGAATTCTTTTCAACTTTTCCAAAATGTTGCATGTACTTGCAAGATGAGACAACAGGAAAAATACTACTGAAAAATATATTTGATATAGCAGTTGTTAATGTGTGAGTGAGACTGAGATAGCAAGATTACAAATAAGGTGAAGGAAGGTCATGATATTTCAGTATTAGTGTCATAGGAGAGGCCATTATATATTTTT
Source organism: Mohoua ochrocephala (assembly GCA_013398855.1). Lineage (NCBI taxonomy): Eukaryota > Metazoa > Chordata > Aves > Passeriformes > Acanthizidae > Mohoua > Mohoua ochrocephala. Next base: position 53,435 of record VZTA01012726.1, on the reverse strand, counting down.
TGTTAGCTGTAATATGAGCTTAGTAAGCATCTGTGTCAGTGGGAAAACCAAGTCGCATTTCCCAGTTGTTCTAGGATGGATGTAGAAATCTCCCCAGGAACCTTAAAATCTCCCTTATTAAAACTTCTTCAGCCACTTTGATACCATGAAAAGGATCATTTGTGTCAAACCAGTATTTTGGGGAGGAAAAAAAAATGGTTTTTATTGGAAAACTCCTATCTCTAGAACTCAATTAGAAATAAATATATTTTAGCCTCAAATAAAGTGGATGGTTCCATATATTTCTCATCTAAAGCATTCAATAAATATCTAATTAATCCCCTGCACAGTTTTCTCACTCTAGGTAAAAATTATCTTCCTTGTTTCACAAGAGGAGAGAGAGGAGAAAGAGGAGCAGGGGGATTATGCGATTCATTGAAGGTCACGCGCAGAGCCTGTGTCAGAGCCAACAGCGCGAGGCTTTATTTCATAATCCATTATCACCATCACAAGACCAGCTTCTCTTCATCACTACTCAAAGGCCAGAAAAAATATGATATGGAAAAATCTAATTTTCTTAGCCTTTTTTTTTTTTTTTAAATTTCCATCTGTAAGAAGTTAATGAATCACTTGGATTATGTGGTTCCATAGATGAGCTTTATAGAGGATTCAGAAGCTGTTTTCAGAGCCTATTGTCAAACAGTGCCTTGAGAGCTGTGTCCTACCATGCCCTACCCAGCACTTCTGATGTGTTCTCCCCGGCCTAGGACTATGGTCATTCCTAATTACTGTGGGTTTGTGATAGCAGGTTTTAAATACTAAAACCCCCTCACTCAGCTTGGACTTAAAAATTGGTTGAGAAATGGTAATTTTACAAACCAGTGTCTCTGAAAAACAGACCATATTTATGTATTTAAGTACAGTCTGGCAGAAAGAGGAAAAACCCCACATTGGCCACATACTTACAATCCTTAATCCCTTATACAATTTAAAGTATTAGGTGAAAAATGAGGTTTGATCCTGCTTGTTCCATCTTGTAATGATACCTAGAAACGTTGTTCTGGTTTGGTAGGGTGAAGATGTGTACCCTATATGGCTTTCTGTGACTATTAGAACGGAAAAAAAATATGAAAAGCTATCTTAAAAATGTATTGCAGGCTTAGTTTTATTCTTTAAAAAAAATTATTTATTCAATATCCTTTTAGTTCCACTGGATTCAAGTCTTACACAATTGACAACTTTGGAGGCTAATTAAGTTGCAGTCAGGGGCTATTTTAACTTGTCTTAATGTCTCTGATTACATGGAACATATTTGTAGAGTAAAGCGTATTTCTGATTTAAAGGGTGTAATGGAACAAATAGGTATTATATAGTATTCCTCCTCAAGGTAAACTGGAATGGATAATTTAATTTCCAAGGCGACAAATTATCTTATCATGAGCGAACAGGCAATTTCTTCCCTGCAATAAACTAAGTAGGTACAGACAGCTCTAACCAGATGAAATCATTATCCTTTTTAAAGCAGAAGCATTGAATAGAAGTAATTTTCTCAGCCTTAGTTTCAGAATGGAAAGTAGCTCTTGTAAACACTGTACACTGTGGTCTTAGGTAAGACCAACAAGTTTAACCCTTTCAGTGAGAAAAGAGAAATAGATATTATAAAGATAACGAAATGAAAAAAAAATTGCATATATATGTATAAAAAAATTAAAACATCAATGCAAGGTAGAAATAGTTAAGAAAAAAAGGGTAATATATCCATCATGTATATTGAAAGTTCACAGAGATTGGAGTAATTTGTGTGATTCTTAGCAGGAAAGAACGAAACTGATTTTTACAGAACTGCAACATGTTACTGGGTTGTGTATTGCCATTTGAAGTGTAAAGGGGCAATTATGTGTATGCCAGTGAACTCTCCTCTGGCTCTTTGCAGTTCATTCCGTGTTACATTAGTAATACATGTGTCCATCTATACATGCATGCACAGGTTCATAAGCTACCCTGCTCTGCTTGCTACTTGGAACAAAAATCGAGACTTTCATAAGCATGTCAATTGACTCTGTAATGTTATTTGCTTTTTCGGGGAAAATAACACAAATTTCATGCCCTTTGTATGTGCTTTGGCCCTTTTTTTTTTCCCCCCCCCCAAAACTGACTCCTAGTTAGAAATTTAATTTTGAAAGAGGTTAGGACAATGTCTACCTTGTCAGTAGGAATGATATCTTCTGGCATTTGGGGAAACAGGACAGAAGCTGAGGATGATTTAAACAGATGAGGTTTTTTTTTCTGTCCGTTGTACAAAGAAATGGGAAATATCTCCTTGTCTTTAGAGGAATGTTTTTTTGAGTTTTTTGGAACATATTCTTGACTATCTTGCCAATATTATCTCTTTAGGTGTTGAAGTCATTGCTGTTTATTGACTTCCACGGTCTTTATCGGCTCACTGGTAGAAACAAAGAGACAAGAAATGAGGAGGGTTTCTACCAAGTGCTGCCAGAATTAGGTGCCCAGATTTGTTGTTTTAGGCATGAAACTTACCTAAGTGCTTTCTAGCTCTGATTTTTCACCTAGCTCAACTTTTTTCCAAGAAAGCTGCTTCCTGCGAGTGTTGTTTTTTCCCTCTCTCTCTCCAAAAGCAAATGTGAAATCAATGGAACAAGTGTCCTAATTCCCTCTTTGGTTTGCTGCTGAGAGATGAGGGATCATCCCCATATTTATGTAAAGTATTAATTATGAGCAGTATAAACTCCTCAACAAATAACACTTATCATTTTAAAGTGGTCTTTCTGCTTAAGAATGTGTTCGTTTCTTTTGATGTTATCAAAACATATTTTCAGAACATCTGGAATTTCCAGATGCATTTAGTTGTTTATATATCTGTCACCTATTTGGGTAAAACTGTTAAAAGAAAATAAAAATAGTGTTCTTGGGATTACAGGGCATTTTGCTTAATGTTCATACAGTAGCATAAGCAGCATTACAATATGCAAACAGTAGATATGTGTGAATTAATAGTGCTCCCATCTAATTTTTCTTCTTAAAAAGGGCACTTCACCTAAGTTTATTTCTTTGTAATATGTTTACAGGGTGTAAATAAGATCAAAATAAGAAACACTAATGTGAAACCCAGGAATGTGTTCTTACATAGCCTAGGTGTCATGTTGACAAACTTTGATCACACTGGTCATATTGAAGGCCACAGGTGATGGAACCAGCTTGGAAAGAAGGAGGTTTCTTAAAAGCAGTATTGTAGAAAGCATAAGAAAACATAAAAAACCATCCCCCAAAGACTTAAATTTAAGCTGAGAGTTCAATTCAGAGTTACGTACATGAGCACTCCAGTTACCATGTCCAAGCAATTGGAAATTATACTTTTTATAGTGTACTGTCTCGGGGTTGTAGCAACCTCCTTAAACCTTTCTGCACTTTGAACTGAGTTGTGAACAGTTGTTGACTTCATGTAGCCATTTCTGAAAGGTTCTCTGGGTTTCTGTGATTGATGTAGCAATGTTTTTTCCGAAAGCAATTTGAGATACCTCGGAGATGAAAGACTTCTATATAAAGCCTCATTTTGTAGTCTGTTTCTTCCTCCTAACTCAAGCCATTTCCCCAAAGTAACAGGTCTTGTCATTTCCAACCATATCTTAACATATTCTAAATTTCAGGAATAAACATAAAGAATTTCTATTTAATTAGAGAGACCACTATGTTCAGACATCTCATGTAGATTGGCAAACATATTCGCTGAAGGAAGTAAAGAGATTGTTTTCTTGATAAATTAAATTTGACTTTTGTAGCAAGCTCTGTTTTGACTGAAAATGCCAGTGTTCTCTCCCTCCATTTTTTTTTTCAGATTCAAAATGAAAGGTAACCCATTTGTTACAAAGCAATTCTGCTATGTTCTCTAAAGATATGATTTTTTAAAAGCTAAAATCTTTACATTAGTGTTAGGCTTTTAGTGTGACAAGTGAGAAATATGCGCTACCATTGGATTATGAAAAGATGGGGAACACCACCACAATTACATTGGCACACACTACTTCTGGCAAAATTCAAGTCTAACAGTATCATTGCTTAGGGCTCTATTACTTTCTGTCCTCAGAACGTTAATGAATCCTTGACGCGCGTTAGGTTTGAGGGGAGATATTTTCATAAAGCACAGAGCTCTTTGCAGCTTTTGCTACCGGTTTTCTTCCATAACCAAAAATGCATTTCTCTTGTAGGTTCATGATGACATTATTCCAGAAAGATGACATATTGGTTTTGGATAGTGATTAACATAAAAATGAAAAAAAGGTGCATTGTAAAGCCAAAATGAGGGCAAGGCCTTTTTTTCTGTCTTGTGTGCCTCTGAGGAGAAAACTGTGGCATTGACTGATGCTATACTGTAAGCATTCTGCACAATTCTTTTTTTTAATTCTTTAAAATACTTTAAAAAATGGAAAAAGTTTATCAGAATCAGCAATAACTTCATGGTGCAAAAACACACTGATGAATTGGCACTGCTAGTCAAAGATCTAAACTTTCTTCTATGCAAGTGAAATGTCACATCCTGTCTTTTAACCATAATAATGTCCTAAAGTTCATGTTTACTGAAATTCAGGTGATGCATTGTTCTAATTTGGACTGGAGGAGACTACTACACTTAACCGCTGATACAACAAGAAACACTACGGAGGTTTGGAGCAACAGAAATCAAGACCAGTCACTACTGGTGACTATTTTCATAGTAGGTCTTTGTTTAAGTCATTTAAAAGTTATCAACATTTAATCGTTTTGGCTGGAAACCAACATGCTGAAAAAGTACAGACATTGCTCAGTCAAACCAGCAAGTCAGGAAATTTTACCTTGCAAAAAAATGAGGTTTGCAAGTTATGCAAGTACTCAAGGTCACTTTTAAAAAATTTTGTCATTATTATAAGGCAAAAAAGAAAAATGTCTTTTCAAACATCCAAGTGGCGGAATTTTTGAAATGCTTGTTGTTTGACTATTTGTTTTAAATCATTTTAAGGGCCGAAAAAAACGATCTTTAAAAATATTGTGAATGTACTGTTATGAGTTAAATCATCTTATTTTTATTTTGGGCATGAAACAAGCTGAGGAGGCAGGGAAAGAAATGGTTGACCTGAAAAGGAGGGGGTTTTAACCTGAATAAGAAACAGCTGTCATTTCTGTTAACAATGCACTGTATTTGCCTAAAAAAGTTGAATTATTTCGTTGTTACTGTATTGTTAAGGAGAGCTGGATAAATTAGATGCCATCCTTTCATCTATCATAGATTCTTTGGGAAATGCTGAACCAGACACATACATAAAGGCTTTTCCCCTGCCTTGGAGACCTAATACCTGTGTGGGAGGATGGCTGAGCCTTCACCGCTGCAGCTAGTGTCCAGGAGAACTGGATTTACGACCTCTGGATATAAAATGATAACACACGCTGCAAGAAATTATCCTATTTCACTAACTTTGGGCGCACATAATTAGCATTAGCATTTTTTTACTTTAATCTTTTTGCCCAGTAGCACCTTGTTTTTAAATTGATTGCAGTGTTTACAGCTGGTGTCTGTGTTGGTAGGTATCATTCCCAGTGCAACTGCAGCAAGCTCCTGAGCTCTCCAATGCCACGTCCAGCACAGATCCCAGAGCTTGGCTTCCTGCCAGGCAGGCTGTCACCAAAATGAGCCACCTCTGGGTTCTCCCTGCCTGCACTTCAGGTTACTTACAAAGAAGCAAACAAACGAATCCCTTCAGGTCACCCCAGGGTAGGTAAGAAATCTTCTGGAGCTGGCAGGTGCTTCCCCAAGCTCTCCAAGAAGATGGGTAAATGCTCCAGCTGTTGAAGTCTCTGAAGAGTCTGTGTGAGTGTGGGATGCATAGACCAATTCCTCTGAAACTAAGGCATTATGCAGATACTTTTAAAGGTTTGTATTATCTGTTTCTGTATTTCCTTCCTCTCAACATTTACCTCAACCATCTTTTTTTTTTCAAGATATACGAACTTCCCATACGACAGGAATTGCCCTACATCTTTAATAAAAGTTGTTGGAAGAATAACACACATTAATGCTGATGAAGCAGTCAAACACTACAGAATCAAGACTTTACCATCGTTATTGCTGTAGTAGTTCAGGATATGACAAACAGTGTTGAATAGAAAAAAAGAAAATGGAAGAGCTTTTCCTTGTGTGCACCATCCATCCTCAGTGATGCAGGAGAGGGTTCCCATAGGATAATGCAAGTGAAGTTCAAAACTGAAATCCATATGCATGTGCTAGTAGAGAGGGGAATATGTTTATGTGCAATTTTAATTCTGATATCTTCCATCTCGTAGCATATTGATTTTTTTTCAACAGTGGAAAGTTTGTTTAATAGAGTTGCTTCTGTAAATGTGTTTAGAATAAAAACTTTCTAATGTGCATATGGGTGGGGGACTCCTGGGGGAGACAGGTTGTGCCCCTGTAATAGGTATTCAGAGAATCCAATCTGGATAATTACATATCCACATAATTTAAGGTCAATAGTTATCATTTACCCAGTGAGGTTTCAATGAATTTTTAACGAAGGTCATTGATGCTCAGTTTATCAAGTGGATTAGTCGTGTTCCCACCAAAAGGGTGAAGATCATAAGTAGTTCTAACACTGATTACCAGGACCTCGGGGCTTTATTTGTTTGCTTTACTTGATATGTATCCTGTGAACAATGCAACTGGAGACTTCATTTTCATTGAATTTTCTGACATCGTACATCTTGGTGGTCTTTATTAATTTATATTATTCCACTACTGAAGTTTCACCAAGAGAAACCGAAAGGTTCTAATTATTTTGCGCCAGATTTTTTTATCATATTCTGCGTCCATGTAATTACCTCAGATTTACTCCTCTGTAATTGAGATCATAATTTAACCCAATATGTTAATGACTTTAAAGTAATATGAAAAATAATGAAACCATTTAATGAATATTTTCAAACAGAGTCATCTACTTACTCATACAGTCAGGCAAAAGAGTGTCTGATTTGTTTGATATGGGTGATGTAGGGAATGTCCATGGGCAAAAGTCAGCTTTAATATCCCTAACTGCTGTCAGAAAGGATTCTTCATAGATAAAATGTGGGAGAGAGGAATAAGCAGATTCTTGTTGGCAATAATGAAATCAAAATTCAAACTGAAATAGAAATTTGGCATCTGGAATTTATTTCAAGCAGAATAAGGCTGCTATCCCACCCGTTCAGAGCAAGTGACAGCAATGGGAGAAAGTAGGCAAGATTACCCTGGGAGGTAAAAAGACACACACACACTCTTTGGATGTACAGGTGCTGACATAGCTGCTATCCATTCCAGGTATTAAAAATGATCCAGTTCTAGTGGGTAATCATAACCATCACTGACAGCAATGCAGTTCACAGGCAAAATTCTGTAACCTGCCTGGTGCAGCAAAAGGCAAAGGCCGTGGACCAGTAATATGACACTTTCGTCCACCTTCAGAGAGGTGAAATAAGTTTCAAATTCTGGTCTCTGCTCTTTGGATTATTTCCTTTTTTTTTTCCAATGGCAGTTGAATACAAAAACAAAAAACTAATCTGGAAAGGAAGAAAGCAGAATTTCAGGATTTTCCTTTCCAACCAAATAACCCAGTGTTACCAGTAGTTATGTTACTTTTTTGTTCTTCTCCTTTTGCACCAGAATATCACACTCAAGGGAGGAGAACCTCTGTTTTTTGTCCAAGTAGACCATTTACTTGTTCTATCTCCTACTAAACTGGAAAAAAAATAGATTAGGGGTGGTCTTGAGAGATTGCTTGGGTACAGGTGTTACATCTGCTGCTCTTTTTTTAGGGAACTTAAACATCTATCTCTCAAGGATGTTTGAGGGGCTTTGTTTCAAGAAAGCATAAGTTAATTACATGTGAAAATACTGAAACTGTGATGTATGAGACTACATGTTTTATATTGAACTAAGTTGACACATTCTTGGTAAATAGGACAATAGTTATGAATGTTGAACAAAATAAAGAGGTAGCTACACAGTTTCAAAACCTATATATTGAAGTATATTTACTAAGGAATAAGGTTTTGTGTCACAAATTTGGACTTCAGCTCCAGCCATCTAGTCTTGCTCTTGATGTCAAGGTGTTATTTCAATTCTGTCGTGTCCTGTCAGAGTCACAAAGAAAGAAAATCCCTTTCTGTACTGAGAGCTGAATCTGGGATTTTTATAGCTCCCAACACAGGCCTTCTCCAAAGACTGTGGATTCTGTTGCCCTTCTGCTCTCATGTGCCTCCTGATGTCCTGGAGAAAACAGAATTTTTGTGTTTGCTTCTTCTTATTCACTGTTCATCATTTTTGCGCGTGTGTGTGTGTGTTCTGATGTTTTGAATTACATTTAGTATGAGTTCAGAGGTTGGTAGTCCTTTTCACTAAACACAATATAGTTTTTCCACACAAGTTCCTGCTGTTTTTCTCACTTTGCTTCCTTTTGCCCTATAGCCATGGACTCTGTCTCTGTCTGGCTCAACAAGAGTTGTTACTTTGGATAGCTCAATGATTTAAATCAATTTTTTTCTTTAGCATAGATATCCTTTAGAATCACAGAATCGCATTTGTGGTTTATCATATGGTTCCTAGAAGACTGGATTACAAATCTCCAAATCTCAGTAGCTGGGTAACAGAAGAGTTTGGAAAGTGTCCAGCAACTTAAAACCCTCCAATATAATAGATTACAAATTAGAGAACGGAATAAAAGGGAAGCATGTTGATCAATCTTTGCAAAGATTGGTGCTGAATCTCTGCTGCTTTATTACTCCCACAGGATTATTTCACGAGACATCAGTCAGGGTGATCTATTCTTTGAAACAAAAAGGGTTCATCCCTTAGCCTTAACAATTTAACAAAGTCAAAAAGGGAGTCTGAGGTGGATCACCGTTATCCTTACTGGGCTGTTTCCTTCTTGCTTACGTCTCTCATTCCTCTTCTGCTGTGTGAGGCTCTGTGATTAAATTGCAGGCTTGGGAGTCTGACAATTTGTGCTGGATTCACAGTTCTGCCACAAAGTTGACATTGCAGGATGTATGGCTTAGCTCATGGACATTTTTTCTTATAAATATGTGAACATTACGATGTTTGCAATCGCATATCTAAGTTATGCACACAGACATAACAGTGACCATACACGTAAATGAGATATTTGCAGATGCAAATAGCTACTTCTGCATATAACAGGCCAACAGAAACACACAGTCGTTGTAACTATACTCATAAAATATATGAATGAATGAACAAGCACGTTATGAAAATCAGACTGCTGGCCAAAAAGATACTATTAATATTACTATCCATCATGAGGCATGGCTTATTACTGTTTGTAATGAGCTTTAACATTATTAAATGGGAGGTGCTAAAGATCAGCAATTTTTTTATCTTTGCCTGGAGAGTTAATTTATTTCATAGATTCTTCTATTTGGATGATCTTGAAAATCTACTAGTTTTTGCTTTGTTCATACTTGCAGAATTTTGTATCACAGGGCTGGAGAACCTGGGTATGTGTGCATCATTTCCCCACAGTTCTCAAAAGGGAAAACAAGAGTGTGGAAATAAAATGCAGTTACTCTTTCTGTGTTTTTAAAACCTTCCCTGAGCCATGCTGTGCTACAGCAGGCAGCATGTGCCCGGATGTGAAGGATATTTGTTTGTTTTGTACCTTCACAGCCATCTTTCAGGTGCTTCGTGTACAGCCTAGTGGGCATGATAAAGTACCAACAGGGGAGAAAGCAAAGCCAAAAGCAGGATGTCAGAAAAAGCTCTTTAAAGGCAATGTTCAGGTGGCTGAAAAATTGAACATCCTCTTTGGAGTTCGTGTTTCAGAAAAGAACCCAAACCGGAGCACTCTGCCTAGGAAACCATGAAGCACTGCCAAGCATTGTGTCTAACTAATTGCACGTGGGAGACCCCTCCACCCGAAGAGAGTGTCAGTCCGGGGGATTTAAACCATCTCTGTGCCCAGCTGTGTATTCTAAATAAGTACAATTCATGAGGCAGAGCTTCCAGGAGATCATTCTTCTCTCAGCTCATGTGCTGCTGTGTCCTACCAGAGAGTGATTGAGGATCGGTTATGGCTCGGTTGTTTCCATCGGGCCCATTTCTCTCAGTAGTTGCAATGGAAAGCTAAATACCTCTTTCGTCACGTGTTCATTCAATAATGTCAAATTACAAGCAAATGTAAAAGCAATTATCCCGGAGAAAATAAGGTAGCTGAAACATAAGTATTTGTTTAACATCATAAATTTTGAATGACGTGTTCTCAGTTCTTTCGGATTAGGGCTGTATTTCAGGACAGATGACCTACTGCTACACCCTGTCTATCTGGCCTGCTAACTGCTCACTCTGGAGGAGGTGGGAAGTTTTTGAGCAGCTCTCTGTATGGAAATGGTGTGACAGAAGGATGTGTGCTTGGATCTTTCCTAAGAGAAACTGAGGTTCATCCAAACTGTGACAACCAGAGCAATTTTTTCCTGGGAACCATAATACAGATGTATCTGTAACGATTTCCTTGATTACTAATGCCAACAGTACTTTGTTTTACACTGAAGGATTTGGAAACTTCCAGAGGACATGTCTTTGTTTCGGATTTGAATGTTTGTAGCTAGAAGTTTTAAAGAAGTAATAGTTCATTTTTTCCTAATCAGTTTAGTTCAAGAGTAATAAACATAGACTTTCTAAGTTAAGAAATAAATATTTGAAAACTGGAATAGATATTTTGTTCAGTTTCCTTAAATTCTTCTTTACGGGGAAGCTAATCTGTAAGCTAGTACAACAGTGTTTCACCTGTACAACATTCCCAGGCTATTTATTTTTAGTCCAGAAGTTGAATTTAATGTAAATATTTTTAGTATTTTTTTCATTCATTTTTTCAAGAAGATAAGCCAATTGCATTTGCTGTAATAGAAAGTATTTCAGTTGCATGGAAGTAATTGAAAAGAGTATTATAATGGTCTAATGAATCTTAAACCCTATTATAACCACATTTGTAGAGTATTGGGGTTTGTCTTTACTTTGATGTCTTGGGTTTTTTTTCCTTTTCCAGTGCCTATGAGTGAACCTCTGCTGTCTGCACTATGTAGATGCAAGCTTACTATTTTAATATCACATGTAGAATTCTATTTCAGCTGATAAAATGGAAAGAATTTTTAGGATGAGGGAACTTGCATCCTCACATTAATTTGAACTGAGACACTAATAAGTGATCCCTATAAATAGCATGAGAGGCAAAAGTGTTCCAAAAAAATTGGTAAAGATCTAGATGAACCAAGTCAGAGGAATATGGTTCCTCAGTTAATCTCCAGAGATCAGCTCTTTCATTTAACTGGAATATTCAGATACATTTTAAATTGTGTATAACTGTATCTCCACAAGATGCATCATACGCATGGACGTTAATGGAATCATTTAGAAATCTGAGAATCTTAGCTTTATCTGATAATTTTATGAACTTAGTTTGACTTGGGGTTTGTGCTCGCATTAGAAGTTGTACAGCTACTAAAAATAAATGTATAATCTTGTGATAGGAAATCATCACAAATTTAGGAGATTCAGATAAGCTGTGCACTGGCTCTCAACTCATTGGAACTCCAGTGAATCTTGCTAGGCTGGCAAGCTCTATAAAAATGTGAGGAAGCTAAGGAACTGTCTCTGATAGTGAAAGCAGAGAAGATGGAGGAAAGTTTGCAGTCAGTCCAGCCACTGATTTACTGAATGTCCTTGGGTAAGTGTTCAGATGCTCAGGTTAAATGTGAGTAAAAATTATTTATCCTTCACTGTCACTTTTTTTCTTTTGCAAGCTAATGGAAACCAGTGTTTTCACCAGAGAATTTTCATAAATATACCCCAAACTGCTAGCTTGGTAGTATGACTAAGAAACTCGGTGCGTATTTAATTTTAGGGGTTAGAAATTTCAAACTGGTGTCTATCATAAGGTTTTACACAGCAGCTCCTCAGTATTCAAAAGGCCTCTGAGGCTGACTGCCATAATAATGGTGCTGAGATCAGCAATTGCAGGTTATGATTGATTAGGAGAACCAGCATTGTGCTATATATATTTATTTATGTTTTAGTTGCAATTTAATCAAAATTGAAAAATTGTTCAAAAAAACCCCTAACAAACAGACCACAAAACAAAACAAAAAAACATAAGTGGATTTTTTTAACATCATAGTGTAGATCCAATTTAGGATTCACTCTGAGATTTATGCCTATGCCTGCAAGTCCTTAGGCTACAAGAACCAGTGTATGTCTCTCTTGGATAAAACAGACTAAAATGGAAAACGGACATAATGTTAGTCTTTGTTTAAAGGTCTTTTTGTTGTCATATATATTTATTGCCATATTTGATAATGAAGAAATTAAGCAGATAATGCATATCAAATAATTTCTTTTTGAAAATTATTTAGTTTTAAGGAATATGTTTTACTAGGAATCAGAAAAAAGTCTGAGTACTAGCAAGAAATAAACAGCAGCATATGAACCTGGTAGACATTTAGTGACAAAGAAGTTTCAGTATTATGTCTAGTTCGCATAAATAATAAATTCACCAAAAGCGTGGGTCCTAAACCCACTAACTGTATCCTGTGAAATTCATAGGCAACTCTTATTTCTACAGCTCAAGAAAATCTCTAGCACAAATACAAAAGTCTTGTTTATATAATTTCATGAGGTGATGCAATTAAGGTGAAGTGTACTTAGTGTAAAGATTACAAATATGCTTCTCTGTGTACATGACACTTTTAAAGGACTGTAACAAGATGGCTAAGTAGCAGACACAGCACCTCTTTGTCTGCATTGCAGCAGTAATTGGCTTAAGAGGCAGACAACGGTAGTGAACATTTGTCTGAGCTCCTTGGAAAATGTCTTCAGTCTTGGCAAATATATTTGCTCCACAATTCATTTTGTAGGTATTAAGCTCAGTCCCATTTGCCTACCAAACCATCATCTCCTTAAGGAGATTATGGTTTATTGCTCCCAGCACCAGCATCTGAAGGGGAAGGAATATTTCCGTGACGTCACCCCAGTAGGTAGTGACATTTTGAATGCTTGATGACATTTCCTCTTGTAAATAGACAAAGGAAGTCAGTAGGTGCAGCATTACTTTACCTTTTGTGAAATGTCACTGCGCTGAGGAAAGCAAAAGGACTCCTGTATATTATTTTATTGTTTCTGGGAAACAGAAAGAAATTACACCAAAAAGTTCATAGTATCCTATGTAATTCTTATACTATTTGCAGGGGTTGCTGTAAAGAAATACCAGTGAACTTCAACTGCATGCATTGTTAGTTTTTATAATAAATAGCTCTCTTACTTAAATTCATGCCTCTTTACACTTCTAATGCTCCTGACTTTAGCTTGTAGAAAGAACATATTTTACAACCTTACCTGTCTTCTCAGATTTACTTAAAAAAAACATTCTTCTTTTAACACCTAAAAAATGCTCCCTTCCTTATCTCTTTGGTTTGCTTTCTAGTGTCTGTACTGGTATGTTGATCATTAGAATAATGCTTTTCATTTTGGTCCCCACTCCTTTATTATCATTTGAGTCTCCTGGCTCTCACTTGCTTTCACTCAGCTTGCACCCTGGTATTCACTGAGAGGAGTAATGTCATTGGGGTGCTTGCCCTTAGCACTTTTTCCTCTCCTGTAAACATCCTGGGACTTTTGCGATTACAGATCACAGAAAAGGGAGTACATTTACTGTGAGTATAGTCTTCCACAAGAGAAAACATGTATGATCAGCAGTGCTACATTTTTCCCTGGAAAGCTGACCCCAAACAGATCTGTGAATCCCACAGAAATTTAAGTCTAATATAGAAACATTTCAGGAATAGTTTGTTGCAGTGTTCTGTGTCTGAAATACTTCTCCTGAATGCCATCTATCTAACCAATCTGAGCTGCAACAAACTGGTTTTCAGCCAGCTCTATGTTTCTGCCAGTTGCTGAGAGCAGTTGGCACCATCTCTGTCTATCTCCTACGAAAAAGCAGCATAGAAAAAGATATAATCAGTATGTTAATAATAATATTTATAGCCGAGGCTCATTAGATGATCATTCCCAGTAGTTTTCCATCAAATTTGAACTGAACCCACAGACTATTCTGACCTTACAGGACCTCATGTACTTATTTAAGAAATACTTAACAAATTTTGTCTTCTAGGATCAGTCTAAAGATTCACTAAGGCAGGGGTGAAATATCTTGCATTTTCTGTATCAACATCCATTTGGAACAGCTGCACACTGCTGAGCCAGGCTGGCGGACCCATCCCAGTGGGCTCTGACGGCTCGTGCAGCACCCTTTCAGACTCGCCGTTGATCTTTCAGGATCGCCCGAACGCCCTCGTGCCTTCCTGGGCGCCTCATGAGGGTCTACTGCACAAACTCTCTTGTTTTGAGATGTTTGACTGCTGTGAGGCTGTCGAGGACCAGCAATGAGATGTTCCTGTGGACATCTCTGTCCTTCTCAACTCTTGCAGACATCTGATTGTGTCATGCCATTGTGATTAACCACACGTCATTGTGATTAATACTTTGAGTTCATACTTTTATTCTGTATTCAAAGTTCTTCTGTAAAGTTAATCAAAGAGACACCTGCACCCTTCTCCAGTGCCTTGCCTTTCTCTGCCTAATAAACCCCCACTCCATCAGGTTTTCTTTTACCAACAGGTTCCCTCTGGAGGTTTACTACTTTTTCTTGACAGACCAGCAGACAGCTCTCCCACTTCTTATCTTGTCCTAATTCTATAACACGCAGCAGGTGTCGAGTGTGGTCAATTTGGTTCTGTCTTGAGGCAAGATGCTGTCTTGGTCATCCCATTCCCTACTGACTTCAGCATGTACCCAAAGGCTACATCTCCATCATTTTTTCTTCTGTTTCCTTGATCACTTTTATAAAGTGGTGGTGCTGGTCCATGTGCCTGAATGAAACTTGTCTTACAAAAAAATGACCTCTCTGAAATAGATACGGGAGGATCTTTGGGAAAAAGCAGACACAAGTCTTTGGCAACCGTTATGATTCTTCCTCATGGTTAATGCATTGTGGAATGTAGAGAAGTTTTATAGACTTCTCAACAAGAAATTGTTCGACACCACTCACGGAAGATACAAGGAAGAAATCCCTGGACTGTAATTTGGTACAGCTTGGAAGCCTCACGACGATTAGCACAATTTGTCTTCATCATGTTAAAATGGCTGTGCCATCGATATCTAAAAGGGCACAAATCATCTTCCAAAGATGCGACTCTGTGAGTAAATTTTGCACCCACTCATTTTGAGGGGGTTGCAAATAGATTTACATGTTCTTCATAAAACCTGAGCAACAGCAGCACGTATTCCTTTTAAAAGAAGCAGGGAGGAAAAAAGTTGCCTCTAAAAAAGGCAGACTAATCTCTTGGAAACTCCTCACCGGAACATTGTAACATTAACTGGCAGTTTCCTCGATCCAGGTAATTTATTCATGAAACTTATGGAGGTTAATCAAAAGTTCATATAATTGTAATAAACAGAATACATAATGGACTAATCATGCAATTCAAAGCATTTTGTAATTTATTTGAAATATCAGATAAAAATAACTAAGAGGTGTGCCAGGAAGCCAGCAAATAATTTGGAAACTGATGAGTGTGACATACCTGCTGAACTATGAATAGATAATGTAGTGTCTAAAAATATATAGATAAATATAATAAAGTAGAAAGTATTCCACATGCTTTTTTTTTTTTTTTTTTAAATTTTATTTTGAAGGCTTTAAGAATTATTTTAAAACTTGCATTGCTGCCTCTTGCACAATCTGGTTTCCAGTTTAGCCCTTCAGCAGCACAGGTCTGTGGATAGTAAGGATGGACATGAGGATCTAGGAGTGCACCCACCTTACCAGGTACACCCAACTAGCTAAACGAGAATGAAAATCAGCTACACTGGGATCTTAATATGTGAACACAAAATGGACACTCATTTGTATTTGCCTTTTCTTTTCCCAAGAAGGATTTGTTAAAGATTAATAAGGACAGAAGCTAAGCTATAAAAAAGTTCAGGGTTCAGTGTAAGGTGGCTTCTGGTTATTTGGTTTTAATGAGAGGGCATGAAAAAAATTATATAGTGCATGTTACAAACACACAGACAGATAAAACATGTATTTTCTCATAAATACTTATGTTAAATAGATATAAAATACCTGTAAAATAGAAGTGTACATGTGTGTGGATGTGTACTGAGTACAGACAGGTGACTGAACACTGACACAGGTTACCTGGAGAAGTTGTGAAGTCTCCATCACTGGTGATATTCAAAATCCATCTGGAGATGGTTCTGTTCTAGGCCACCCTGCCTGAACACAATGCTCTCCAGATGTCTCTTCCAACCTCAGATATTCTGTGATGCTGTGAAATTCTCATATAAGATAAAAATAAATGCTTTAGTGGGAGAAATACAGTATTTAAAAATGTCTTATATGTTTTCATTATGCCAAAAACTTAATTTTAGATTTGGATTCTTGATAATGATTTGATTTTAAACATAAATTCTTCATTTTGCATAACACTTAGCATGGGTGGGCACAGAAAATTAAGGCATGTAATAATTAAGTAATGTGCTATGCTGCAGAAGAAATGTGTTTTCTAAAAAATAAAATGTCTGAAACAAAACGGTCAGTTCTAAAAACAAAACCCCAAGCAAATGGTGTCAGCTACAGAAAGAGTGAAGAGATAGAATCCAATTTCCTGAAAAATCGTAATTTTCCCAGGATACAAAGTTGAACAGCCTAATAAGGAGATCATACAAAAAGAAATATTAAACATTTCACAGGAAGGCATTTTTCAGACCTTGGTTGGACGACTTTCAACTCAACAGTTGCTTTAATCAGTTTAGTCAATTATATGCAGGGGAATCACTTCAAAAGCACAAGAAAATTTCATGTTATGCCTTGTAAGTGATGAATAACTTCTAGACTCTGTTCCCTTCTTAAACCCATACAAAAAAGATGAAAAGATTAGCACTTTTCATAGCACCCTTACTTTCCAAGATTGCTTTGAAAGCAGTGAGCAAAGCACAGTAGATTTGAAAACTAAAGAAGCTATTGTGCAGAAATTAATTGATGGCCTTGTTTTGACTGTGTTATAGCAGCAGAAGTAATGAGTATAGACCTCGCTTCAGCGTTTTGCTTTCCAGCACATGGCAGAAAAGCCAGTGAGCTGAATCCTAGCAGGTGAGTTCTTTTTTTGGAAGCAGGCAGGCTTTTTGAAGTAAGTGAGTAAGCTCCTCTCTCAGGCAATGTTTATTTTCTTTCTAATAGGTACTTTTACTTTCAGGCAATCAAATCTTTTTCTGCTCTGTACATAAGCTCCTTCCTTTCAGGCAGGTAAACTTTTTTCTCCCCCTTATGTCCCCCTGGTAAGCAAACATAACCTAAAAGAAAAGGACAGATTAAAGTTGTTTGCCCATAAAGCTCTGCCACCTTCCTATACTAGGAAGTTGTCTTGTGACCTACTTCCTTACCACTGTTTGCTATTGAGCAAGGACAAAACCCAAATGTCATTTTACGACATAATCCGCTGTCAAAATTGGCACTAGCCAGCAGGCCTGCTGGTGGTCACTCACAGATAACAACTGTGGAGCAGGCATAGCAAATTAATTTTTTCCACAGAATATGGTAAGTCAGGGCTGAAGAGTATTGGGAAAGAAGGGTGGGAGAACTCAGGCTGCCTCTGTCATGTCTCATATATTCTTGAGACTTAAATTTCCAGTACTTGTCAATGACTTGTCAAGCTGGCATTCTTCAAAAACATGCTGTTAATTGGTGTCACATAAACACGCTATCTGTATTTTTTACAGTACCATTAGTAGGTTTGTTACTTACCCACTTCTCCATTAGCAGTATTAATATACATATTTTAGATTTGTAATGTGGTGGTCTTAAATGCAATTAAGTTTCTGAGTAGTAACTAATGCTTTGGAACTCTCTCATTTAAAAGATTTTAATAGTTAAATGTTAAAGTTTGAACGTTTGAAAATCTTTTACAGACTAATATCCATCTTTTGACTAAGACCACAGTGTACAGCATTATCCTTTGTAGAGTCCTAAACACATGCATCTTTCTGTTTATAAAATACATTGTACAGTAATAGTAAATCAAAATCCCTCCAAATATTGCAAGAAGTCCTTGCAATATCAAAAGCTTTGCAAACTTCTTTTGCGAGACTTCATTCTCAGTCATGCCAGAGTAGTATGAAAAGGTGACTGTGTGTTTAGGAACACTCGAAGTCGATTGCTTTAGGATACTTCCGTTTAAATTCATCGGAGGAGTCTAAAAGTTAAATGCAAATGTCAGTTTTAAATTTTTTTATCATGCAGTAATTCTTGATTCATTAGATTATTGTATTTTAATGGGAGACAGAAGACAACTTTTTTTTTAAATCATCAGCAATTTTTTTCTGCCTTTCAAGTACTCTTTAGGCTATTTACTAGCATTTTTCCTGAAAGCTCTTTCCACAGATTATATAAATGCTTCTGATTGTATAGGATCAACCAGCAGAATCCTATTCTCTGATAGGAGATACATGCCCTATGTCATCTGCAGACTTTGATAGATGTCACTTAGTATCATGTCTCCATTTTCACATTCACACAAAAACAATACAAAACTTAATTTACTTTATGGCTTTCTTGACTGGCCTTTCTTTGCAGCTCTGCACCTCACCATATTAATATATAATAAAAATCAGGCAGCATGCCTGATGTAACATGCAAGGTGTCTGTACGATACCTCCCCGTGCTGAGCGGATGGGAGAAGTGCCAGACCCGATGGACATGACTGGCTTCATGCAGGATGTCATGATTATCGTCACTGCAGAGCTCCAAAGGACAGCCAGGCAGCTGTGTAAAGGCCCTGGGTAACTTGTTGGTTGTCAGCAACACAGCAGAATATTTTCACTGTTCTTATGAATGCATGGAAAATGTAGCATGTCTACTGAAGAATACCATGCATATTTAATTGACCTCCTCACCCAGAGAGTCTAGCATGTCGTATCGGCTCTTATTCAGTGCTCTTAACACAAATGTCAGATGTTAGCTCTGTCTTGTCCTTAACATTTCACTCATGTGAAGTAACTGCCTATTGCTTTTAGTTGCTTGCTGCAATATCTCCTATGGATGCAACAGGTGAAAACAAATGAGCTGCTGGCTTTTGCAGGTGTTAGAGAATGTCTCATGTGGACCTGGTACCTGGAGGTAATTGCACCCTTTAGTAGATTTACACTGCCCATTTTATTTCATGTCACCTGGGGAATAATTATATGCTACCTACCTGCCTTTTCCTACTGTTTTATCAACTATTTCATTTGTTTATGTACAATGGAACTGTTGGGACCAATAACTTCCATTTCTTCCATTTATCAAAACAGTTAACTAACATACTCCCAAGGTGAGTCATCATTAAATAATGGTTCAGAGCACTGCTGAGGTTAAACCTAAATCATCGTAGTTGTTTCTCTTGCTGCAAACCCCCAAAATCTCCCTTCTGGCATTGCAAAAACCTTGACAGCTGTGGGCTTAGGTCACACCATTTAGTATCGAGGAACTGTCAGACCTTGTTTTCTTTTTGTTATTCTCCTCGTTAGTTAATGCAGATTCTTTTCTGCAACAGGTCTGCATGGAGCATCCTAGCCCAGTACATTCTCAGGAGTGTGATCCCAGGATGATCCACCAGAGTGAAAATATCAGTGCTCTGTCACAGTAAGCCAACTGTAACATCTTCCTGCATTCACTTACACAGCCTGGCAGTTTTGCAAGCAGCTGTGTTAAAACAGCTCTCAAATTCTCTTTTAGAATCTCTTCTGTTGGTAGTGGACCTTGAGGAGCTAGGGCTTTTCCCCAACCTAAGTGCATGTAGCACTTCCCTCGATGGACGGCAGGTATGTGACAGTATGTTGTTTGTGGATGACTTAAACAAAGCAAAGATCCATCCGTAATTAACAGGTACTTAGAGAGAATTTCAGTTATAGAAAACAATTTTTATATTGCCTTCATAATCTATTTGTAAAAAAAAAAATGTAGGATTGAACTACATTGTTTTAACGGACTTGCCAGACATTTAAAACCCTGCACTGAGTTCCAGAAATGTGTCATTCTTCCCAGAGAAGAGTGAACACATTTGTATTTTTGGTTTTGTTTTATAAAAGACTGAGCAGATTTTTGGGGTGTAGATAGGTAGATAGATTTTACATAGAGAAATATGGGTAAAAGAGCCCTGCAGCACAAAGTCAAACATAGAGATGCTAGAAAATATCAGAACTAAAATCTGCTATTCAAAGTATATCTAAGATGCATCTGTGAATGCCACTTAGTTCTTCCTCTTGATCCTTGTGATGTCATGATGTTTTTTTGCCTTTTATATACCCCTTTTATATACCACTTTTATATACCCCTTTATATAGCCTTTTATGTAGCTTTAATATATCCTCAGTGCTTTTAGCCCACACACTTGTAATTCCCTAAGTCTGATACCCCATGTCCCGTTAAGGCAGGAGACCAACCATCCTGGAAGCCTCACTCCTAAGGGTCAGAAAGCCCCAGACCAAGGTCCTCTCTAGAACACATTCTGTAAACTGAGATAGGCCCATCCAAGGGGGAGACTCCCCAGAATGGGGGATTCATTCAAGTCTCTCACTGGGGAATCTTTGATAGATGTGCTAATTTGCAAGGCCTATAAGTTGTATACACGATCTATCGGGGGCGTGCATTCTGGTGGGCATTCCAGGGGGGGCATCCCAAGGTGTGCATTCCGGTGGGAGCATCCCGGGGTGTGCATTCCGGTGTGCACTTCGGCGCACTCCACTCGGATGATGTGGTGCACCAAGGATCCTAAATAAAATACGAGGTAAAAACCCCTTTCCCTTTAACCGTGTCTGGCTCTCAATTTTAAGACCAGGAAAAGGCAACACTTGATTCATTCAGAATACTGAGTGGACTATAGGAAACTGAATAAAGTATTTATATATGTAAAGTACATAGCAATATATATAGCAGGTGTCCATCAGTTCACTGTGTTACTTCATGATTTATCCCAACCCTACTCTTCTGCATGTGCAAGCCTCTGAGTTGCCCTGGTGGGACACTGTTAATTAAGACTCAGGACGTGTTCATTTCAGCTTTCTCTTTCCCTTTTTTTTCCTGGAGCGCTAGCATTATGTTTTGGGTATGACTTAGGAGGACTTCTGTGTGCTTGCCCACACTCATCATGGCTGTTACTTTCCCTTTTGGCCCTCCTATCACAGTTTGGGTCAGAATAGTCCATAGACATCACTCATTTTCATTGTCATAGTTCTTCTGTAATGAAGGGTCTCAGCATTTTATGGGTGAGGAAATTAGGCCAACAACTTTAATACCAAATCAACTCACTTTAGCATTGCAAGTTGAGAAAACTCTTTTTTCCTAGTATTATTTTTTTGTTGTTGTTAAATTTTAGAATACTTGAAGCTGCTAATCATACCTCCTGATGAGCATCTAGGATCAGATAAATACTCTGATTGTGATCATTATGAAAAGATGACTTAATAAAGTGAGAATTGATGGAAAAATGTAGAATGTACCTCCAAACCACCATCTCCCTTCTAGAAGTGCACTTAATTGTTAAAAATATTGGGGTACACATGCATTGCCATAAACACTGCAGTTCAGCCACAGGGTTGGCTTTGTGTCCTGACCACCCAAAAAGCAGAGGGAAATAATGCCTGAAAGTCTCACTGCCTAAAAACATTTTCCAGGTATGAGGACCTACTTGGAATGTGTCCAGAGAAGGGCAATGGAGCTGATGAAAGGTCTAGAGTACAAGTCCTTAAGAGGAGCAGCTGAGGGAATTGGGTTTGTTTAGCCTGAAGAAAAGGAGGCTGAGGGGACACCTTATCTCCCTCTACAATCACTTGAAAAAGGTTGTAGCAACATGGGGGCTGAATATCAGAAGAAAATTCTTCACTGAGATGGTGGTCAGACACTGGAACAAGCTGTCCAGGGAAGTGGTAGAGTTTCCCTCCCTGGAAGTCTTCAAGAAACACGTAAATGTGGTGCCGAGGGACACAGTTTAGTAGAAATGTTATGTTAATGGTTGGACTTGATAAACTTTGATGTCTTTTCCAACTATAATTGTTCTGTGATTCCACACTCTGAATGCAATGATACAGTCTGGTTTTAGTCAATCTTTCCTCGTGGTTTGTCAGGTGAGATTCACTGTACAATGCCTTACAGTAACCCCGAGGTAACAGCTAAAGAACCAAAGTGTTACAACACTGTCTTGAACAGGCTCTGGTTTTTGCTGAGCAGAACCGATGTTCAGAGCAGGAAAATCTTAATCTGTGATTCCCACTGTAGTATGGAACAGGTATGCACTAGCACTATATCTTTAAAAGATCATGTGGTTTTGTTTTTAAAACCACTGAAAATAATAGCCACACAGTTACATATAGGACAAGACTAATGAAAAAAATGGGATTGGAAATGTATATTGTAAAGTAAATAAATTTTACTGGAACACCTCAGAATCGAAACTGGTAGTCATAGGATAGTTTTTCAAAAATGTTGCTTTCCAATTATTTGTAGTGGAAAGCAATTACAATAATCTGTTTTTACTCCAGTAGCAACAAACTTGTGTACTTGTTTCTCCTATTATTTAATACAATGTTATTGCTTCAATTTAAAGTATCTGAGGTGTGATTCATGTCCTCAGGTTTTAAGCTGTCTGCAGAGATCCCCTAGAGCAGACAGGTAGAACTAAGCAGCCCCATAACATGATTTATCATACAGTGAGGAAGTAGGTCAGATTAAACCTCTTCTCAAAGTGCCTACAGCCTTAACTTCATAGGTGTCAAGTTGAGCAAAGGTGTAGACATCCTCTCTATTGTTCTCTAAAGTCAGTTAGGTAAACCCTACTCTCAGTGTTGATATAAATGTGTTTCAGCATTTTTTTCTTTTTTTCATTTAAATTGCTCTTAGCTGCATCTGAATAATACACAACTGGGAAGAAGAATCGCAGGAAGATGTTATGTAGGATATCAAAGTGGCCTCAAATATACTTTTATATAAACAACAGCACTACATTAAGTTGCTTTTGATCACAGCATGACATATATGAAGAAATTATAAAATCCAAGCACTTGCATATTTGGGGAAAAGAGGGAAATATAAAGGAAAAATAGAAAAGCTGCATAGCCAGGGCTTAATTTTAATATTTTTCAGCATCTGTACTAATCCATAGATGCAAGTGGGCTACCTGGCCATGGAAAATTCCCATAAAAACCCACAGATCCACAAATGATCAAAGATCGGCCTTAAAATAGGCTGGCAAACTGTTGGTCCATTCAACATTGGTCTACCGCCACCATATTTGATACATAAGTTAATGCCATCACTGGCAAATCAAACCTGCCTTGCTCACCTCTTCTCATAGGCTTCTGCTGAGAGACCTCTAGGCTTTGGAAGGAGTACTGATGTCAATTAAAAAGTAAATATGAAAAATAATGTAGACTTGTTAGAATCAGATCTTTGACTTTAACATGAAAATGTTGTGTATATTCTCATATTCTCACCAATTATTTGCCCCATGTAAAGCAATGTAGTTAAATGGTTAAATGGGAATTTTTTTTCTTCCATAGTGTTTCAAGTATCTGAATTTTTATTTCTGTCACTGATATATGAAATTGTAAAGTGTCAGTGAAGTGAAAGTACAATTAGAATCACAACCTTCTACTGTGGTGGGGATTGTGGACTGTTTCAGGATAACCTATTTTGAGAAGTTATTGTTGAAAGAAGAAATACAATGACTTTTAAAATCACTTTCTGACTAATAATCTGAAAGATCAGTGATTTTCAAAGTGACATGTTCCAGATTTGGTAACGTAATTTTCAGGATTTCAAATAATACCGTTAGACAAAAAACCAAACCCAAACACAAATAAATAAACAAAAATCAAGCCAAAAATCCAAAGTATCTTTTCCCTCCCCCCACCACCCCTAATCCTTTCTAAAAAAAATGAGGACTTTTTTCCTTACTGTTGGCACCCCAGCATTTTCCATTCAAACCACACTCTACTTTCAGCCATAAATTACATACAGAGCTTAGACAATTCTTCAACAACACCTTTAAGATGAAAAGCATGGGGTTTTTTATTTAAAAAGGTATAAGTATTTGCTTACACTTTCTTATACTGTCAAGTGTTCCTTGAAGAGTCATTTTATTGAGATACTCCCTTTCATCATAGGCAGCAGAAAGGATAGGTAGGTTGATTAAAGTTTTTCACCTAAACAGGTCATTTCTTCTCCTCCTAGACAAGGCAGCTACATCACGCATCTGGTGAATATAACCTTTCTCAGAAAGATGAACAATCTGCCCACAGGCTCCCTTCCAGTACTTATGACACCACTACAAATCCACAGGGTTGTTCTTTGAATGTTTAGCAGTTTATGTAAGTTTGTAGAGGGACTACAGTGAAATTAATAATTTTTATTTGCAAGAAAAGTAACTGTAAATTTGAATTTTGCATCCCTTATGCAATGTTGCATTCAAAACGTGTGTGGTGGGTAAGACCAAGAGTTTCTTGTTAGTACAGTTCAAATAATGAGAGTTAAAATCATTATTAGTCCAGAAAAAGTATAATAATACAGTTAGGATTTTTAGATGCATGTTTCTTTGTTTCTAGCCCTTTTGCCGGTGCTATGATCCCTCTTCTTCATCTCCCTGGGATCCAAGGCCAGAGGATCCCTGCTGGCGCTGTCAGTGAGTGCATCATGGTGAGTTGGCAGCATATGGAGTCCTTTATGAGGAGGAATACAGGGTTGTTTATGTCAACAGTTTCTTCTTCTTCCCTCCAGGATCCATCCAGGATCATTTTAATGTTTGCTAATGTGCTTTTACACCCTCCTCTTTTTTCATTGATCAGCAGCTCCATGTAACATTTGAATTTACTACATATATTGCCTTGTACTTTTATTAGATACAAGTTCTTTATTCTCTTTGTTGCCCCTAAAACCAGATTTTTCCAGCTCAGGGCTGCATTTCTTTAACAAACCATGAATGAGTTGTTTATGGGCATGAGGTCTCCATGACTGTGCCCCATGTCCATCCTCCCTTAAGGCCTGTTTCTAGATACAGACATTATGTACTGCAGGGCTGTGTGGTTACAGCACTGAGATACTTTTTTTACTGCTAACATCTTGTTGTTGTTGTTGTTGTTAAAATGTTATTTTTAATTAATGTTACCACACAGTAATATGTGAGATGCTATAAAATTTATATACTTTAGGAAATAATTAATGTGTCTTAATATTTTGATCATTTAGTTTCAAAACAGACACGATCAAAGTAACTTCTAGTTTGGAGGTGGTTCTACATTTTAGTAAAGAATCTGGGCATGTAAATTTAGGTTTACACTTAAACACACAAATGAAAGTAGCATGAACTTCAGAGTCTAAATACAGGCTATTCCTGTGATATCCTATCTCAGTGTCTTAGATGACTCTCGGCTTATTTTGTGTCATGACCAATAACTCTGTTCCCAGTTGTGGGTCCTGACTTGCCCACTAACGATAGCATTCCTCTCCAGAGGTTATGCAAGTCTCAAAGTAATTGCTTTTGCAATTACTCTTGGGCTATTCTGAAAGATTGAGACCGGTTTTCCAAGGAGAAAAAGCAAGTAATTTTGAAGTGGGCAGTGGATTCAGGACTGAATGCGAAAAAACTGCTGAAGCTAATTAATGACAAATATTTTTGTTTCATGGTTCTATGAGAATTCAATATTAAAAACCAGTGGAAAACTATGTAGATATATTGGGAAGCAAAGCGCTGTTGTAGTTGCCAATATAATGGAGCCGATACACTTTTTCAAGCTCCTGTCATTTAAAACGGTGACAACATATTTTACAAAATCATTTGCATTTTCCTGCTGAGTTACCTGGGTATCCATGGATCATTTAGGCTGCTTGCTGCAGACGGACACAGTGTCCTGTACCTTCAATATGTTGTCTTAAACACGACGGTAACCTTACCTGTGCATCAGGAGGCGATGATGACCCAGCTGTAGAAATTGTCTGTCTCACCCTTTCTGTGTCAAGAGACTTTTGACAGGAACATAATATTCCCTTCAAAATCAGTTTGTTCCTTTGCCTTTTTTTCAAATATCCCATTTATTTGATTTTCCTTCTTCCAAACAGTCTTCAGCCCCGCAGACTGATTAGATCCTAATTCTTTTGGCATGCTGTCAACTTGTCCTAGTCAGAATAACTATTAGGCCTTTGCTTTTGCTACTCCTCTGCAATTTTGTTTCTTTTTCTGTTCTTCATGTCTTTTCTTTGTGATTTTCACCTATTTTGCCTGAAGCTGTCTTCTGACAATATGCTACCACCTCTCTCTGTGAATTTGTTCTTTGCCTGCCCAAGTAATTTATTTATGTGTTAGCTTCCTCTTCACCATTATCCAGGCTGTTTGACTTTCTGTGTATTGCTTTTCAGACTGCCTTCAATCCCTAGTATGCTATTAACAATTTGAAACAGAAGGGCTTTTGAAGCTTTTAATGCAACAACTTAATCATGCTGATGGTGTGTTTTTTAATGACTGAACCGCCTCGTGTGTACACACTGAGAGAACACCTAACATGTGCCCCCAGCAGCCATGGAAAAGAACACAGACTTCAGTGAGGCTTAGTTTTTTTCCCTTGGCAGTTAAGTGACATATTTAGATTACATGACAAATTGAATAAAAATCAGTCCTTAGAATATTGTGTTCTACTCCTATATTTTCATTTTATGTAGTGGGACACACACACACACACACATACATGCACAAAACAAATTAGTAAAAACCCATAAGACACTCTGTTCAATTGAAATAGCCCTTCAAAGCCTGGTATTTGGGTGTGACAGAAATTTCATCCCGTGGCTTGTCCTTAAACTCCAGAAATAAATGGAGAATAATATACAATTCAGGATAGGGTTTCTGTTCCTTTTCATTTGTTCTTCTGTAGAAAGAAAGAGTGATGAAGGCAGACAGTAGAAATTCAACAGCAGGAAGATCAAAACAACGCTATCTTTATTTCCCCTGCACCTCACAGAAAGCTGAAATGCCAACATGTTGGATGGAATTGCTCACTCTGACACATGTAATATGTTGATGGCATGCTAATTATGGTTTCCTAGAAAACTGGTTATCCCTCAATTTCTTAGGCTTTTTGTAACCACAAATTCTACTTACTGGCTGTCATCTGGGTTTTGGGTTTTGTTTTGTTTTGGTTTTGTTTTTAAAAAAAAAATTAGGGGGTGTCTACTTTGTCTGATTTCATGTGTGCTACCTTTCTAGGAGAAACCATCTAAGTACCCACACATGGGACCATAAATTTGAGCAACATTGGTAAGTTGTGTATGGGCTTTTTCCAGCTTACCTATAAAGGGATTCCTCTGGGCCAGATACTCTGTAATCCTGGTAAGGAAAATGAACAAAAAGTAATTTTATCTTCTGTATTTCGTTTTTCCTCTGGGGAATAGGTCTGGAGAGATAGGGAAGGCTTGACCCTGTGGCGGGCGCTGGCCGAAAGCTGTAGATCATGAGACCAAACTCCTTAGAAAGCAACAGCCTGGAGCAGACAAGAAATGTTTCCTGCAGCTTCACAAAAAACATTTTTTATAAATCCTGTGTGAAAATATTTCTGAGATATTGATTTTACCGATCAGGTTGTGAAAGATTATGTCCATGATTGTTGCATAAAAGGATGGGAGCAACGTTTATGTCTCTCCATCACCCTTTCAGGGATCTCTGTATCTATCTGAAGAGCAGGAGTAGCAGCCGAGTGCCCAGACTTTCATTGTGACGTCTCCAGGGAATCTTGGCCATTTGTCTTGAATATAGGCTTCACTAAAATCAGTTATATCTTTGTCACCTCCAGGCTGGGCCCTAAAGTACTTTCTGCAGAGCTTTATTGCATGGTGAACGTTAAATTAGAACTCTATAAACTTAATTTGCTTCCAGTGCTTCATTTGCTTCCAAGTGTAATTCTTGATATTGATTTTAACTTATACTTAACTTTTATGGTGATATTCATGCGCACTTAAGAGGCTGCTACTTCTTCTCTGCTATGAAACCTGACCTGAGTATTAGATTTTAGTTTCCACAGGAAGACTCCTTTCTCTGGAAGACATGTAAAGTATTAACATAGTAAATTAAACATTACATTTAAAAGCTCCCAAGACATTCTGCATAGCCTGTCTTCTGATGTTCATATAGTGGAACTGGAAGACGTGTAGAATGGCAGCCATTACTGGTCTGATCTAACATTTATTTATTTATTCCTTTTTCAAACTTAGATTTTATTATTTAGAAGTGTGTTTCGATAGGTATTCTCATGAATATACATGAATTTTGCAACACACAGGAGAGAGCAGGCAAAAATGCACCACTGTTTTCTATTCGTGCCCAGTCATTCCTCCTCTGGATGACAGTGTCAAGAGAAAAATTGCAATGACTCTTTAATAACCGTCACCTATGAGCTTTAACTTTTAAAGAGTACTTTGGAAGTTTCTTCATTTTGCAAATGCAAATGCTTTGGTTTTCCTCCTTTTCTTTTTTTCCAAAATTTAGTGTTAGCATTATGCAGACATATTTTGATTTTGATAAGAACTTTTAAAGTTACTTTATATGGATCTGACTCCATTCAATGATTACTTGTGTAATCATCTTTCTTCAAACTAAAATTTAATTTTCTATTTTTAGAATGCAGACCACTGTGTGACCTTTAGGTGCCATCTGCTGTTGAGCTTTAGCTCCGGCAGAGGAGTACAGTGCATAATGGGTGACTTTCTGGATCACAAGAACGGAATTAGTGACACTTGAGTCAGGTAGACTTCACGGATGTGGTAAATATGTGGTATCCTCATGCACATATTTAAGTCAGAGTAAGAGTAAGAGTAGTCATTCTTTCAGTCCCAGGTGCATGCTATTCCTAAAGAAATTCTGGTTTTTATTTTGAGCTTTCCTAGGGTTTTCTGAGACATATGACTCTTAGGAGAACAGTCAGACCTGCAAATTTCCTGGCAGTTGAATTTTCAAATGATGTATGTACTCTGGGTGAAGTTATTACCAAGTGGTAAATATTTTACAGTTTTCATTTATTTTCAACACGAATAGTGTTAGACCTATTGTTGTCTAACACAGATTGGCTTAAAATGTCATAAGGAACCTGGACATATAAAAAGACTGAGATACAGTTGTGATTTATGATTGAAAGATGAATAAATAAATCACTAGTTAGATTTTCATGACAAAATAAGTGAAAACTGTTTCCACTAGAGAAAGCAGACAGAGTAAGTGTGGATAAATACAGAAATTATGATAATTTCTGTATGGTAATGCATGGTAAATATTATAATCTCACAGTTTGGAGAATAATAATCAAAATATTAAAGTTAATATATTTTTCTATAGAAGGTTGTGAAAGTGTTGTAGCCATAAATTATCAACAGAGAGATTCCGTGCTTCCTTCAAAGGGAGCTCTCCAATCAGATAACCTTCAGGCTGCAAGGAAAAATGGGGAGGGAAGGCCAGAAAACTTCCCTCCTACACTGCCTAATATTATTAATGAAAATTATATATTCCTCAGGTATTTTTTTAATTACTGTAAGCCAGCATTGACTGTTTTGTTAAAAATTTTTCTATTGGCACACACTACTGTAGTAGTAGCTGGTTTCTGGCAGGCAGGAAGATTTTCAGCTGCATAATGCCTTCTCCTTTCCAGAAACTCGTGGGGGCTGCAAAGGAGTGTCCCCATCCACTGCAGTGACCTTTCTTAATTCAAGCTATAACTGATAAGATTTTTGGCATGTGGCTGAATGAAACCCAGAAAGTAGAAATGAAAAGCATATTCAATACTTAATAATGTTAAGACAGCCAATACTTCATTAGAAAAAATATCCAGCTCTAACAAGAAGAATCAAGCCATTATAGAAAAAGCAGCAGAGAGAAAATGTAATTAAAACTCTATAACAGCTTCTTTTCTGACATTGTTTTCAGTTTTCTGCAACTTTGACGTTTTCTATCTTTATTCTCTTCTCGAAATTACTTTTTTTTATTATGGTAAGCATTAAATAGTGATAAGGAATTGAAATTCGCTAGTAAAGGGAATGAATAGAGTAATGGTAAAGAAAATGAAGTAATAGGAAAGCACAAAAGTCCATAAAATCCTGTAACATTGTTTTGCATAATGCTGGGGTGTTTTTCCTCCTGCTTTTAAAACTTCTGTGTTTAAAATGTTCTAGTGACCGTTGGTTCGCCCCTTTCCAAAAGACTGGACAGGTCTTTCTATTGCTAATCAGCCCAGTTCAGTGATGTTAATCCAGTTTTTTACTGCTACAAGTGCTATCTTTAGAAAATATATATTTTGCATAGATAAGACAACCGAACTGCTAACTCTGTACTGCAGTAGCAACATCTGTGTTGCCACCTACCCAGCAGACATAGATTTTTAAATCTGAGTTTTCTTTATAAAGTGGTATGCTGAGATTCTTATCCAGGCAATAAGGTAAAGCAAGTAAATTCTGCAAAACAAAAGTCCTGAAGCACACTAAAACAATTTTTTTAAAAAATTTGCCT
This sequence comes from Mohoua ochrocephala, assembly GCA_013398855.1. Classification (NCBI taxonomy): domain Eukaryota; kingdom Metazoa; phylum Chordata; class Aves; order Passeriformes; family Acanthizidae; genus Mohoua; species Mohoua ochrocephala. Next base: position 22,805 of record VZTA01012726.1, on the reverse strand, counting down.
CTCATTACCTAATCAAGAAATAGTGGGAATACTGCAAAACCATTACATGGGGGATAAATGGTTCATAAATCAAAACCCTTTGAGTTATAGTCAGGCAAAACTTATTCAAATCTTGCCTGAAAAATTATGATTATGCCATTTCAGAGACAGCATTTGCCAAAACATCAGCTAAAGTGAGAAGCTGAATCTTGGTGTAACTGAAGCTGCTGGATGCCAGAGCGACTCCAAAATTGAAGTGAGCTGTAAATGATAATTTTGGTCGATGGGTGGATTTCTTCTGCTACATGTGAGTCATGAACGGCTGATGGAGAGCATCAGTCTAGGTGGAGCTTATTAGAAATCCACAAATATGAGAAAAATGTAGAAAAATTGACAAGTTTTGGTGAAACAGGTAAGAATTCTTTGCATATAACTGAAAATATATTTAAATGACGGTTTCTAATGAAAGAGCTTTTAAGCAGTTCTGGTTAAACTCTGTCTACCAGGACTGAGAGTACACCAAAAGCTGTGCTGGGCTGAGGAGACTGTCATTTTGGGTTGGTGTTTTGCCTTGTTTCTACCTGCCATTACTCCTTTTACGTTGTTGTTGTTGTTGTTGTTGAATTCCTTTACACGTCAAATGCCGAATGACTGAGGAAACATATAAATGTTTCTATTCACAAATTCCCTACTGAGAGGTAGGTCATGCTTAAAAGCTTGAGGATTTCTGATTTGCTGTTTGCATTGTGGTGTAAGTGGCTAGATGGAGGGCTAGCACCACTGATTTTCTTATACAAGTCATCTTACCTAACTGATTTTTAGTTTATATTTCTAAAAATCAGTTATTGTATTTCTTCTGTACCACCCAAAGCTGTCTTGAGTCTTGTTTAGTGGTTGCCAATAATTTATTTACCATTGGACATAAATGGCAATTTCTGAAGCACCTTCGATAAAGTAAAAGACAACACTTCTAGAGCCTTCATAACTATGAATAGTTATTACTGCCTTATTTGTGCTGTTACAGCACAAGTAGAAGTATGGGAGAAAATGTCTTTGTTATCATCAGTTACATACTTTAGAACTCCTCACGTAACTTACAGGACACAGGCAGCGACAAATGAAAATACTGGAAACTCCCACAGTTCTCACAGACCAATCCAATAGATAAGCATTAGAGGAAATGCGGAATTGCCAGTGAATGCAACACAAAGGAAACAGTGGGATTTAATTATGGAAAGAAATGACATAAGGTGTATGCCATAAGCAGAGGATTAGAGAGGGACATGGTAGACTAGACCTTAGCAACACTTCTACAAAGGAGATATTCCACTAAGATCTGCTGAGATGTTTTGAATCACCTTTTGACACAAGACCTAATTTTTAAGATCAATGCAGTCTTAAGGTCTAATGCTGTCATGTACAAAGCATGACGTTATTGAAAAGCAAGGAAATTGTGATTACGCTTGCTGAAATGAATCACTTTTGTTAAAGGAATTTGGAGTGTTTTTAAAAGCAGCATAAGACACTGTTTAAAGAAATGTTAGGTATTTAAAATTCTTGTTGAAGAGAATAAATCTGAGGAATGAAAACAATATTACGGATCTCCTGAAAATATCACTTTCCTCATTCATAACACTTGGCTTAAAAACAAAATCCAAACTCTATGTTCCTTAACATGATAACTTGGCTAAAAAGGTAGTTATTAAAAAAAACTATGAATTTGTGAGGAAATTCTTCCCCTCCTTTCCAGAATTGCATTTAAATGGTTTTACATGATTCATTTACCAGTACTATTTGTTAGGGAAGGTGGTGAAAGCAAAGGTTGTATAAACAATTTTCTCTTGATCATTTTTGATGTTGAAGTACTTCTCTAAGAGCCATTTAAATCTGCCAGCTCTGTGTGTTCCTCCATTTTCTCATTTTTCAGAAGTATGAGTGGATAATGAAACTACATAATGAAAAAAAAAAAATCCACAGTGTTAACAGTTAGAAATGCTTATTGCAAATGCAAATAGGAAACATGTTGTCCAATTGATTTATTGTTGCAAATATATGCAGTGGAAAGCATAAGTGTTTCTAGTCCATAAATTACCTTCTTCCTGTGAGGCTTTCTTCTGTGGCACTATCCCTGATATAGCACCAGGCATTCAAGCCACCAGTTCTGTTGAAGTCCATTAGAAATTCCACTTCATACAATGCATTTCAGTATTACAGCAAAAGTCTTTACTCTCAAGAGTGAGCACTGTAATACATTTTTATTATGTAATTGTCCACAGCCTGGAGAGCACCTGTTAGCTAAATCTGATTTAGTACGTTGCTGCTACCTCTGGTAAAATACAACATTGTATAGTAAAGTAGTTAGGAAGCAAAGTAAGAAGTTGATTTGCGTTTGTGTCTGTGGCCGTGAGATTTAACAATAGTACACTTTAATGATATTCTTTTCTCCTATTGCAAATCTCACTCTGTATGTAGCAAAGACACAAAGACTCATTTTTGGTTTTCATGCAGTTTACAACACAAAAAATTTCCATGGAAAGGAAATGTTAGAATAACATCAGTTATTCTGTGAGAGCCCACAGATGCATACCAACACTCTTGTGGTCAAAAATGCATCCAGCACTTGGATTGCTATTATATCGAGTGCCTTTTATGAAACCTCAATTTTTAAAGTTCTACTAGTAACTATTTCTAAAGAGTACTATGTACAACTGGAATAATTGCATTTGCTACTTCATAACATATCCACAGTGTAATTACCGGTGTAACTTCATAACATTGTCTAAAGGGTTTTTATATCACTCAAGATCCTTTCTGTTAAGTTCCTCTAAATTGTCATGCTTGAATGAAAAATTTAACATCATTCATTCTGAGTTGTCACATATTTAAGACATATGAGCAGATGTCATTTGAGTGCAGAGATGTCAGAATAATTATTAGGAAGACTGGAATACCACTTTTTTTTAAATAGGAAAATGTTTCTGCTGGAGAATCCTTCAAACAGCATATTAGATGGAGCTCTCTCAGGACAGAACAGAGGATGCCCGTTCATGTATTTTCACAGGTAAAAAAAAAAGTTACTCTATCTCACAACTTGTTTGTATGTAAAAAGATGTTAACAAACACCCAGCACCCCCTGATTATGCAAATTAAAAAAAAAACCTCACCAAAATAAGGACAGTTGTATGTCACGGTTTTGGCAAGCTCCTAAATAAAGAGAAGTTTATACATTTGAAAACTCAAATTACCGTTTTTTCCAACTCTGTTGATCTTTACGACCTTGTTTGTGCTAAATATGGGACTATCTGCAAGGGACGGCATAATTTTATACTCTATGGGCTTAAATTAAATGCCAGAGAGCTTCAAAAGCCATTTTAATTGCTAAAATGAAAAGATGACACACATCAAAGCATCTTTATTTTTTTCACGTCGATGCCTACATAGCTTTTTTAGTATCCATTTAGAGCTGTTACTTAGGCTTCATCCTTATTACGGCATCCCAGTATTGTCTTATTTTTTAAAGACTGCAACATCACAGTTTCAGGAGGAAAGAGAAATTAAAAATGAAATTGGCTTTGAATCACTGCAATGTCTGGGTTTACATGATGCTTTTTCATTCCTGTTTTTCTCCGTTTGCTTCCAAGGCTGTGTATTGCTCGGACTGGAGACCCAGCAGTGCCTTCTGCTCAAGCCCTCAGTCTAACCCAGGATGTACCCCAAAAAGGAGCATGGTCAGGCACTCACTTCATGCATGGTGTCAGTGGATCCCAGCCATGGTACCAGAGGTACCTGTTTAGCAACAGTATGTAAATAGGAATTTGTAAAAAATTAAGCAGACTTAATGACCTCTACCTGAGCCTCTTGAAGCACTCTTATTAGCAGGCAAAATAAAAACCATTGTCTCTGAACTCTCAGTGCACTACAGTTACAAGAGAGATCCTTCTGGAACAGATGAAGTAATGCCCAAACTCTTTATAAATGTCAACAATGCCAAACATTTTTTGGAAAGCTTTTCAGTTTCCTTCCAAATTTAGGATTATAATCTCTTTGTGCATGTGTGTCTATGCATAAATAAAAACAAATTTTCAAAAGAGCTATATATTACTGCCAGTAATGTAATTATGAAGATTCAAATGTTACTTAGGACAAAGAGAAAGATGAGACTTACTGTTGCCCAGAGTCCGTACTAGTTATAAGAGGTGTGATTAGCTATCCCTCCAAAAATTCTGTCTTTTGTTAAACTTCATTATTCCTTCCCTTTTTGGCTTTTATTGTGACCAAAACAGTGCTGTTAATAAGGGTTGCTTTAGCTATTGCTGAACAGTACTTGCTCAGCATCAACATCTTTTGCTTTTCCTTCTGCCCCTGCCCGTGAGTACCTAGGAGTGTGCATGAAGCTGGGAAGGGACACAGCCAAGACAACTGACCCCAGAGAGAAATTAAAAACTGCCAAAACCCAAATCCTCAAATTAGCATGTAACAAGAATGAGGAAAGAAGAACTAAAGCCCTCGTACAAATGAGAAGGAACTTGAAGATAATTTATATACTGGCTGAAGCTGAAATGTTTCCAGTAGGAGAATAATCCTGGTGATTTGCTAAAGTAGTTAATGGAAAATGGTTAATTGAAAAACAGTAGGGCAACTGTATTCAGCACAAATCTAAACCACGTTCAAACGTCCAGACAATTATAACATAAAAATATAGATGTTATAGCAGGAATTTTTTATAAAAATAATTAATTTCTTTATTTACAGAAAGGAGAAAGCACAGTCCAGTCAGATGAAGGCTTTTAAGCTTGACCTCAAAAGTATGCAAAACTTTACAGCTCTTTACAGTACAGCGAGGTAAAATTCTCCATCAGTTTACGGAATGACACCTTTCTTTACTAAGTAAAGTGCTATAGATGTCACTTATTCTGATCTTATTTTGACTTACTCTGAATTTAGTAAAGTTTCTAATTTGGTAACTATATGGTAAATTATTAGTTAACCTGGAGGAAAAGGTTGTTATGGTAATAGCTTTATTATGGGTAAAAAATTAGAGACAGCATTAGCTTTTGTTGAAAGGGAAATTAGAGATGTAGAGAGAGAATTAATATCATTAATTATATTCTTCCAGGAACAGCCTTAGGACTTATCTATAAAAAAAACCCAAAACTATCAATAATTATCTGCACAAAAGTCAATGCCATTTTCCAGTTGCATGTATAATAAATCATTGTGAGATATCTTCTTAATCTAGTCAAAGATTGGAAAGGATTTAATTTGTTGTTTATTTAATTGGTGACCTTTAGTATTTTTCTCTTCAAGTTCAGAAAATTTGAGAGAAGAAACAAGAAAACTAAGAGTAGCTTAACCATGGAACAATCAATCCTTCCTCAGAGCCTCTCATATCACTGGCATAAGACAGTGATTTAGTTTATATTAAAAATATTTCTTCATACATTTGGAAATGTATAATGAGGCAATTTAATGTGTCAGTATTAATAATTTAGTGTTCTATGTGGACTTGAAACTCAGATGTTTAAAACCTGAATGAGATTAATACATTTGAGATGGTGCGAAGCTTTAATGTTTGGACGTTTGTACACAGTGGATTGGACAGCTGATAACAGATTTAAAGAAAGAGCTGGATGATCCACCCAAACGAATGCACGATACTACAGTCCATTGCCCTTTTCAGTTCAAGATCATTAAGAACATGGGGGAAAAATTGTTTTCCATCTAAAACCAGTGGAGTGGATGAGTAGTTTGATTCTTTCCCATTTACATTCACCATGTGTTCAGGGTCAGCTTGGCTTTTTCATTCTTTAAACAGATGCTGCAAAGTAAATATTATGCAAGTTTTCATGGCATGTATTGTAAATTCCATTCTGATGGGAGAAGGGTGAGTTACATGTTACAAAATAGCAAGTATCAAAATTATTTGTTTTAATTACGTCTATTTCTGTAATTGCCAGTGTTACAGGCACATTCACAGTCTCCACATACAAAATGGATGGAAACAGTATATGGTAAGTATATTAATGAACTGATGAAAAAGAGAGAAAAAAACAATATCGAGAGAGCAGGCAGAGACACCTTTAGGTGTCAGGCTAGCCAAACACATGGTGAACTGACTAATTGAAGGCTGAGAGATTTTAGCATGTTACTGTTAATGAAGCATAAAGCTACACTGTGAAATGCATCTTCTCTCTCTCTCCCACCCTCAAAATATGAAAAGGGACAAAAGGTAACCATGACTGGAAAAAGAATCTATGGAGGAGGCTAAAGTGATGAATGACATGAAGATGGATGTCAAATAGAGTGAGTATAGTAATAGTTGGGGACCCAGGACTCTCCCTGAGAGGGCACGCAGAAGTTGAAGGAAACTGTACCTAACAGTTCTAAAACATGTTGCCAGCAGCAACGCATTTAACATCTGCATGAGATTTAATTTTGGGTGCAAATTTTTCACAAAACTCTTGCTTTCTATTTCACCTCTAATTACAATTGCTAGAGGTTCGCTTTCAAAAATAAAGAATAGCAAATGAAGAGGATACTTCTGCCAGGTGCCTTTTTGTAGTGACAAGGATCCAGATAATTAACTTTTTGCATTGCATTTTGCTTTTTCATACACATTCTGCCAGTTCTTCAATATCAAGAACTTGTAATGTTTATGGTATAAATGTACCTAATGTCCAATGTGTCAGGAAGACAATGCATAGGATATTTAACCACAGAGAAGTACTCACTGTCTTAGCTCTCCTGGCCAGGTAAATTGAGGAAAATAAAAAATTATGTGCATTTGGTGTGGAGGAGGCAGAGTGCCCCTTCCTGCAGATGTTCAGCTGGCTTCCTTAGGATGAGGAGAGCTTTTGATGAAGAAAACATTGAATTTTCAATTCTCTATTCTTCAAAGTTGAACTGTGGCTTCATACGACAGTACTGCACAGGATATAGTGCTGATTCACATTCCCACAAGAAAAGCACTGAGAAAAAAGCAGACTCCTAAGTGCCTTTTGGGTGTACCTGGGGGTGGCAGCGACATTGTGAGCACTCCCCGCACAAACCATGGCCTTTCCCCTTCTTCACTGATTTGCTCCTGGGAAAAACTTCTGTTATGAAATGCCTTTGTGAAGGTGTATAAAGAGGTCTATTTCTTGTTCTCACTTCAGCTCTTTGAGCACAGATACCTTGAAACCTATACTAAAACAAGTGCAGAAAGATGCTACTTGCTTTTGCTCTCCCATAGCTAAATTAACTGATTTACTGACATTGAGAAAAATTAATCACAGTCTTTTAAAAGGAAAGGATAGATAACCTGTCCAGCCCCACACTGCTGGCTGGTAGGATTCTGCCCAACCCCACTATGCTGCCTGATAACACTTATTAACACAGACTCACATACCTTAAAACCCCCCAAAAATATGAGCCTATGTGGCTCATAAGCACTGTTTGAAGCAATTCTTGAACACAGGCTGTGCTTGCATGCACGATAAAAGATTTTCATCATCAGGATGATGACACTTTATTGTCAATTATGTATCTTTCTGCTTAGCTGCATTCCTGCTGAATTTTGTTTTAATACAGAAATGAGCTATAATCAATAACTTTTCAAATTATTTATTCCTAATGGACTAGGAAAATCCTAGCCAAAGGATTTTGACATTACTCTCTGAATAAATTATCTGAAATACATATTTCTATTATTTGACCAGCTCTCTAGATTATTAAATAATGTTCAGTGAATAATTTATTCAACATTTTTCCTGTCAATCTCTGAATAATTTACTCATGAATACATTATTTTTATTATTCAGCCAAGTATATTTCCAGCATCCGTGGCAATGCCTTTGTTGTGTGAAAGCATGAAGATCTCTGGAAAGGGAGATAAACTTTTAACTAGCATAACTTAACTTCTTTGTATTAAGCATTTTTATATACCCAAGTGCATAATTAAATGAATCCATTTTCATCTCTCTCTCTTAATTTAACGACTAGCTTTCTGCAAGTCTTTAACTCAATGATCCCTACTATTTTTATTGAAAACCTTGCACTGTCGCTATCTTGCCCCTGTTTGTTTTTTTTCAAGTTCCCAACACCATTCAGAAAACTTTGGTTACTTTAATTTGTGTGCTGAATATATATAATGAGGTAAATATTTACATTGCTTGTCTTTTTCTGTTAACCCAGGTATTTTGAACATAATATCTACATAAATACATACTGAATAAACACAGGTCGGTGGCATACAAACACAAGTGAAAAGGAATGAGCTGTTAAAAATGCAGTCCTGACAGAGGAAGAGAAGTGAGACGATTGCAAAGAAAGACTGAAGAGGCGGGCCAACTAAAGGTGTGTTTTGGAATATCTGTATCTATTTACCAGACTGAAAAATGTTCCAATCATCTACACTGGAGCAATGATGAAATTAAATGGCTTGAAGATGTACAATCCTGCCCACTCCTACCGCACCCATTCTGCAGTTCCCATCCTGGGGATGGGAACATGAGGTGAAATCAGGGAGCTTATGACTGCAGCACAGTGACACCTATTCCTCTGCCCTCCTGAGTCAGAGTGGGAAACTAAGACCTGCTTTGGTCACTCAGCAGCTCAAACAGCATTTTATTATTTCACCATCTAGCCATTTGGGATTGAAAGTAATTTTGAATATGTGATTCGTGGCTCTCAAGAATGTGTAGCATGAATAGCTACAGCTCTAGTAAAGGCAAACTGGAGGGCAGGGGTGGTACCTGAACCCAAAATCTAGATGCTGTTTCAATTCCAGTTTAGGAATTACTTTGAAAATAATCTGGTCCAGAGACCAGAGCCAGCACAGATTGTGATACCATGGACATGAATGAGACGAGCAATATGTCTTAATTTCTAGCAGTAAATTCTAGTGAGTTTGAAATCATACCCACGGGTCAATACATGATGCATAAAGAGGCATAGCATGAATTTAAGCCTGTCCTAATTCCACCCCATTCGCACATTTAGGAAGGTAGGTCTCAGATTTTACTTGCAAATTGCCAAAGACTAGAAGTTTGGCTAATTGCCAAAGGTAATTCCTAGAATTATCTAGCCTAATCGGTACTTTCACTTCTGACAGCAAAATTCCTTGACTTTCAGGCATGCTAAGAAGCAGCCTGGTTTGAATATATGAGTACCTAAACCCAGAATTTTAATGGCATCTGGGGGCTTTCAGGGTCACATTTGCAGCTTGGAAAAGTACTGCATACCACCTTTTTACTAAAACAGTAATATTGCCTTCATGTCTCTTGTAGACTAAAGAACTAAGGGCTGACACAGCAAGTATGATTCACACCTGCATTTTAGGACTTAAAGTAGGTGACTGAAGCGAAACCTGGAGTTGCTGCTGTGCATTTGAAACCTAGGGGTAGGTCTGTATTTTCTTTTAACATGGAAGGGAGGTGCTGTCACCATTGCTTGGCTTAGTTTGAGGGATATGTTCAAGTAAAGGCCTGGGAACCTAGCCTTGTATTACCAAGATTGAACCTTTCTACTTGCTGTTAGAGAGGTTGATATAACCATGGTGTGCAAGCTGCTCTATCCAGGGAAAGAAGAAGCAGGAAGTGTATTTTAGAGAAATGGGGGAGGCTGACACCATTATTTCCATTTCAATCCATTAGCAGGCTAATACCAGCTGTTTAAAAATTCAGGAATCAAGAACTGCTGCAGAACAGGCTAAGACGTCAACAGGTTTTGTGGGAGGATAGCCATAGGCTCTGGGAACAAGCAGAGCACCCTGATCTGTGCTACGGAGGCAACACAAAGTGTGGAAAACAAGGCTAGGGCCGGATGAGAGAGTGCAGCAAAGAATCTCCTTATGGCCTGTGCTGGAACAAGACACAGAAAAGTGAAGCACAAACAAAAGACAAGCCCTGTTTTTGTGATTTGTCCACAAAGACGGTTCATGGAATCATTGTTAGCCTGTGTGTCATACTGAAAGGAACTCATTTCCTTTTATGTTCCCATAATATGCATGTGACTCAGTAGAATCATTCTTTCTCTCACCCACCCTCCGTTCTATTGTTTGGGGAGTTTTTCACCCTTTCTTTAACTACATCCTAACTTTTGTCATACTGTAATACTTAGTTCTTGTTTCTGCCTTGATTTGTTTAAATTCTTAACGCCTCAAACATCATAAAGGTTCATTGATTGATTATTCGCAGAACCATGAGATAGGGAAGCTGCAATTTAACAATTAAGAAATGCTGTAAAGTCCAGGGAACTCAGTACCTCCTGCTTCTGTAAGTCATCTATAACATCAGCTGTGGGAAAGGAGTAAAGGAATTTAACCTAGTGGGAAAAAATGAACTGTTCCAGCATGAAGTAAAGAAATAATATATTTTATTTTTTGTATTTTATTTTATTTCATTTTCCCTAGTGGCCAGTTTTGCCAAGTAGCCTCTCTGAACAATGGTAAAAACAAATTAAATCAACATTTTCTTTCCTACCTTTGTTGTTCGGTTTTAGCTACTATGCCTTTGTTCATCTTCCTTATAAGGAAAACTATAAAAGCTAATCTTAACACTGGATTTTACAATGTTTACTGAGCTGCTTTTTAAAAATTTTCTGAGCTTGTAAAAGTATAATTATCGTATCCTAATAATTATAACAGACGACATTTCTCTTCCTCTTCACAGTGTTTGATCTAAACTGAAAATTTCTGATCTTCTTGTCAAAGACAGAGCTGTTTTCTTGGGAATATTTTGAACTTTGATGAAAGTTTTATGACACTTCCAACAAAACATGCTGCTCGTTAAAGTTTTATAGCGAGAGAGCTCTATCTGCATTGTTTTGAAATTGTAAATATCACATAATTGTCATCAATGAGTAGCTGATGAAATACCTGTTCCCAGAAGCTTGTGTCTGCAGACGGGAGTTTGGTCACAGACGAATAGATGCTTTCACAGTCCCAGGGTTCCAAGACAAGGCTCTTTTCATTCTGTCATGGTGATGGTCCCAAAAGTCAAACCATGATGAAACCGATGATTTATTTATAACATTTTGCAAGGCGTTTGCAGAGGAAACAAATTTTGCAAGTCTTTAAAAATCTTATTCACTTTCTCTTTGTCCCACGAGATACCAGGAGATTAGTGTCCCATTAGTTTCCTTCATCCAGTTTTTATGAGTCAAAACTTACACATCTGTCTTTGGATAGTAATGGATAGCTATGGTTCCTCAGTGATACAAACATTAGCTGCAGAACTGTTTCTTCATAGGACATCTAACTCACAAAACTGCAGTTGACACAAATGCTAATTCCCCTTAATATTTAAGCCTTGGGGAGTCTCTAAAACAAACAGACAAGAAGACTTTAAATGTGTATATATATTTTTCAATATTTAAAAAACTTACTTGACACATTAGTTTCAAATCTCTTGGTGTGTGTTGTAGCTTTTCTGATAATTGTGGAGAGAAAATACCCCGTTCAATGAAACATTGTTCCTTTTCAGAAGCACTTGAGTAATTTGACTCCCAGACAGCACAAGGTTTTATCTCATCGTTAGGAAGACTGCATGAAGATATAGAGATGTTACTCAGACAAATCGCTTTTTTTAAAAAAGACAGCCTAATTAAAATTAGAACATTATTTTTTAATATCGTCTAATGAGAACAGATAACATTTTTCTTCCCTTCTAGCTGCATGAGGAATGCTGGTTTCCTTTCTAGCTCCTCCATGGGATGTACACACACTCAGAGGAAGCAGATCATCGCTCTCAAGGGCTACGTACACCATGCAAGGCCCAAAGTGGCAATCTAGGTGAGTTAAATGGAAGCCGGAATATTATACCTCAGATGGGATGTATACTTCAGGTACTGACAAGTGGTATTTTTCCTGAATCACCTCCTGCAGGTGTGCTTTTTGTCTTTATTGACAATATAGGGAACCTGGGGAAATTGTGTCTGAACTGAGCTAAGTTGTCTGTCTAGAGTTAGGTGGTGTGAATACCTCTTGCACTCATAAAAGTAGAACATAGGTGTTCATTTTAGTGCTGGCAGCACTGCAAAACAATGATAATCACAATATAATTACAATCCATATCATGGGAAAGTTATGTACACAAAAGCATTAGAGTGATGATAAACTTGAGAAAGACAGATTTAGGGAAATGAGGGAGCTCATAGAAAATGCCCTAAGGAAAAGTAAACTCCTTGGATATGGCATTTCTCCTCCATAAGGAAACAGTGATAGTGTCTCTGGAGGTGGTGTGCTACTGAACAAAATGAGAATAGGAAAAATTTACATAGCTAAATAACAAATTTCAAACAATTGAACTGAGAAGAGAGCCTTCAGAAATCTGACTCACTGTAGCCAATAGACAGGAAAATACAATAAACAACAGTAGGAGTTGTGAGGAATACAAGAAAAATCAAAACATATTTTCAGAGGAACTAATGGATAGGAAAAAAGCTTATCTATAAATACAGATATTAAAATAGATAGATACATTAGCATTGACGGATAAAATGCTATTTTGTTAGTAAAGGCGAAGTATTATCAGAGATTGTCAGAAAAGAGGAAACAAAACCAAAGATCAAGGAAGACTGATGCTGGGCCTAAAGTTACTCTGACTGAACTCAGGTATGAAATGTCTGAAGACTTAGAAATTTAAATAGCCATGAAAAATTTGGGAAATGCTCTGAAGCAAGCCAACCAAAGAGAAGACACTTCCTAGACATATAAATATATACATATATACTTATACACACACACACCCCCTTGTGCAGTAATAATTGACCTCAGATGTAAACAACATGAAAAACAGGGTGTGTGAGTGTTCAAGAAGAAGACAGATCACAGGGTATGAAAGGTTGCCCAGTGAAAGTATCAAGATGAACCCAGGCGAGGGAAGACAATTGTAATTTAAAAGGGCTGTTTTAGCAGCTAAAGAGGATAACACAAAGGAAAACAGGGTCTGAATGTAGTGTACACGAGATAGGCAGAAGACAGAACAACTTCTAGATTTCCACACTGACTCAGCTCAGTTAGCTTGCTCTTGTTGTAGAAACCTAAGTAAAAAATCCTTTGCTGAAAGCAGCTTCAGGGAAAAAAACCCAAACAGTATTAGAATGCATAAAGGCAGAATGGAAGAAAATATTGAGGAAAATGGTATTATATACATTTGTAAATGAGTGGTGAGGCTTATTTGAGTTATAATCCTTATCTCTCTAAATATTGAAAATTATTTGACTCACTGAAACATTCTCTTTTATGAAAAGAGTTTGAAAAAAACTCATAGTACTATTTTAGAGAAGAAATAAACAGTGCAGTAGGCAGAAAGCTGGCTTATAATTCATTTGCTTATTTAAGTATTTAAATACTGAATTAGAATTGAAATATCTATACTAAAAATATTTTTGCAATAAATACTGTAAAACTCATTTTAGAAACACAAATGTGTTTCCAAAATGACAAACGCCTCTAGGAGTGGATAGCTTTCCTTGTAATGGCTGTAACTTAAATAAGGAAATTCCTTCCTGTTCTTTTCCTTAAGTTTGGTGTGCCAGAAGCATCCACTTCCTAACAAAAATGCTGAAGCCTCTAAGTATTGAAAAATTCTTGCAATTGCGATACTATAGCCCCTGATAGGACCATTTTGTATTTGGTAAAATTGGGTCAGGAGAAATATGCGAGGCAGATTTCTTTTTAACCCCAAGTTATAAGACATAAAACTATTAACGAACATGGGAGTCTGTTTATCTTCTGGTTAGGTGATCTGGGCATTGCTATTGGTAATTATTACAGATGCCTAATGAAGCACAAGGTTAAAAACAGGTGAATAAATTAAAATCTAAGGATTCAGTGCACCATCATTCAAGGACTGTAACACGTAGCCATTCACGTATTTTCAAACGAGTTATTTCTCGAGGGTAACACTGTAATGATAGAGGCACAACCACTGCTCTTGATGGGCTTGGCCTTGTCCAGTGACAGGTCTGTCTTGGGGCCAGGTGGCACTGGCTCCATCAGACATAGGGAAGGCTTCTGGCAGCTTCTCACAGAAGCCACCCCTCCAGCACCCCTCCAGGTACGAAAACCTTGCCATGCAAACCCGATACAGCATGTGCACTCACATCATATCTTATAATACAAGTGCAATTATTTGATGCTTGAAGTGTCAAATAAGAAAAAAATTTTTAAAATCCCGAGTTGTATTGATAAATTTAAATATTTTACTCCCATGTCCTTCCTTTCGTTATCTTTTTCTCTAAGACATACTAGGAGCAGTCTTCTATTCTTTCCATGCCAAGTCCCATCAATGGGAGTTAAGGCTGGTTTGCTAATTCAGGTACAGCCTTGCTGCAAGTGGTGGTGTGCCGCAGGCTTAGGAAAGCTTTTCCCCTCAGTCTGAAGGGCTCATTGAAAAAAGAAACGAGGAGCTACTTAGCTCCTCCAGCTCACTGTTGCAATTAAAAAAAATATGACGTTTCAAAAAGCCAAGTTGAAGTGCTATGAACTATGTTTGCTTGCCAGATGAAGCTAAAATAAACACTACCTGCTTTGTTTCCAAGGCCTGACACAGCCTTTGTATTCAGTCTCTGTGACCTTTTCCAAACTCCTAATGATCTCACGTAAATGACTCTCTTATGTTGTATTATTCTGTATCTGCTGCTTTCGACATAAGTGACTAAAACACAAGGATGAAAAAATACTGCTATAAAGACTCTACCCCTCTATAAATATTGCACAGTGGGTGTGTCCCAAATGAGAAATAATGTCAGCTTCATGAAAATGCAAAAGTAAAAGAGGATGAAGTACCAGGTTACAGCCTCTTAGCCTAGAACATGAAGTTTATAGGCATCTGCTATGTAGCTTCCGAGGATGAGCTGCCAGCGTATATAGAAACTGGTCATGGATGAAGTCACACGTTGACTCAGTAAAACTTGGGCAATCATGCTGCAATGCTTCCAAGGCATTCTCTGTAGGAAATCCACATAGAGATGTGGGATGAAGTGGTAATATAAAATGAAATTTGTCACTCAAAAACGGCTCCAGTCTACATTCAGGCATCAAAATATTGATTTTACTTTCAGAAATGCTGAGCATCAGCTTGACTAAATAGAAATAATGTTGTGAAACACCACTGAAATTAAAACAGCAAGTTAAACTTGCAAGTTTAGACACACGCAAACAACTGCAGAGATACAAAGAACAAAGAACAGTTCTCCGAGGCGTAAAAGGAGAAACAAAGTAGGGGTAGATGTTCAATCTCTGTTTAAAAGCCTGGCATCCACCATAACCAGTGTATATTCCTACCTCTGTCTAATGCTCAGTGTCTTGTGAGACACCCACTTGTAGTCCATATGACCCTCCTGGTATCCTGCCTACTTTTACATGCAAAGTGCATATGTAAGATATTTGACATTCTGCTTCAACATAGAAATGGAGTCTATTATCATTTCAATATAATGAAATAGAAACTAGTGCTTGGACAATTTTTAGTGCAATTCAAATGAAGACAACTTGTGGCTATTCACTTAGGACTAAGTTCTGCAGAAGTCAGCTTGTAATTTCACTATTAAAAATTACTTGAAGTGAATTGCTGAAGGAAACTTGACTTAGGATTTGATTTGAAACAATTAAGTCTCTTAATTCTTGGGAGGGTCACAATAGCTAAACAATTTCATGCCCCTTCTCACCCCTTCATTTTTCCCCCCAGCAAAGTGATTCGTGTAAGTGACTTCATCCCACAAGTGGACACAGATTTGGGATCACTCACTTCCATGATGGGAGTCAAGAACTGCCAGATTCCTACCAAACTACAAATGCAGAGACCATGCCGAGGGGTATATCATGAAAAATGAGACTAAAGTAATGTCCTGGGGTGACTGTATGATACTGTATTCTCTATTGTCTGCCCTATGCCAGACGTGAATCCTGTGCCTTCCTGTGTCTTTAAGCTGTTTCTCAGGAGAGGTGGGACAGAAGCCAGGTGAATTTTTCAGAGCCGTTTCTGCTCAAGAACACACACTCCCCTGCGTTCCTGCTGCTACAGAGCCAAGGAAAGCATCTTCCTGCTTTTTCCCAGCTCTCAGCTCCTTTTCTCCGTAGAGACACAGAGTGTTAAAACTCTTTGCTTTTTAGCTAGCCTGCTAGCTGAGGCAAGAACTTTTCTTGGGACTGTTCTGCTCCAGTCTGGAACAACATCACCGGGAGGCCCCACACCGCGGCCCAGAGGGGCCCACTCCAAACCCCAGCTCCAGAGAGGGCAGCAGGAACGCAGGGGAGTGTGTGTGTTCTTGAGCAGAAATGGCTCTGAAAAATTCACCTGGCTTCTGTTTCTCCTGAGAAACAGCTTAGAGACACAGGAAGGCACAGGATTCACGTCTGGCATAGGGCAGACGATAGAGAACACAGTATGATACAGTCACCCCAGGACAAGTAGACATGTTTTTGTTTACACCTCTTGAAATGAATTGATTTTTAATATCAGGACTTCTTGTCACTGCTGTGTAGTTAATGTGCTGAAAAGATTAATATTGGTGAGTTTAAAACTAGCTGGCTTGTGACAGATTCATGGATGTTAGAATAATAGTTGTAATTAATAACATTTTCAAATAATTTTACTTGAATGTGCATATAATATAGAATCCTGATTTTGGACATAGGTCAGACCAGTTAGTCTACTATAGACATCTGATTGTAGTAAAATAACCAAAACTCTGACTATGCTAGAGCACACAGAGTTCCCACTTGAAACACACGCCTAATTTCCCTTTCAGCTGCAGCCAGAAAATAAGGGTTAGGCAAGATACATGCCCCAAACCTTTCTCATTATAAATTCAGAGTATGATCAGAAGATGGAATCAGCCTTTGGGAGAAATGAATTGTTCAGTAACATAGCTTTTGTCTCTGTGGACCCTCTGCTTGTGAAAGTTACTTCTGCCAATAGCTGCTACTGTGCGTGGACATCTAAGTCTTTTTTTTTAAAAGGTAACATCATTTCATACAAAACCAGCACCTCTTGCTGGGAAAATCGTGGGCCAGTGAATGTTTAAAATTAATGCCACCACAATGTTATCTGGTTGTGCACAGGGGCGCTTTTTGTTGGAAATTCCCACCCTTCTGCTGTTGGGAAGGAGACCACTGAGCTAGAAGTTCATTCAGAGGGGCCCAGAAGAGTAGTTTTAAATGTCACGATCTTACAGCAGAAAGGTTTTGATCAGAACATGGTATCCGAGACTGAAAATTTAGACATGCATTTCTTCACTTTTGATGTTCTGAGTTTTCCTATGGAACTGGATAATAAAGTCCTGAAGGAGTCATGGTCAAACAAATGTTTGTGCAGTTCTCTCTGTGAATGTTACCTAAAAAAAAAAAAAATTGGAAGGTTAAAAGAAGGATATAACTTTTTTCTTCATTATAATGTTACTTCAAGCAAAGGCATACATGTTTCAGAAAACAGAATGGTCTGCAATTTCCATGGATTTGTTATTCTGCTTATTATCATCTTAACCTTAAATTTCAAGGGACCATCAGTCTGAACCACACTAGTCATGTTAATCCTTCTTCCTGATTTTAAAATAGAGATAGTCTAATTACAGAACAAGAGTACACCAGAAACCGTATATGCAATCTTTTAAATAACCAAGACAGTTGTCATTTAAAAATCTGACCATTAAACTTTCCAGCTTTTTTTTCCCCCGATCATTAAAAAGGATTTTTGAGAGAGTTCAAATAAAATACTGTTCTCGAAATTAGTTCATTTTCTAGAAGAAAAAGAATAGTTGATGTATTGTATAATAATATGTTCCAGACTTTGCTAAATTTAGCCTGTGGTTCTTTAAATGCTTTCTGGTATGTTGCATATGTACATATATAGATCTTGTGCCTCAGAGATGAGGAGGATTAGCAGAATACAATACTGGCTGCTCTTGCACAAGTAGTAAATATCTTTACTCTCACAGAATAATCTTGTAATGTAGTGCTTGGCCATGTCACAGCAGTTTAAAAGCAGTATAGATGCACTCAGTATGACAGTACCATCTGTATTCTTGGAAGAATATTATTATGATGCATTTATTTTTATTTTTGTAACCACAGTTGTCTATATTCTTCAGCAAATTTGCATCCTGACAAATTTGGACTTAATTATCAGTTTGCCTCCATGACTTATGATATGGATCATATTTGCTACATAATACAGCTTTAATGAGTGAAGATAATAAATCAAAAAATTTATGGGTTTTGCAAACTTGTATTTTGTCTTTATGTATTCTTCTGATTACTGTTGATCAATTTCTATTTCTGTATATACTGTATATTCAGAATCACTCAACTATCAATGCATTCGATGGGAAAGACATTTGCCCTTAGCTGTAAAAGGAAATTAAAATGTGTTTCATAGAGTAGTGAGGGGCAGAGAGCGAGGTTAAAGTTTGTTGCTCTGCAGATTGTAGTGGTTTCAAACAGGGGAAAGACACAGCCCTGGGAAAAAAAGTTCAGGAAGGCATGAGACTTCATAGAAAGAAACTGTTTCTGCCATTTCCCTGAAAAAAGAACCCAGATTAAAGATGCTCTGCTGCAGGAGCAGGTAGAAGACAGAGAGCAGTACAAAATACTGGGGAAGGTAGATAAACTTCTTGTGGCGTCTGAAAAGATACATGATATATTAATTGGTTTAATTGCAGTGGAATTAAATGAGATTTCTACTTTGAGTTATTATCTTGCATGAGACAGTATCTGAGAGTGATTTATAGATCACAATGAGTTAAGCATGAAGCCGAGAAAGATCATTAGCACATCATTTACAAAGGCACTTTTTTTTTTTTAAGCCAAGGAAACTATGGCTTGCTCCTCAGTGAACTATCCAGTTAAAAAAAAAAAAAAAAGGATAAAGCAAGCTAAAATGAAATCATGGACTCTAAAACCTGATGTTACTGAGAAAAGCAGTAACTCTTGAAGAAGGATTTAGGAGAATAAGAATTTTAGAGACTTGTTTGACAGCAGTTTTCATTTTTTTTACCACCTGAAACTAGCCATATCACTGCCACCTGGAAAGGAACCAAATAATTTGTCTCCATAGGAATTATTTTCAAACACCAGAGCTCATAAGAGACAGTTGAAAAAAGTATTTGTCATGTGACTTTTACAGATGAGTGGGTTTTATCTGCTGATGGTTTTTACATCTTTTTATATCAAAGGGACAGGATAGGTGGGATGCATGTATTCTCTGTGGGACTCTGTTCCAGGACTTGAAGGATGCATTACCGTTCATTGAAGGTAGGATCTTGTTGGGTGTGAAATCACTGTTGGCTAATAGCCCTACCTTGTTCTGTATCTCAGACCTACAAATTATGGGGAATAGCGTGTGAATGTTTCTTAGTTACTCTTCTCCCTCACAAATACAGCATAATAACTGGTCATGGAGGTAGGTAACTCCAACTTAGTCTGACAGAAGGTCGGAGGGTATAATTGACTCTGATAGGACTGTTTGATGACTTATATGAAGGTGGGAATTATTTTAATTCTTTTTGATTCTATTTCATTGCATTCTCTTTGCTTGACTGGATATTGAGAGTACTAAAGGAGTGACCTGATATGCTGCTGCTCTTCAGCTTATGTCTCAAGAGCTCAGCACGGGACTCTTCTCTCTAGGCTGCTGTGGAGCCAAACCAAGCGGTCCAGAAATCCTCGCTTTAGCTGGAGAGTTTCCACTTTTGTTTCTAAACAGTGAAAACTAACTGTGTTCTCCAAGTCTTTATGTGCCCTTTACACTGACTGTAGGGACTTAGCTTCATTCTAGTAGTTTACTGGAAAATGGTGGTGGGCTGAGTTTGGGCTTGTCTGTTTTGTTTTGGTTTTGGTTTTTTTTTCCTTTGTGCTACTCTGTGGCTAGGAAGCACAGTCTGTATGTTATTCTTAGATTCAACAAGAACCTCAAAAAATATGTTCTACCAAACCTAACAATAGATACTGTGTTGGGAGCTGTAACTCCCGCTGCCTTTGCGTACTAATAAGCTACAGCACTGGAGCCTTGCCTTAATTTGAGATAGTTATAAAGCGTGACGAAATTAAAGAGAAAACAAAAGAACACTTAGCTGAGCTGTGGTGGTGCTGAGTGATCTTCTGCCATGACCCCATAGAAGAGGGGAAATTGCTGATCGATGAAGCACTGCAACAAATCATTGACAGCAGAATATGGGAAACTGAGTAGATGTTTATTAAAATGAACGTGAGACATACCTGGTGTATTGTACTATTGAGTCAGGTAAAGGTAGTCACTGTCAGCAAGATTTGAAACACAGGTATGCAGTAAATCTTTATCCTTGAGCTGAAGGATTATCTTTGAAAGAGTGGGTTGTTTTGTCTCTGAAACTAGTTACGAAGTACACAGTAATTTGACCTTCCTTTTCATGCAGATTCTTAAGTCCATAAACTCTATAATTCACAAAATAAAATGTCAGGAGTCTCTTTTAAGTTTTTTCCATTGAGTTTGTTTATACAATGAATTTCAGATGCTGACTACTTTTTGAAAATTACTAAAACAAGTTCTGTTAAATGCAACTTGTCAGTGAGGGAGGGATTGTTAGCAATTCCTTAATGACTCTGGTGACGGTATTACCTTGCATCTGGAATGTACCAGTGGAACACACCTGAAACGGTCATGAAGTCAGGAAGTCTTGCATCCTTTTTTTTTTTGTAATCTAGCAATTAGATACAGCTTTTTCTATTCTGAGATCCTGGCACAATGTTTCTGAACAAATAGGAATGTTCAGATTTATTTTGAAAACAAACGTAAAGTGCTGAGTTTATATAAAGTTATGAAAGTTGATGTTAAAACTCCCTCAGTTGTACTATTTCAGTTTATCTATATTTGCTGAAAGTGAGCAGTTGAGATTATGTCCTGAAGTTTAAAAATTCACACCTTGAAGCCTTGGATACTGCATGCCTGTTTCTCATGTATTCGTAATATGCAAAGGAATTTTGTATCCTTATAACCAGGAAGCAATTTGAGGACAGTCTCTGGGATTCAGAATATAATAGTAAATTTCAGTTTTACTTTGATATTTCATTTCATGACAGCCACAAGAAATAGCCTAAAGTAGCTTTCCTCTTCGAAAAGGAGAGCGGATTCCCAACAACAGATGTGGTTTTTGCATTTCTCCTGCCAGGTATGATTTAGATAACACTGTCATTAGCCTTTTTTCTCCCAGTTTATGAATTGTCTCTGGCATTGTGTTCTTTAATCTTATTGTAGCTCAGCATGACTTTGGCTAAAACTTATGCTGGAGCCTCTTGTTCTTCTTGATTACAGTTGCTATTGTTATTTTTAATGTCTAATTACTGACAGAGAAACTCAGTTTCCATGTTGTTCCCTCCTATGGTTGCCTTTCTGATGAAATTCAGACTTCCATCTGGCATGGACTACTGTAGCTCCATAAAAGTCAGTGTTGATTTACACCACAGAGAGGAACCTTGCTCACAAAATGTTTGGGAGTTCTTATGCTCTTGAGTCAGTTTTGTATGTTTTCATAAGGTCCATTCAGTTTTGTTGTTGTTTTATGCAACAGAAATAATGCAAAAAATTAATGTGTCCCTCATTGTCCTTGTCTCCTCTTGGGATAAGTACCACTATGGCATTCCGTGCATACATGTGTGAGTTTTAGCAGAACATGATTATGGTGGTTTCGTGACTAACTCGTGGAATTAATTTGTTCAACTTGCACCACTTGCAGTTGCTTTTCTTCCTGATTTAGAGACACATTTCTATGTTCCATTTCACCCTTCTGAAACCAGAGGCAGTGCAACTGCCCCCACCAGGGCGAGAGAGCAATTTTATAAGTGCAGCAGTTTTCTACAGAAAAAAGGAGTTTAAAATTTCATTTCATGGAAAGCCTTAAAGTTTCAGTGGTTAAGCTACCTTGGCAAAATGTGAATGATTACCCTAGAAATAAGAATATCATATTAAAGCAATTTGATTAAATGTTAACTAGTACAGTCTATCTTTTGTTATTCAAACCCATGTGATGGGTTTAAAACTTAATTTGATGGAGACATTGTTAAAACAATGAGAAAAGCTGGTAACCGCCTCTGCGATGTGCATATTTAAAGATACTCAAGCCACGGGAGATTTTGGGTTCTTTACTTCCTGCTTCTCTGCAGGGAGGAAGTGGGCCCCGGGCTCCGTTTCTGGAGCAGGCCCGGGCCCGGCCCTCCCCCAGCACAGGGGCCCAGGTCGCTGGGAGAACAATCCCAGGAGCCTCAGGTAGCCAAGAAAACAACTGCGAGCTGCCGTGCAGCTGAGATCATCGCTTCCAGGGGCTGCCGGGCTCCGTCCTGGAGCGGGCCCGGGCCCTTGCCCCAGCGGTGGTGGTGTGGCCCGGCAGAGCCGGCAGGGACTGGGCCACAGGGAGGAAAACCACCCCAAAGCCACAAACAGCCATGTGGCTGAAAACCCTGCCAGAGCGGGCAGCTGAGAGCCATCTGAAGCCACCACAGCCACACGGGCCAGCGGGGCTTTCACTGCAGTCGGCCCAGCTTACGCCGAATCAGAAAGAACACCATGCAGCCGGCAAACGAAGAACATGGCAAGTATTTTCCTGATGCAGAACCCAGATAAGATCATTTTCTCAACTACAGCTTTACAGATACCAACTTCCTTCCAAGTTAGAGAGGAAAGAGAGTGAGATCATGTGAGGAAGCCAACATGGCGGTGACACCGAAGTCAGTGGGTGAAGGGAAGGAGAGGAGGCGCTGTTTCCCAGCGCCAGATCTGAAATTCTTCATGCAAGCCGTGGCAAAGACTGTAACATTACAACTGTTTTCTCTATAATTCATTAAAGAGCAGGGGGGATATAGAAATTCATGTGCA
>VZTA01012725.1:16433-30734 GCA_013398855.1 Mohoua ochrocephala | reverse complement strand
CTTTAATAATTTAAAAAATCTTTAATCACAGGGCTGACACAAAACTAATTCTCCCTCAGAAGTTCTCCTTCAGCCGTGTGACCGCCAAGACGATCCTCGACTTCATGCAGCAAAGGTACAAGGGAAGAAGTGAAATTGCAAAAGCTCAAACCGGACCTCCACTTGTCACTAATGCACAGTCTCTGGTCAAGTAACATCTTCCAAGTCTACATGCCTTTAATGTTAGGAGAAATTCTTTCCCAGTCATTCTGTCTTATGGTGGACTTTTCTAGAAGTGGTAATTCCTTCCAAGAAGGAGTGACAACAGTGTGGGTGCTTTGTGGTGCTTTTGTTCGTTCTTTGAAGTCGTAACAATGGAAGGGAGAGAGTTAATCACTCCCATCTCCTGAAATAGAGAACAGTTGCTGTGCTTTGGGCAGAATTCCACTGTTGCTTTTGTAAATGTACTAATGAGCCATTGTCATAGTGGTGCCAACCTGGCATTAGCAGTCACCATAAATTTACTGCAAGAACACTGCTGTTTGTAATTAGCTCTTCATTACACAATCAAGCTGATTTAGAGAAGCTCTCGTATGATTTGCTCAGCAAATGAAGCAATATAATTACACCTCAGTTGAAATCAACAAATTAGACTGCTGTTTGCAATTGGCTGTATTATATGCTGTTAGCATGCTAGCAATTGCAGGCCTGCTGTGGCCTTTAGCACTTAAATAAAGTAAGCATAATTAAAGTACTGAATATTTTTGAATTTGCAAGATCAGCTACATAATAGTCAAAATTCTTTGCAATTAAAAAAGGAGCCAAGATTTATATGCCACAAACCCTCCATAAGCTGAAGTTTCCATGTTGATAACACACAATGATACATATAAAAATGACTTAAAATTGCAGTGAGGATATAGCCAAGGGGGCCAACCTTTGCTTCATCATGATTTATTCTTCAGTCAGCACTGACGACTTAAACCTATTCAAAAGGAGCAGAGAGCTATTAATTGTGCCTTTGTTTTTGCACATCATTAATAAAAGTAAACATAATTTTTGCTTTTTACATTTCGTAAAACATTTTAGACATGTCTCCTTTCTAGGTACATGGTTTCACGTCAATCTCTTGGATGAGTAAAAGCAACAGAGGATGAATTCAACTGTTTCAATGTTTGTTTCAATACAATTTCAATACAAATTCAACTGTTTCAATGCCACAAAAACACCTAAATGGAGTGGTTAATCAACAGGAGTTCTTCCATACCATGATCACTTGGGGCTAAGCTGTAATAGGATACAGAAAATGCAGTGCTGGGTTTACATTCAGTTGTTTAAAAGACACACATTATCATTAAGAAGCAAAACCATTACACAAACATTAGAAAGGCAGACAGATGATAATGTGTGGAAAAACCCCTTGAACACAGCCTGCTTAGGAGGAAAAGTCTGGTGTAATTGTTCATATTATGCTACTCAAATGGATCAGCTAGAAATCTGAATGCCTAGAAGATACAGAATTGACAGACACTGAGGAGGCAAACACCATAACAAGGCCAATATTTGCTATTAGGAGCCAGCTTGTTACATTCCCTCCAGCAATGAGGGATAATCACCTTTCCCCCTTTGTTTTGGCAAAACTTTACCAGCCGCTCTCCTTTACATGGCAGGACTACTACATCCTATGGGGATTTGGGATCGTGTTGGCTTGCCAGAAGAGATGTCAAGTAGCTCAGTACTTACAGTCCACATGCATAAAGATCCTACTTGAAAAAAAATCCCAAACCAAATTATATTGACCAACAGTGATTTGAGCTGCTGAGCATCACTAAACCATTTATTTTTCATTAATATTAAAGAAAAGGCCACAGGAAGTAATTTATCAGTGTAACCGGACAGCTCAAATCCTCTCCGTATTTGTCAATCTAGCATCCAACTGTGCAGCAAAAATTCCTTTATCATGTTGGTGGGATTCTTTTTGTTTTGTTGGCTTGGTGGGGGTCTTTTGGATTTTTTTTTTGGTTGCTTAGTTGGTGATTTTTTGTGTGTTGTTTTGGGGTTTTTTTTGGGCTGGGGGGTTTGGCAGACAGTAAATACAGACTGACATTTTTGGTCTGATCAGGGAAAATTAGTACTGTACTACAATTTAAATGGTGACCTCAATGACTGACATGCTAATGGATATTAAAATATTTCTGAGTGGGAAACCCTACCAAATTAGCAATGACTTCATTACCAATGCTATTTATATAAAGTTCAGGTCAGGACACAAGACTCATTCATAACAAAAAAATTAGAACAAAAAACCCATAATAACAAAAAAAATACATTAGCACACAGTGAAGTAAACTACATGAAAAAAACTGAATTTTCACTTTATCCTAAGCAATATTCAATGTGTTGTGAGTAATTTAATGCAACTTCCATGCAGATTTTGAAATTTCCTATATTCTATATTTTTCCATAGGATTTAAGTAAGACAGACAAGAATTACATCAACATAAAAAGTTCAGTAAGAGAATGTTAAGAGGAGTATCTGAAAGGATAAAAAGCACCCCTGAAGCATTGAGGAATTTTTAGGTTTGGCAGTTTTTGTATTGTTTGAAATGATCTACACTTGTTTTCAAGCAATAAATGCACAACAATTTAGAGAAAGAGACAATGAGACGAAGTTCACCTGATCAAACAGCAAGGCATCAAAGCCTATTTAAAATACGGTTATACTCTTAAGTCAAATCTAAATTATTCAAAAAACCCTCATGACTAGAAAATTGAGTGCCCTACCTCACATGGGTAGGACAAAAAAGAAAAAAAGATGTTGAGGAACAGCTTGCAAAAGTATATGTGCCTAATAATAAACTCTTTTCCAAAGAGGGAAGCTTGCCAAAAAGTAAGGCTACTGCATGAAACCAATCAGACATGAAAAGAGCAGAAATCTTTGCATGTTCAGTGGCATCTGCATCCACCGTAAAAGAGTTCGTGGTGATTTTCACATTACAACTCCCACTTACCACAGATATGGTGGAAGATCTGTCTCAAAATTCATCACTACGAGAAGAAGCCGGAAAACAGTCATAACACAATCAGTACCAGAATGTCCAAAGCAGATGCTATCCTATGTGGAATTTAAGGGAACCCTAACATAAAATGGCTGAATTGCAACTCCAGACCGTAACCATCAATTATCATTTGGACACTAGAAGAAAAAAAAGTAGCAGATATAGTCTCAGTATTTCCGAGGAGTGTGTTTGCAGGATCTGGGAAACTACAGCTCCTAAAGTCTGACGCCGGCATCAAGAAAACTGACAGAAAGTGGAACAAAAAAATAGAAACAATGCACATATGGATAATATGTCACACTACAGAACCTATATGTTGTTTTTACCAAACATAAAAATAGAAAGCAACTGAAATGTTGGAGAGGGAAAATTCCTCTCATGAAAGGATTATTGCCTAATCACAAGATTAATGGTAGGCAAATGCTACTGTTCACATCAGAGGAAAGACAATACAAATTCCACAAGGACCTATTTAAGGACTGCTTTTCAACTTACACATATATGATTCAGAAAGCAGTTAATAGTGAAATGACAATCCTTTTGCTGACAAAAAGCCTAGTAAAAAAGACTAAATTCCTTCATCAATAACTGGATGGCAGATGGATTTCAATGTAGATCAACAAAATAAGTCACATGGGAAAGAAAAGGCCAACTTCAAATATGTGTTGGACTGAGCTGACAACTACTAAACAGAAAAATATTGACAACAGATATAAATAGACATCCCAGTGGAAAAAACACCTTAATGTTCACTAGTAATCAAAATAAGAATAAGAATGCAAATATATAAATTCACTCAAATCTGTTGTGTGCCTGAATCTTCAGTATGATCTACAGCACTCTCTCTGCTGCCACCCAAGATACAAGACAGATAAAAACAGCAAAAGAAAAAAAAAAAAGAGATGTTAGAAATAAGTATTTCTGAAAGAAGGAATGATAGGAATGGTAGGCACACCAACACTTTTCAATGTAGAAAAGAGATGACTGAAGATGGAAGGTAATCCTTAGGTGTGAAATCATGAATGACAGACAAAAGGTAGAGTGATAACCCTGCTTTTGTTTACTGATCCTCATTTTGGAAGAGCTGGCAAGTAGGAAAGCAACTGAACTAAACAGGCACTTGTTTTACACCACCTGCATATAAAAAACAGAACTCAGTGCCACAAAGCATTGATCAAAATAATGACATAAATTTCTAGAAGGAAAAGGTATCAAGTTCTAAAAATAAAGAAATTAGTACTTCAGCCCTAAAGAGTTACTAAGCCTCAGACTGTTGAACAAGTATTTCATGTAAGCATCATTCCTTTTTTGACCTGTTCTACTCTCTCGAGAATGTATTATCGGCCTTGTGGGAAGCGGATGCAGAGCATTGCTCTGACTGTATGGTACCACCTGTATTCCATCAGAATTCAGAAATAACTGTGCCCCAGCTCGCCAGTACCACTTTAATGATGGATAACTGTTACTTTTGGCCAATGGCATCCAGTCACCTCAACAGCAAAAACAGAACAAGAAAATGTATAAAGATTGCTGATTTTCTGGGGATCTTCAAAAGGGGAAAACAGGGGTTTTTTGTTTTTCATTTACTCAGAGTAACTTAAAGATCTACTGCAAGGAATAATACTTTTTGCTACCTAAAAATCAGGTTAGTACTCTTGTTTTTATATTTTCTAGATTAGATAATCACAAAGTCAAATTAACACTGCATCTAGCACTGAAGAGAGCCTCATTTATAATTTGTCATGTTGTACTGTAAAGGATAAAAGCAAGTGGAAAAGTGAAGTCACCAATTGTTTGAATGTGTTCATTTAAGGTCTGATGTGCATGACAACCTGCTTTGAGCAAAATTCAAGTTCTGAGTATACTGTTCAGATTAGTACAAAATATATGGAACAGCTGAACTTGACAGTGTGATAAAAAAACCACTTTTGGGGGGACAAATATTTAAAAAAATTCGAGAAGAATACTATAATGAAAATGATGACAACACAAGCTTACACTTTTAGTTTTACACTGGCTAGTGACTATTGCCTCATTAAGAAAATCTCTACTCTTTTCATCTCATGAGCATTTAGACATTTGACTCTAGGTAGTTTTAAAGATCCAAAAATTTCTTTACTGGGTAATTTATATGACTTAAAAATCTGTATTTGCATTTGCTATTTTTGTGTGCTTGTCACAAATATAACAGCTCGTGATAAATTCCCTTCACTACAAGAAGTTGTTATAACATCCCTCAGGCAAGAAGCAAACATTTCAGAACCTTTTAAAAACCCAGTATGTAGAAGAATCAACTTAATGCCTTTGTAAGACTATGCTTCCTTTAAAATCCATCAGTAATAATACTGAGTTCCTGACAACACTTGTCTTAAAAAGTTCCTAAACATTTCATATAACCAATGTGCTACTAAATGTGTTTTGTAGAAGTACAGTCTAGAGACTTTTGCAAGCAACTGTGTTAATTAAGCCAGTAATACATCTGAATATCCACAGCGGAAAATATTCAGCTGTGTTTAGGCAATCCAACCAGACCTGGCAGATCTTAAATTTGCATATTCAAGATTTACAAAAAATAAAAAAATTACAACGGGGGTGTCAGGGGCAAAGGGATTGTTTATTTTACTTTTAACTAGAACCTAATGCATGCAGATTAGTGGGGATGATAATGTGCTTTAAAATCAATTAATGTGAGATAATAGGCTTATTTAATATATAAAAAGACATATATAAATTACAGAAATAAAATCAGTATGAATACCAAAAAAGATATTACTACTTTCACAATCAAAAAGACTTTTAAAAACAGTAAAAAGTATCTCTGCAATCTTAACATAACTATTAAGAGAGAAGAGTTTGCTGCCCACAGATCTGTTTTACTTCTCAATAAATATGAGGTCAAGTAGAAATACAAATACCTCTAAGTGGACCTAGGGACACACAAAAGACTGAGAAAAAATGTTACAGAGCAAAGAGCTTTATATAATAAAAATATTGTGTGTATATTGTGTACTTATCATGAAAATGCTGTCTATCCAAGGACAGATGAAAAAGTAGTAGAAAAAATGTAAACACACACAACATGCTAAAATTCTGTTTTTATTTTGTGCTGTATTCTTGATCAAATAAAAGGGATACTGAGTTATAATTGCATTTCCTAGCACTTTTTTTTTTTTTTTTTAATGCAACTGTTCAAAGAGAGCTGCCTGCTTTTTTCCAATCTTTACTTTCCGGGTAAGTTCACCCAGAAGGTTTAAGTTGCTTTTATTTTTCAAACATACAGAAGTTTCTGCAAGGTCTCTTGCAAAATGTCACCAATGTGATACTATGTTTCCACTCTTTCTCTCTCACAGTTTCATGTCAAAAATAAAGTAATTCTCTCCCAGTTCCATATCATAAAGGCAGTAATTTGCATTAGCACTTTTGGTTGTCATCTTCACAGTGCAAACAAAACTGCTAACTTGGGAGGGAGGTGGCATGATGCTTTGATATACACTACTGACTTTCACCTCCAAAAATTAAGTTTAACTCATGTTTCATAACTGGAATAAATTTGGTTGCCTGGGTCATGATGATTTATCCTAGGAAATGACAAGACAAAATGAACAAAACATCACTGATCTAAGGAGTCCAGGAATTGAAGTCTGTACATAGCTGAACAGGGAATTAATTGAAATTAAATGAAGTTTCCAAACCATGGTCCAGTTCTAACAAAGTGCTCTAAGAAGTACTGAGACTGATGGCTTGCACATCGACATTCATGCTCTGGAAGGAAATTTTAGGAACTCACTCAAAAGCATGGCATTAATAGCGAACGTTAGTGTGAAACTTGAAGAGTTTACTGCTTTAAATGATCATTTCCTACTTGGAATACCATTAGTTTTGGGAATATATAGTGTTAGAAAATTTTGCAAGCTATTTCCATAGAAAACCGTAAGCATTTCCAAGAAGGTATCACCTGTTACACAAAATGAGAAAGGAATTAAATAATTCATGAAGAGAAAAGCATACCTGCCTCACATAATGGCAAGCTTCATTCAGACAGAAGCATTCTTTAATATCAAGGTATCGCTACTAGTTACCTTTAAAAGACACAATTAATATTAATTGCTTATGAGGCCATCCATTTCTTTATATTTCCAATGTGCTTTAGAGTAATTCCTACATGCATCAGTTGAGACAGGAACCCTACTAGACACACAGAGAAACACATCTCCTCAAAATAGTTCCTGCTTCAGAGACCCTGCAGCTGACTGCAGAATCATATGACAGGATAAAACGATAACTGAAGAAACTCAGCCCTAAAGGGGCCATTGGCATTTCTTTCTTTTTTTATTTTACCTTGCTGCTGCAGGATGCGCATCTGTTCACTTGCTAGGTACTTGACTGCATCTAAAAACATTTTGAAGAAATATTTAAAATGTAATCTCAACAGTAGTTTAACAGTATGTTTAAAAAAAAAAAAAGGTTTTCCTTGTGTCATAATTTCATAATTTCTGCCTTTTCTGGAAGGACTCAGACAATTTTGCTGCTGTTATTAATGGGCAGTTAAGAACTACCTGGAACACAAAATGTCTCAAAAAAATGTATGATGAATACAGATGCTGTGCTGTAAGTTTAAATAGATAATTTCTTTAAAAACATTAAAAGCCAAATTTGAGTTAAGAATCAATTCTGAGATATAAGAGCAATTAGGCTTAACTAAATCAGAGGGTAGGCAAGACAACCGTGCCCATATCCGTGCTGAATGCAGACTTCTGATAAGATTATCTGTTTTAATTTTGCCTACACACCCTGCTTAGTTGTCACAGCATCTATGCAAACACATACAAGTTAAAGGCTGTCTCAACCTGTAGCACTATTGCAGCAGTGTTAAGGAGCAGACAGGAGTGGAAAGGAGTAAAACCTGTATTTTATTCAAAAAACTACTTTCTTCTCCTCTGTAACTTGGTCAGGTCAGAAGCCCTTAGCACTCCATTTTCATATGCACCATCGTAACATCGTTACAGATTAAGAACAAACAATTCCAACCAAAAACCACAATGAGGACACTCTTGGATATAAGGACAAAGCTTTAGAAACTGCACAGAGAACATAACTTTCAAGAAAGGAAGGCAAAACAGCTTAACAGCAAAAGGCTCCGGTGTCTGAACAGCTAAAATCAACATTCACCTCCCAAGGCAAATGGGTTGTTCAATGCCATAGCAGCATACTCCAGACGTATGACCACATTTAATGCAGAAATTATACTTGATCTGCATCTTAGAAGTCTGGCAGATGCTGTATAGTTTCTTGTTCAGTGTTTAAAAGAGCAATACATTACAAATTACAGTATAATATGAAGATTACAACATAATATGAATATAAAATATACCATGTCATCCACTAAATATAATTAATTGCTACAAAGGTATGTGCTTTAAAACTTAAGAAGATGTTTTAAGTAACCATAATGGCCTGAGATGAAAGTTAAGCAATGTCAAGAATCCTTTATGCCTTTTTCTCCTTTACTTTTTCACTGCCTTTCTTGCTTCAGTCACAACCTACAGTCAGCTTAAATCACCCTTGACAATACTGAGGAAAGGCTGCAAAACCAGCAGTTAGGAACACTGAAAACACACAAATAATTCATTGTCATCCTGGGAACGATTTGTGCCTGATACTGAAAAAATACTAGAGTCCATCACACCACAAGACAGTCCCAGACTGACTGTCAGCATCGAGAAACAAAACTGGGGAAGTGCTGGCAAGAAGGAGAAGTGAGCAGAGCCTGTGGTGAAGCCTTTATTGGGGCATTGGGAAATAGGAGAGCATTCTGAAAAATCGGCTCCCTTTTTCCTATCACAGATAACTCCTTCCTGTTAATCTCCACCACCTGCATTTTACATTTTGACTGCAATGCACAACTTTTTAGGAAAAAAAACCAAACCAGAGTAAAAGGTACTTTCATAATGAGTGAGGAAACATAGAAAAGATTATGACTGCGTTTAATGATCAAGTGGACCAAATGGAAGTCCTCTTTCTTTCTTTCTAATTTAATTTATGGGATACTGCAATACTGGTATATTGACCAGTATTGTCAATATAACCTGAAGTGTCACTCTTGGTAGCACCCTTCACTTTAAGGAAAGATTAGGCAGATAGTTGAATAATTCTATTATAAACACATTAGGTGTTCAACTACAGTTCTGTGACCAAAATAACTTTCCCATTTTAACTCTTCAGTCGTAGTCTACTGTTTTAATGATTTATCAAATTCTTTTCAAGCCCAACTTTTATGCTGAGGCTAGACATAATCGGAAATAAATCATTAATATAATGCCAATAAGGCCAGCCAAGTTAGGGAAGCAACTTGCTCTACAAAGCTGCTGACCTTCCACTTCACGTTAGGATTGTTGACCTTCCATTGATTCACCTCAATGTTTGTCCTGCATTAAACAGTTAAGGAAAGCCATTTAGAAGATTGTTTCACTTCAGTGTGGGCAGTTTTATCAGTATAAAAGCATTTATGCTGTTACCTTTTTTCCAGAACACGAGACTTACATAGTTACTGTAACAGCAGCATAGTGACCCTCAAGGTATTATAAACTGTAGGGAAAATATCCCTAAATGCCTTAATTGTGCTCAATGTAGGCTTAAGAAAAATGTATGTCTTGCCTTAGCTCCTGTATCGACCTTCCTGAGGCATGCCCACCCAAAATACTTCTCTTAAGGCTTGTAACATCCACAGAACAGAGATTAAAGCAGAAGCTAAAACTGCAGTGGCCATTAAAACATAAGGAACAGAGGAATACTTGGTCATTCACCTAAGAGCTGTATTCCCAAGACAGCGGGTATTCAACAGTATAGAATACAAGCATAATGGGAAGGCACTCAACTTCTACAACAAATTGCACAAAACCAATTTAAACTTTGCTCATTATTCACTGTTTGTGTTGTACCACTAGAGTACACCACACTTTACA
The DNA here is from genome assembly GCA_013398855.1 of Mohoua ochrocephala. Taxonomy (NCBI): domain Eukaryota; kingdom Metazoa; phylum Chordata; class Aves; order Passeriformes; family Acanthizidae; genus Mohoua; species Mohoua ochrocephala. Next base: position 20,734 of record VZTA01012725.1, on the reverse strand, counting down.
CATATCCTGTTTTCCTTGCATCCCACAGCCAACAAACATTTGTCTTACTGTTCAAACATTGGAGTTAACACGTGCTTTGAGACACCACAAACTGAATGTATTCAATTGCTGTGTGATAATCTGCTGGCAAGGCAAGAGATCCGATCAGAGCGCCAGGGAACCGTGTAGAAGTTTAAAACACAAAACAAGCATAAGTGTATGCAAATCTTGAGGCCCACCTGAGAATGTTCCCACAGCAAATCTCTTTTCCCAGCTCATATTATGTTAACAATAAGATGCTAACATAAGATGTTCTGTGCCTGTGGAATATAGCTGGATAACAACAGCAGCGATACTCGCTTGGCAGGAAGCTTCTCGAATGCATCATCTTATCTGCTGGGTTAGCATTTCAGCTGGCTAGAGGTACTTCCGAGCAAACTAGTGAATGAGATGATTTCTTTGGTATGAGACTGTCATACAAATGAACAGGAATTTTAAGGAGGCCAAGTTCATTCTGCTCAATTAGATAAGACATTGTTGGCTTCACGGTTGAAAAATGATTTTAAAACAGACAAAATAAAGTTAGATTATTACACTGGCAAAGATACTGCAGTGATATCAAACCACTGTACAGACAAGAATGACTTTGGAGTTAAATATGCTCACAGATGTCCAATATCAAAAGAAGAAAATCAAGACAAATCTTAAAGACAATTAAAAAAGCTGAAAACAGGATTAAGGTATAAAAATCCTCTCTCCCTCTAAGACATGACCCAATTAAAAATAAGTTTCTTATACCAGATTGCTCAACTGAAAAGGGAGAACTTCTAAATCTGTTTCGCAGAAATTAATTACATTTAATTTTTTCTTCTACTTCCCTTTTTGCTCAATTCTATCTTTCCTAAACCACCAGAGCCATAGTGCTTAGCTGTATTCATCAGACAGCAAATACAATTTATCAAAAGCAGTCATCACTCACTAGCTTTCAGCATAAAATTAAGATGCTTTTTCTAACAGAAGCCCACTGACAAACAGAAAGAAACAATGTAATCAACATAAGACTCAATGAGATGTATTATTCTCTATTTTTTTCTTCAAATACCAAGTTTCTCTTTTTTTTTTTTTTTAAACTCCCAAATTAATCTTGGAACACAGCCAGTTAGCCCTATGAACTCAAAGAACACAGGATGAAAACCATGATGCCTTTGCATATATCCAGGATATAATCCATATAAATTATGAAATTAGAATTAAAATGGTAAAATACACAGCATGAAAGTAACAATTCCATCTTAATGCTTTTTTTCTAGATGCCATCTTATCCAATAGTGTTCCCTACAAAGCTGCCCAACAGAAAAGAGACAAGCATTAGATAGATCCATACATTGCTGAGAACACACGTTCCTATTGCAATGATTACAAAGACAGTTTATTTCTCCTTGTTTCCACACAATAAATTCCTCACTTATGTTTCATCCTACGGTTATTTGCTTTTCATTATCATCACTTGCATAGATTTTTTTTTTCAGTTTCAGAAGGAAACTGTCTGGATGAATACTATACTCTCTTGGCTAATTCTTCTAGCTTACTCTTTCTCATACATAATCAATCTACTCCAAGGCTTTCTCTGTAAAACAGGCGAGATACCACAGAACAACATGCCTTCTGGGACGAAGATTACATCACTGACTTTTTACCTTAACACATCAATCAATCCACTTCAATTCTCCTTGACAACTACTAGTCCCCTAAAGCCATGCAGAAAACCAGTGAAGAATAGCATTTTATATCACCTCAGAGCTGCTTCATCAGAGACCCAGAAATGAGCTGCTTTGCATCTCTTTGACTTCTCATGGCTTAATCTAAGTATTTTAATTAGCCTCTGCATTTTCTGAGTCTTACACAAAGAAAAAAAATCAGACTTCCAGGTCATTATTATGAATCGCATTACTCCATTTCCTTCTGCATTCACTATGTTTGGCCACTTCTGGGTGCCAGCCAGCCAACCATCGCTCTTGTGACACACAGCAAGGCAGCTGTTCAACTCCTCGTCAGAGGTACTGACCTTGGTCCTGAAGCAACTCAGTTCTATTTAAATAACAGTGGGTTTACCCTGGCTGGACACCAGGTGCCCATCAAAGCCTCTCTTATCACTTCCCTCCTCAGACAGAAAGGGCAGAGAAAACATAATGAAAAGCTCATGGGTCAAGGTAAGGACTGGGAGAAATCACTCACCAGTTACTGTCATGAGCAAAACTCACTCAATTTGAAGAAATTAGTTTAATTTATTACCTAGCAAAACAGAGTAGGATAATGAGAAAATAAAACCAAATCTTAAAACACCTTCCCCCCACCCCTCCCTTCCCAGATTCAACTTCAGTCCTGATTTTCTCTACCTCCTCCCCCTAAATGGCACAGGGCGACAAGGAATGGAGGCTGCACAATCAGCTTTGGCTCAGCCACTCACTCCTTCCTGCTCACAGGGAAGACTTCTCACACACTTCCCCCATTCCACTGTGGGGTCCCTCCCATGGGATGCAGTCCTTTGGGAACAGACTGCACCAGTGTGGGTCCCCCATAGGGTCACAAGTTCTGCCAGTAAACCTGCCCCAGTGTGGGTTCCTCTCTCCATGGGCCCTGACAGGTCCATGCTCCAGCATGGGCTTCCCATTGTGTTACAGTACCCTTCACCATTCCCCTGTTTTATGGTGGGGTGCCTTTTGGTGGATCTCTACTCCCCCCCATGACCTCCATGGGCTCAGGGGCACAGCTGCCTCACCATGATCTACACCATAGGCTGCAAGAGAATCTCAGCTCTGGCACCTGGAGCACCTTCTGCCCTTCCTTCTTCCCTGACTTTGATCTCTGCAGAACTGTTTCTCTCACATATTCTCACTTCCCTTTTCTCTGGCTGAAATTGCTCTTGCAGGTACTTAAATCTGTTATCCCAGGGGCGATACCACAAAAATTGATAGGCTAAGCCTTGGCCAGTGGCATGTCCATCTTGGAGCTGGCTGGCATTGGCTCTGTTGAACCTGGGGGAAACTTCTGGCAGCTTCTTCCAGAAGATATCCCTGTAGCCACTCCCACTACCAAAACCTTGCCACTCAAACCCAAACACAAACATGAAAGAAAACACCAAATGCCTGATTCATTACTCTTCAGTAATATTTCTTATGAAGGTGGATAAAAGCAAGTGCTGAGACAGTTGAGCTTGTTCAGCCTCAAGAAGGGACAGCTGAGGGGGCACCTCATCGGTGTCTGTCAGTATCTGAAGGGAGGGTGCCAAGAGGATGGAGCCAGGATCTGCTCAGTGGTGCCAAGCAACAGGACAAGAGGCAACAGGCAGAAACTGATGCACAGGAAGTTCCACCTGAACATGAGGAAGAACTTCTTTACCGTGCAGGTGACCAAGCACAGGAACAGATTGTCCAGAGAGGCTGTGGAGTCTCCCTCACTGGAGAGGAGAGGGAGCTGTCTCCCTTATATTTAAGAGCTGTCTGGACGCAATCCTGTGCCACGTGCTCTAGGATGACCCTGCTTGAGCAGAGAGGTTGGATCAGATGACCCACTGTGGTCCCATCCCATTTTGTGATGCTGTGAATCGTGTTGCTCAAAGCCTTAATGCGTTTCTTCACACGGTACATTTCTGTAACTCATTTAAAAGAGAGAACTGGCATGCCATAGAAGAGGCATGCTCATTTTAGCAATTTTAGAACAATTCATTCTCTCAAAAAACATGCACATTAAACATCTTATTTTATACACTGACAAACCAAAAAAAGAGTAATTGAATTCAAGAACAATTTCCATAAAACTAATATTACTGGTTTCCTTGTGTAATAATTTTAACAGCAACAGAGATAAATAGCATATATATCTGACAGCAATCCACAAAGTTGGATTTGAACATTCAATAAGAATCTTTTTATGGCAAGATGCTCTTTGAATGATTCAAAAAGCATTAGATAATACTTTTCACAAAATGGCTTTGAATAAAACAGTCAATTAAATAACTGAGCATGCTACTGTCAGACAACCAACATTGCTCAAAGTTCTCGATTTGTTTTTCTGAAATATGTCTCTGATTGTGAATACTACATTTACTACATTGTTCATACTTATATCTAATACTTAAGTAATTCCATTTACACTCTGTATGTACATATATTTCTAACAATATGTTAGAAATATTGTACCAACAACATGCATACGCCAAATGCCAATTAGAAAACGAGGATAACCATTTCATTCCAAAGCTCTGTCCAGCTATCTAAAGCAGACAAGAAGAATTCTAGTATTTGTACATAAATATACTCAGA
>VZTA01012725.1:5695-16424 GCA_013398855.1 Mohoua ochrocephala | reverse complement strand
ACTCAGAAAAACTGCTTTTACCTTTACAGCAGATGGGAACTTGCTTTTAGATGTGTGATTGATCCCTGATTAATCATAGAATGGTTTGGGCTGGAAGGGACCTTCAAGATCATCCAGTTCCAACCCTCCTGCCATGAGCAGGGACACCTTCCACTAGACCAGGTTGCTCCAAGCCCCATCCAACCTGGCCTTCAAAACTTCCAGAAATGGGGCATTCACAACTTTTGGGCAACCTGTTCCAGTGCCTCATCACACTCACAGAAGGAATTTCTTCCCAATAGTACATCTAACCCTGCCCTCTTTCAGTTCAAAGCCATTCCCCTTTGTCCTATCACTACATGCCCAGGCAAAAAGTCCCTCTCCAACTCTCTTGCAGGCCCCCTTTAGGTACTGGAAGGCTGCTCTAAAGTGTCTCCAGGATCTTCCCTTCTACAGGCTGAACAGCCCCTCTAACCCTGTCTTCATAAGAGAGGTGTTCCAGCCCTCTGATCCTAGTAAGAAATTAAGAAAAATAGTGGTGATTTATCTTAAAACACAACCTTATGCAGAGAGATAAAATTAGCAAAACAAATTTTATCTCCAAATTTTAAAATAAATGTATCAGAATTATGTTTCTGGTCTCAATTTTTTCTGTCCATCATCCTTTTCTGCTATGATCCCCCTCTGTGTTTCCTGCAAAACAAATTCTCATTCCTGGCCCTCAGCTCCCTGAAGACTGTACTGATCCAGATCCCATCAATAGACATTTTTTTAAGAATAACTTCACCATCATCCCTATTCTTTTTTCACAGCTACTGAAACCTGGAATCATTCAGGTTCCCTGGGATTTGGTATCACATTCCATAGCTGTGAAGGGGGATTTACAGCTTCAGGGATGCTGTATTTTGGACAAAAATCTAAAAGAAGCGAGAAAATCTGCTCCCCATGATGCTAAAGAACACAGCCTGAAGGAGGAGAGTGAAGTCGGGAAACAGGAAAAACTCTGTTTTTCTTCCACTACTTGTCTCTTGTATACAAGCAGGGATGTAACTCTGCAGGATTCTTCTACCTCTTTTGTATTTACCTTTTATCAACAAGAATGCATATGCATTTAAGCAGCTTTACAGAAACACTGCGAGGATGCATGACCAAAACCCCACATATGCATCTGCAGTACAACTTAGAATAGCAAGGTAGGTTAGACTGACACCTTAGAGTTAAAAATTATTTCATACCAAATAGTGTGCAGTTAAATCACTGTACCCCCGACTTACCTCACAGCTCATGCTGCTGCTTCGGTAGTGCGGGAGTGCCACGCAAGTTACAATTTTCACACCACAGAGAAACTACTGTGAAGCAGCCAATATGTTGGAATAGAAGGTGATTCTATCCTGAAATAAAATATTATCTGCGTGAAGAAAAACTTTTTGAGGAATGAACTCAAAGTGAAATGACTGTGCCACATCTTTTCAAACATTTCACGTATGGAACGCAGATCTTGGGGCTGAGGTGGGGAACAGGTGGGCTTGTTGGGGAGGCAACTGTTCTTGGGCATGTAATAGGATTTTTTTTTTTTTTAATCTAAAGCACGTTGCTAAGATTCTACTCAGTATATGCCAGCTTAATTAGACACTCTAAAAGAGATACAAGCAACTTAATCACAGATCTTTTTCTGCCAACATAATTGATTTATACTAGGACAAGCTCATCCCTTCTACTACATGAACTTTAGAAGTACCCAAGGACAAAGCCCACTACAGCACAGCGAAATGCAAGTGATTGCCTATATAAAAAATGAAGACGACACTATGACCAAAAAGTGTGCCGGAATAGTTTACTATTTAATAATTGCGTGTACTTTCCAGAATTTCAGATTTCTTTGATGGAGTCCCAAACTCTACCTGATTGAAATAAAGGAAATTCGCTTTTAATTGAATTTTTATAACTATTATTTCACTGTCCTCCATAATCAAGACACAGCCCTTAAAAAAATATGACATTTGTTAGGTATAGCTTAACTCCATGCCCATTCCATGAAGGAAACCAAGTTGAAATAGACAGCACTTCAAAAAACTAAAATGAACATGGGACATGAGAAAGAAAAAAAGAAATTAGCTCACAGTTCTTGCTGAAGCTCTAAATTCAATTAAATTACCTGAACTAGCAACACTTACAAGACTCTACAGAAATAATCAATTCTGTTCAGAAGTAATAATCATCAATTTCCTTCAAAATTTAATCACCTCTACTTCAAGAGTACACACACAAAAAAAAGGGCTCCAGCATAATTGGCACCGTCAACTTATTTTACGTTTCACACCCTTACATTCACAGCTGGCACACAGACTGTCACTCACTGACTAAGAAAAAAAACATAACCAGGAATTATGTTAAAAAAAGGATATGTAAGGTCCATAACACACTGACTAGCTGCACATATCTGAATTTGGCCCATAGTACACTTTAATGCTGTGTTCATGCATTATTAAGAGGTCGCAGCACAAAGCTTGTTTCTTATCATTAATATCAAACTGCCAATACAAAAACACAAGAATGAGGTTCGCAGATGAGAAGCAAGCGCTTCAGCTAGTGTTTTCAAACACATTCAAGAACTTCAATAGCTTTAGACTCAAATGTAGTATGGATTATTTTCATTTTTTCCATTCGTTAGGATAATCTGCCATTGCTTTCTAGAGTTAAAAACTGCAGCAGGTAAACCACTCAAGAACAAGACTAACATCTGTTCTGTACTGCTTTGTAGTGTTAAAGGCTTCAATAACATTACATTTGCTTCTACGTAGTACATCTTTCTTTCTTCACACCAGGAACTGCTTTATGCAAGCCTATGGCAGTTAAGACCCCTGAATAATTTTTTTCAAATTCTCATCAATGAATCAGTTATACTTGAAACATGTTTTAAAGCATCATCACTGTCCACTAGAACATTTTTATATATGTGTTTATAACATTTTAAAATGTACACCATTTTTAAAAAGAAACTTTGTAAAGTTAGAATATTTACAAACATGAGAGGATTTCCTTGTTGACTAGAAATAGAGTACCACAAATAACAATTAATCTGTGTCTCTTCTGTGATTAAATGAGGCAGGAATGGAGTAAGACAGCAAACTCATGCCTATCCTGCTAAATCTAAAGCAGTAGGTTTGCTATTTTGATAGCTGTGCATAAACAGCACTTTTTACAAAGAATGTAAATTCTCTTTTTTAAATTCAGTATGTTGCCCTTCAAGTGAAGGGGAAGAAGAGACCTTAGGCAGACATCCTCTTCTACATTTGTTGAGAGATTTCTACCTATTAAAGAATTATTAGGTCCCTAGTAAAAAAAAATAGACAGAAAATATTGTAGAAAAATATCCTGATGTAACAGTGGGAGAAATTAGATTACTTATGTTAAAAAACCAGAACAAAACTGAAATCTCCCCAACCCCCCACGCCTCTCTGACAATAGCAGCACTCACTCAAGCTTTGGAAGCCAGAAATCAGCACAGACTGGAGAGTCTTCATCCCTGAACACCATGCACCTGTTTGCAGTACATTTTACCAACGTGATTAGAAGGGTTTTCTATATAATACAAAAGCAAAATCCCCAGCAATCATCTGTTCTAAGTGGTTAAGATTTTCCATACTGTGTAGTGCATCCTGCTTTCATGAAACACTCTCTCATTTTTATCCTAACGCATATTTCTTGAATGTGTGGGGAGGGCAGTTATGGGGATTCCTACAGCAGGTGAACAAAGGTTGCTAGGTCACTGACCAGAAATGAAATCAACATATTTATTTGCCTCTGCGTGCTGCTCTCAATTATGCAGCAGCCCTGCAAAGCTGCAAAAACCAAAGTGCGTACTCGCTCTCACAATACATAAACATGCAACTGGATAAAAAGGGGAAAAGAAAACCACCACCCCAAGTAAAATGAGTTTATACCTGTAACTTGGGAAGGCAGAGGAGAATGCTAAAAGCTCTCTGCGTGTACCCAATCATCTTGCTTCTGGCACTCTTCTTCACCAAAATTTTCCACTGCATATGGAACTTAATCTAATTTAGAAAACATGGTTTGACCCAGTCCTATTAAAATAAATCTTTTATGATTGCTCGATACAAGTTATTAATGATTTGTTCACAAATCAGTAGCATTTAAAAAACAAACTGCGCATGACAAAGCCATTGAAGCTTTCAGCCATATATAAGCTTCATAAAATTGCCCATCTGTCTGAAAGATGCATGAGCTCAATTTGGGAAATCAGCACACACAGAAAAGCCCCCAAAGTTGACTGAACGTCTGGATAGCGATTTCTTAGAGCAACAACATTTCCTTTCAAGTTAATCAAAATCATCATTGCATTTTTGTACAAGAAGATTTGTAACTAGACAATTCCATATGTCACAAATTCTTCCTGTGAGACGTTGAAGATGCACAGAGCAATGAACAAACACGCATAAGTACACTTTTGATTTTTGACTGCACAAAACAAAAATCTGCATAAACATATACAACACTAAACAAATAGATGTTTTTGGCAACAGGGCCTTCCTTTATTCAGAATAAATAAATAAAATAAATAAAAATGATGGTGGAACTGCTTGCCGTTATCCAGGAAAGAAGCATCAGAAACAAATGCTGTCAAATTATGTACTGGGTTATCTCAAAAGAAAAGCATCAAGATTAAATTAATATAGATGAATTTCAGCTCTCAGTACTCTAAGAAAATATTCTGTAGGCTTTTTTTTGTTGTTGTTTATTCATTTGCTTTCACAGAAATAGAATACACCAGAACTTTAATGGAAATTATTAACTGTTTTACTCCATCAGCAAAGCAAGGTCAGAATACCTATTAGAACTCTTTAAACATGTCTGATTTTGTCAGTGTTACCAAAAATAAAAGGGCAGGACAAACCTTTGTTCTTCAAATATAAAGCTTTGAAGGCATTCATTTGCTAACCTCATTACAGGATTTTTCTTCTTTTTTTAGGATGTGTTAAGATTTAAAAACTAAACACTCACTAGCAATCTGCATATAAGAATCAGTCTAGAAAAGACAAAGGTATGTAGTTTGGGGGGGAAAAAAAAGGCATTAAATTAGCAACCAAATCAACGTTCTCCCACTCATCTCCCAGGGAAATTATTAGATACTATTTATACCCCATATCTGACTGTAAGGACTTTTACAGATCTTTTAGTAAAACACAGTGTTTTACTACCAGAATTCTGGGTTTAAAATTCTCTTACGGTGACAACCATAATTTCCCTCTTTGATTGTTTCACAGCTTTCCTTATACCACCCACATTTTTTTCCCCTCTTACTTCATGTGAAGCTCAGTACCAGTGAATGAACAGGAAAACAACGTCTCTTATGTTATTGACAATATATTTGGAATATTAGCAGGTTTCAGGCTCACCCATGATTTGCAAACAGAAAAAAAGGACAAAACAAAATATATTTATAAGGCAAAAGATATATTTATGAGGTAAAAGGTTTTCTGAAATAATTTTCTCTAAGATGCATAAAATGGAACTATGGACAATACTATTGCCTATTCTTAAAGGATGTTACTTTGCTTGGTGATTACAAGCTTACTTGAAAAGTCTACATTCAGGAAAGATGAAATATACTTTTAAAGTCTACTTAGGTGAACTCAAATATTGCAATTAAGGCAACCTTGACTGTAAGAAACTACCATTTTTGGAAAGACTACTAGGATGTCAATTCGAAAGCTTGTCACACTTTATTAAACTGCAATGAACTTTGAAAACTGAAAGTTGCTATCTCTTTCTGTGTACAATGAGAAGATAATGAGTTATTTAAAGATAACATTGAAACAACGCTCATGCATGAAAAGGATCATGAATAAATTTCAATTTTAAATTAAAGGAAATTTTCTAAATAACAGACAACTAATATTTGGCAAGATTCCTTTCTGTTAATACTACAGCAAAACCTAGTTGACAAGCTCATGGAAAACAATACTTCATAAGATCTCAGGCCTGTTCTCCTGATTCCTAGTAACAAACAACCGCTCAGAAAAGAAAATTTGATCAGTTTGGATTTGATCAGATGGAATGTTTGCAAAAAGTCCAAAGCCACAGACTTCAGCTTCCATCCTACATCACCTGTCTACAGGTTTTAATCATGAATATTCAGGGAACATATCATTTGGAGATGTAAAAGTTAGTTAACATCTCCATTACATTACTCAGTGAAGTTGTGGAAGTAATACATTTGGAATACCAGTTAAGAATTGCCTAATGCAAATAAGACAAAAAAAATTCTTAACGCTTATAAAGGAAAATAAAAACTTAAGAAGAAACTTAGAAAAGAAAAGAAGAAATGTAGGGAAATGTGGTATAAGGACAACATCTTCTCAAATTTTTCAAGAAACTAATGCGCATCTTTTCCATAGTTCATTAACTGAAGCTGAAGATGATAATTGTGAGATAATTGTTCAAGTCTCTTGTCAAGTTGTTTAGTCTATTACTGCAATGTAATAATGCTTTTTCAAGTGGAAAGTAAACAGCTGATGTTTCAGAGAAAAGCCAATGTAGAAACCAATGTTTATGCAGATTTAGAAATTTTCCTTTCTGTTTACAAGATCAAACTTGAGTATTCCACATGAGGAATTTTAAAATAAAGTAATTTCAACCATAATTCAACTTAACCCTAAGGAAATGTAAATCAAAGCTGAGATGCATAGTAGAAAACTTGCCACATGAATAAATGTGCTTCTAGTATTTCAAGATTACTCAAAGTGACTATACTGTTTTAAATCCAGATTTACTTCAGGTATCTCACGAACTACACTCAATACAAGCACGGCATAACGTTTTTAGAAGTTGACACCCAGAGAACACAATCTTGCTAAGTACAAGCTGCTCATTGGTTCCCATCTCCAAAATTCCTCACGTGTTCGCACACAAAAGGGATGCAGCGTGTAGGCATGATGCACACCCTGCAATCATTTCACAGGGTGGGCAACTAAAGATAGACTGACCGATACAGAGCTTGCGGAAACAGAAACTTTGTATGTATTCTGACTCCGCAAATACTCAAAAGTGAAATTACTTATCTATTATAACCAATTTGATCATCTAGGTGAAAAAAAAGAATTTGTTTTCATATTAATATTTCCTCACTGGTGTTTTCATTTTTACAGCTGAGTTGTATTTGAGTTCCCTGAATGTGGGCAGCATTAGGATGTGGGCATACTCCTAAATTTATCCTACGGCAGACACATTCTCAAGTAATTCTGTCTAGGTAAAGTGTAAAACTTCAATTATTTGAAATTCTTCCCACCTCTTGCTTTCTCACAACATGACAATACTTTTACTCGAGCAAATGAAATGCATTTTGAGATGAGCTGCAGTTGCCCTCAAAATGACAATTATTCTTCTGTGCTGAACTCTCCCCAACCTCAGGACAACTCTTTCTTTTCCCACTGATAAAGCCATTCTGTCAAATCAAAATACCTTTCATTACTGAAACTGCTATTGCGAGGTACATCAAGGAGCTGAAGGTAAAATCTTGTACTCCATAATTTCAGATGAAAAGCTCCACAACAGAACTTACTATGTTAAGTAACCAAAATTGAGAATGTACAGTGAAGAACAGAAAACATGGTATTACAGATTAACATCAGTTTATTCCAACCTATGCACAGACATCTTTTAAGTTGTACTTGTTACAGTGATAGCATTTTATGTTGACCAGAAGCAAGTCCAAGTTTCATGAAATTCAAATAACTGCATTGTAGAGGAAATGAAAGAGGCATTTTATAGCTCAATGTCCCAAGTATAAAAAAGTAAATCCTGCATTTAGTTAGATCTCTAGTCAATATAGACATCTCGAAACTGAATTTGTTTCATTTTCTATTTGACCTTTTCCTTTTTTTTTCTTTTAAATCTCTTTAAAAATGAGACTGACCTTCATATAGGGTTAAAAGTGAGGATTTCTTTTTTCTGAGGTAGTACACGTGATGTGGTAATATGTTGATATTAAGGTCAACATTACTTGAAAACTTTGCTGTATTTAACTCTGCTCCTGTAAAGTTCTGCTTATGCTACCAGTGAAATGAACAGCGCAACTCAAGTTGCTGGGATCACTCTGGGTTCCAGGATGCTGCATTAAGCAAGTGTGAAGCCACTGCAAATTCTTTAGTAAGCAGAAAACATCTCTATTTATCTTTGCAAAATTACTTGCCTGCAGCAACAGGCTCCCAGGTGGTAAGGCTGTGTGTTTCAGGTATAACTGTTCATCTACAAACCTAATAGATTTATATGTGGATTCACCCTTACTTTCTTACAAATAATGCCTTACATGAGCTATGCCTAACACAGCAATTTTTGGAGACATGAGCTTCCACCATACTGAGAGTTTCTGTTTGTAGCAGAGGTTTCCTATGACAAGACAGTCATTCATACAATGCAACGTTCACTTTCATTTAATCAGAAAGTTGTATCTAGCCATGATCTGAAGCCAAGCATCCATAAATTTGAATTTCAATGACAAGTTACACAAACTGTCAAGAAACAAAATACAGGTAATTTCAACTTCATGCAATAGCACTTCAGTGGAAAGTGGTGCATCTGATAGTCTGATAGAGTTGCTTTGCTTTTAGCACAAACTCTCTTCCCTTACTCTTCCAGTATTGCATAATATGACCAATGTAGTTTAAAAAAACCCCAGTCATACATCAGGTCTTCTTCCATGTTCACAGAAAAAAAGCACATTACTGGCACTGAAGTTCAGTGACCAGCTAAAGCTCTGATGAAGAAGTCACAGGTTGCTTTGGCACACTGACTTCCATGTTATTAATCTGGGCTATTCAGAGGTCTGACACAAACCATATGGTACCTGATAGGGGACACTATGATACTCTCAAATGAGTAGTGCCACAGAAAACAGACCTAAGCAAGGGGACAGATACAGGAGAACATAATAGACAGCAAAATGAGAAGGGACTGGCTCATCAACATGAAGGAAAATTTCCTAGTTTGTCATTTTCTATCAAAAAACCCCAGTTCATTGCCAGTGACAGAACTAGTTGAAGAAGAAGCTGTTGGCTACTAAGTTTTCAATTTTTTTTTTTTTTCCCTTGGCGAATCCGAGGGTTTTTTCCAAACTAAAATACGGCCAAATAATTGTTACTGCTAATAAAATTGTTGGCTGTTGCACTGTATATTTTTTCTTATAGTAGGTGCTGTACCGGTTCAAGAACTACGGGGTAAAGTCAAAATGCTTGGGAAGTGAACTTCACATTCGTGGGCATATACTCTGTTAGCAACAGTTTACAGGTCTGACTATGCTAATAAAGTAATTAAAACACAAAAAGAAGCAAAGGTTGATGTACAAATCTATCACATGTTGGCAACCTACATGAACTGTTTAACTAATGAATTATGCAAATCTATGTTTCCCCAAAGTTTTAAAACATTAATTAGAATTATTATTCCTCTGTAAATGCAAGCTGTTCCATAACTGAACCAATGAAAATTTGCTGCCTTTTTCAATTTCCCCTTTCCTTTAAAACTCTTGCCCACATTCTGCTTCTTGCCCCTTTTCAGAGATCTGTTGGCTGACAGATTAACTTCAGAGCAAGCTATGCCAACAAGAAATACCTAATCTCTAAAGTCAAACCTTCAAATCAATCCTCCATTTCAAACAAGCCTCACAAAAACCCCAAAACTCTCCCACAAAAAAAAGCCACTTTCCACAAGGCTCATTTTCTCAGAAACCAGGGTCACAAAACCAGAGCTGCACACAAAGCCATGAAGATACCTTACACAGGTGTGTTGGTATCTCCAGTATAAAGGTTCATTTTCCATGGTAGGTGACATTGAAACTGATGGGTCTTTGAGTTTGAAATACAGGGCTTACATGAATCAGGTACTGGATTTGCAACCCCAAATCCATCACAAAGTCAGAAACACTTTGCATGCTTTAGTATGCAAAAGTACGTACATCATTAAATTGCACCCTTATTGTATCCAGAGCTTTCTAAGGCAAACTAAGTAAAAGTCTATTATTTGCAACTTTTATAGTGCTGGTTGAGTGACAATATTTATTTCACATGTATTAGAGCACCTACAAACTCTAGATTCAGTCCCCTTTCATCTCACCAGTAGACCAACATTTGGCCATTTGTGTTTACAATATAAATCAAAGCTGTTATTTTTCTTGAAATGGAGTTCCACTAAATCAGACATTTTTCTCCAACTCGTTGCTTCACCATTTTTAAATATAAGTACTCTCTACAAATTATATGAATAAAGAAATCTTACAACTCTGTGTGCCTATATTTAAATCTACATTTCCTTCTGTCACAGATGACTTCAATATTAATGTAGTCTTTTATATTAAATCTGTCTATAACCAAATATTGCACTTTCAAGTTTCATAACATTTGCTTACTTCCCTCTTAATACCAAGCCTTTAGTCTGCATTTATTGATATTTAAAGATGTGTAGCTGTCCTTTTACTTTTATAACATCTAAATGTCATAATTTATGCTGAATATTATGCATGAACTATCTAAAGGTTTTGATCATAAAAGCCAAAGGAGTGAATATGAATAAAATAAAGGGATACAAATAATTCTGCAGACAAACCAGCAAACTCTTGGTATCTAGCTGTTCACTAAAACATTTTCATCATTTGTCATCAAAAGTTTTTTTCAGTGCATTTCAGTATTTATATTTGCATTAGTTAAAAAGAAGTAAAAAATGCTGGAGCCTTTTT
>VZTA01012721.1:0-16488 GCA_013398855.1 Mohoua ochrocephala | reverse complement strand
CACTGGCATTCTTGGCCACGTGGGCACNTGGGCACACTGATGGATTGTGTTCAGCTACTGTCAACCAGCATCCCCAGGTCATTTTCCTCTGCGCTGCTCTCCAGCCACTGTTTCCCAAACCAGCAGCGCTGCCTGGAGTTGTTGTGGTCCAAGTGCAGGACCCAGCACTTCACCTGGTTGAACCTCATGCAATTGGCCTTGGCCCATCAATCCAGCCTGCCCAGATCCCTCTGCAGAGCCTTTCTGCCCTCCAGCAGATCAGCTTAGTGTCATCTGCAAATTTACTGAGGGTGCCTTCTATCTCCTCCTCCAGATCATCGATTGAGATATTGAATAGGCCCAGCCCCAATACTGAGCTCTGGGGAAACCCACTAGTGACCAGTTGCCAACTGGATGGAGCACCATTCACTACCACTCTGTGGGCCTGGCCATCCAGCCAGTTTTTAATCCAGCAAAGAGTGCATCTGTCCAAGCCAGCTTCTCCAGGAGAATGCTGTGGGAGACTGCATCAAAGGCTTTACTGAAGTCCAGGCAGACAACATCCACAGCCTTTCCCTCATCCAAGAGGTGAGTGACCTGGTCATAAAATGAGATCAGGTTGGTCAAAGCAGGACCTGCCTTTTCTAAACCCATGCTGGCTGGGCCTGATCCACTGACAAGACAACTTTTTTTTGGAGAGGAAAAGGTTAAACAAGAAGTAACACACCAGTGTAGGAGAGACAAGCTTTCAGTCATCTTAAAAGAAATAGAAGTTAACTATGAGAGGCTAATCCACAGAACAAAGGAAATTCCGTCTTAAGCAAGAAATTTGGTACTATTGTGCCAAGACATCTTTAGGAAGCTAGGACTGTTATGAGTCACAGTCACTTAAGCACGGTGAGGCACAATAATGTCTGCTGTATTTAGATTTTGAATTAGAATTTCTATAGAATATTATGCACCCAGGTTAACAGGAATATTTCTGACATTATGCCAGTTTTACTTGGCTGCAAATTTTCTGGTTTCTTGCCCGCACTTTTTGTATTATCTTACTGTATAGTAAAAATAGTTGAAGCAGACACAGCATACATTTGGTATCATTCAAATACAGGCCACAACTTTCTTTAACTACATAAACAAGCATACGTAACAGTAGGGGATTAGGGCATACAGGCCTTAAGGCCATTAGTTGGTGGGACTGATCTGCTGCAATGTAAGCCTTGCCTGAATCCCTCCCTATTATAAGGCTATGCTACTTTAAGCTCTCCCTTGTAATACAAACCACAGGATTCAGTGCACTTGCTGGTATTTTCCATATTTTTTTCTTTGCTGAGAAGGTATGTGGCCAGACATATGAGGTAAGGTACTTCTCAGTTACTTCTACATATCTAGAGTTTAACTCTGCACTTCAGCAAGTCACTCTAGGTTGTGTGTCTAGGCAATGGAGAACTCTAAGTGCTTTTACAGAGAGACTCAAGTAGCCTGTTTTTGAATTATGTTTTAATAGGAAATTTCTTTCCATAAAACAATGCAGATGACTAACTCAGATGTGGGTTTCTATAATTACCAAATGAATACCATCACTGTTGCACTAGTAGAAGACAAATGTTTTATATGGAAAATAAAAAGGAATAAATTTCCACACCTGACTATGTCAAGAATCACAGCTGTTCAGGGCTATCCAATCCAGGTTCCAATCCAACAGATGTCTTGACAGTATTAAAGAGCAAATGTAAAACTCTCTGAATGCAAGCTGATTTAACACCTTGCAATTGTGAATCTCAGGTCTAAGGCAAAGGAATGTGATAGCATATGGAAGCAGAAAACACAGTCTGACAGCTAGTTTGTTCCTAGAAGATCCATCAATACCTTACCACTATCTGCAAGTAATAAGATCCTTACACAGAATGATCAATAGCATATAAATGTTTGGGATTATACTGAAATATCAACACAAAAGCTATCAGTTTAATGTGAATATCTTATAATTTATTTGTGTCTAGAGCCTTTAGAGTTGTTGCTTTGCGTTTTCTCAAAACTTAAAGTTTTGCTTCTAAGTCGAGAGACTACTGTGTAAGTAGATATAACATCGAAAATTGCTTCTTTGTACCTTACCATGCCCACTTCTAAGTTACCTTCTAATGGGTATGAATCTTTATCACAAACAAAATTATTTTCTTGTAGTTAGCATATGTTCAATTATTTTAAATTAGAAAGCTAAAAAGCAAACAGTCATAATTATAACACTGAAGACCTGGAAATTCAAAAGAAAGACCCGAAAGTATTGTTAAAACTAGATCCTACCACCTTCCATATGCAGTGTCAGTAAGCACAAGATAAATGAACGTCATTTCAGCAGAGATAAAGGCAACAGGATGTTAACTTCTATGGAAACATTAAAAGACAATGTTGACATCTACTCATTCAGATGAATTTCAATCTTCTTTTAAATATTAGAAGGAATAAAACTTCTTTTGGAATTCTTGCTTCAGTAGGGTTAAACTCAAAGCAATTGCCTAAGAGTGTGAACTGTCTCTCCCTAACTACATTGAAACTGCTAAAAGTAACCTAGCATGAGCTGTACCACACAGAGATCTAAGAAAGATGCTGGCAGCCTAATGGGTCTGGTTACAGTTTCCTGATCTGGAGCTGGCTAGCCTCAGGATAAGGTGTATATACTCTAACTTCAATGCTGAAAAGTCCCTCTGTTCTACCAGACTCACAAAAAGACCCTGATTTACTCTCACCCCTTTCAGAGGATGTACCTGATGGAAAACATAACTATATATGTGGAGATTCTTCTCACACGGAGAATATTTGATCAGGGTCATTCTTTTCAGTACAAGATCAGACGTTTAATATCAGTTTAACATAAAAATACTTGTTTTGATGGATAATATCCATTTGGTCCTTACTGACCAAGGAAGGACTGACTGTCAGTGTGCTGTATGAGAAAGAATAGTTGTTAACCATTTTACTGAAAAGGGATGGAGTGAAATATTTTCAGTCATATTTTTTTGTTTGGGAAACTATGCTTTCTGTTCATATGAAAAAACCCCTGTGATTTTAATGACTGACAGAGAACTCCATACAGGCAAATTACATGCACAGGTTATTTTTGTGCTTGATGTAATAGTCAGAAAGACAAAAAAATTCTACATGAGGTAGTGTCAAAAGGAAAAAATTTGAAACTATAAAAACATTGGGGAAAAGTTTTTTCAATTTTTTTAAAACTAGCAATGTACTTTGAGAATATTCCAAGTGTTACATTAAAAAGTTCAACACTCACACATCATATTGAATGATCTGAACAAAGTGAACATAAACATATCCAAGAAATCCATTAGAACTACAACAAAAATAGGATAGCAAATCTGATATGTTCAATCAGACATTTATGACTGGATTAATTACTAACATAAGACAGACAGCATATGGAGAAAAGAAGATATAACCTAATAAGTTTTATTCATTGAAAAATTATATAGAGGCCAAAAAAAAGGAATATCTATTAAAAACTCAGCTGCACACCAAATACTTATTACTTTTTCTTTTTTTTTTTTAAATAAGGTAACATGGTAGGGCACCATGGAAAGCTATGAAGATTTAAATAAAATAACTTTAACCTCCTATCCATATACTCTCATTTCCACAAAGCATGGTTTGCTGATTACATGTCTTCTTGTCACCTACCCCTTTTATTATTTTAACTATAGGTCATTCTTGTCACATTTAGTCTTAGTCATAGGCATGATATTTAAAGTGGAAAAAATTACACAGAAAAATGCTTTGCTGAAACGTATCTGTAGGCCAATTTTTGTCCTTCAAAGAGCAAAACATCTTTCAATATTTTCAACACTTAATACAGAAGAGTTTTGCAAAATTATGCAGAAGAGCGTAGCTTGTGATACAAAATATGTGTAAATAAGGGTGCATTTTCTAAAAACCATTTAGTGTTAGGTCCTACTGTCGACTAGGGTCTTAAAAGTTTAAATGTTTCTTGTACTATCAGTATTTGACTAATACGTTTATTAATATATTCCAGCAACATTTCTATTAGCATATCATATGAACAATTAATGATTCTAAGAAAGGTTCATTGACATTAGAAGTATCTGAGAAGAACCAGAACACAATTGGATGAGAAGTTGGATAAGCTTTATCTATTTCCACAGTAAATATATAATTTCCAAAATTTAACAATTTAATTTCATATATATCAAGCTGTTTTTTTCATAAAGAGTTCTTGCATAAGTCAATAATTTTATCCTAAGATTTTCCCAAGAAGAAAATACAAGAAGTCCAAAATTCTGAAATATAAATTCCACATCTAGAAAAAGCGATAAACGAACAGGAAGAAATAAAATTTCTGTTACCATAGCTGTCAAATATTCAACTTCAAAATGGTTTGTAAAATCTAAATATGTTGATTTAAAATGAGTTGTTTTTACTGAATCACACTCCACCTTTATTCAAATTAATGTTTAATGTTGTACAAGCAAAGTTTTTAAAAGAGAGACACTATTTTAAGAATGGAAAAATTACATCTATATAATCGTTATTTTAACTGTTGACTTACCTAAATATTTATTACTGTATTTTTTAGGTTTCATTTTATGGGCCCTCTTCAGCATTAGCTGCGCAGTAGAAATATCCTTAAAACCCCTAAGGGAAGAAAAGAACTTACTAAATATTTCACATGTATTATGTTACACCAGCTGCATATTATTGTATAATACACTTTTCAAAAAGAATACTGGTGTGTAGTACTGATCCGTGGTATGAAACTTTCTGAATTACAGAGATAGCTGCAATTCTTATCTTAACATTACATTATTGCAACTTATTAAGACAGTTTCCCAGACCCTTACAAAAATAATTACAGTAATTTTTACTTTGGTAGAAAACAGAGATTCTCCAAAGGCAGAACTTGAAAAAAGCAAGCAACAACAGCCAGCTATACTATACCTATTCCTGGAAGTCACTGTGTAAGCAAAAGAGCTTAACGTACCATTCTTCTGATATTTGCTCTTCTTTTTCAGACATAAACAAAAATTTCTTTTTTTCTTTCCAGTCAGAAAGCTGTGACGCTGTTTCCTTCCCTGACCTGGAAACAAAGTATAAGAGCAGTACTGAAAGGTAAGTAAATCAGAAAGGGTCTGGGGTTACACTATTTTGCAGCCTTTGTTATTCTACAACTTGTTTGTGCCTTTTAAAGGCACTTTTGAAGCTTGGAAATGATACCAAAAAAATCCATTTTAATACTCCATGAAGGTTTTATCTCGGAGAGTAATAAAAGTCTGCCATCAATTTGAAATGTTTACATTTCAATTACTTGAAGCATATTTCAGTCCTTTCACAGAATGCAGCTGTGTAAGAAATCCCTTTTAATCTTTATCTAGTCTTAAAGATCTCTATTTCAACATCTATTTCATAACATATGTGAAAAAATAGAAGTTTTATGATTTATAGTCAAACCTAGATAAATAAAACTACACATATAGAGTCTTATATTCCTAATTATGGTAATCAATGAAAAATAACAACTGAATTTAATGCATTTGGTGTTAGCAAGTAAATACATTTTAATTCCAGTAATATCACATTAACTAAAAGTTGCAAAAACACCAGAAAATAGCCGCCTCTTCTGCTTTTTATTTTTGTCAAATCCAAATGAACTAAATATAATTTTAAAAAATATAATTTAACTTACCTGCTATGAAAATGGATTTTTTCTGCTGAGTATGAATGTGGTCTGTTAACAGACTGCCAAACTTCTTGTGGTGATAATGACAAACTATCTGAATGTTCACTGGAATCTGAAGGCCTAGAAAATTTCTAAGAGAAAGAAAAGGAATGCAGCTGATGGTCCCTGTAAGTTTGAGTTTAAAGTGCAGGAAAACCTGCACGAGGGTTTGCAGAGTTTATTACTATAACTGAAAGGATTCTTAATGGTGATATGCCCATTTGAGACCTTGCTTTCAACTAACTCAATAGGACAAAAAGGTGACTTTAGTTACACTTAACATCCCCAAATATAATAAATTGTACATTTATAAGACTCCTTTCTCTTAAGTGTAGGAAACAAAACATTAGTAATACTATGCTTGTAATAAGAATAGAAAACCCTACAAAAACAACAAGCCAAAACTTCAAAGTTCATCAAATATCTAGCAGACATTACAGTTCGATGACCTTTAGCTGTTCTGAAAACATTCAGCTGTTGTCATATAATGCAGATCTTAGTATTTTTAAAGTAGTTTGTCAACTAGCAATTTTTAATCCATTGCCAAATGTGCAGATGAAGCACATCATCTTTTTTTCTGCTACTGTGAAGTAAAGCATTGAAATAAATCCAAAATAAAGAAAAAATTAAGCAAATGAAAGAAAATCTAAAAGAAAAATTGCATCTGGAGATGAGGAGGAAGTCTGAGACTTCTAAAAGTAATTGTGTTTTTAAGTCACTAAATTGTCGTATTAATCACCCCAGAATAGCATATCCTTAAGGAATGAATAAAGACTGAAGACTAAGTTGTTTCTGTGACATGTTACCTTTGGCCAGTGCAGCTGGTTTGAGAGCAGGAGTGTTTTTGAAGGGAAACGGGTGGAATCTAGAGTTAGCCATTCCTTCTCTAATGCAGCCTGCATGAATGAGCAAAGTCAAATAGTGCACTGATAAAATCAGTTTAGTTTTGATAACTCTTGCAAAGCCTCTTTTAAATTATCTTACATACTTTGTACATCTTTTCAAGTTGTATATCAGAACTGCCACCTGCAAAGCAGTCACACTCAAAGCACCTTTGCAGATGCTGTGCTGTACTGTTTTATTTTAAACAGATCAGATCAACAGTATTTGTGGGTTGTGGAGGTCCTTTTGGGGTTTTGGTTTTGTTTTGTAAATAAGACACATCCCCTCCTTCTCAAATTCCTGCAATTTTATTCCAACATTGTTAGTAAATCAAACTTATTGTAAAAGACTGCCAAACTTTGAGAAAAATACACCTAAGAAAAATAGACCTAAGATACTTAAAGGCATAACAATATGAAGAGGTTTGTGTGCTGTTTTTGACTAACTGAGTATTTTATGTCCAGATGTAGGTGCCTGATTCTGTCAAACTTGCTTTTGTTGAACTGAATTGGTGAATAATTTTCATTTAAATTTGAGGTTAAAAAAATAAATGCTATATGTAAATGCTGTATGTTTCAATTAAGTAGTTTTATTTTTGATGCAATGGAATAAATGGGAAACTAAAGTAATGGTTGGAATGAAGAAGGGTGGCAGAATTAGCTGCTAACTGGCATCCCTAGCACTTTAAGAAAGAATTCAGTTATCTTTGATAAAAACAAAACCTAGACTTTGTTTCAAACCCAACCTGTATATAACTTGTTTTTCTTATAGGTCCTTGAGGTTTTTTACCATGTCCTTTCAGTATCTTCTGATAAGTGAGAGAAGCAAGTCACTCCCACACAGTAAATACCGCTAAAGAATTTGGCCTGACTTACAGGGCTCACTCATTCAGGTTCTTCTTACTTCAACAGCAAAGAGCCTGGGGTTCATTCTTTTGAAAATGTCCAGTTTATAACACTAGACTACCTTTTTCTCATACATAAAATATTTCAGATTTTACTGATTTCTGACTCTGAGAAATTATCCTAAGTTTGGATACCTTGCTGTGTAGTTTGTGTAAACATGACTTTGTACTGCCTTAGATTGGTGAACAAGATCTTCCAAGGCCTTTGAAATTCTGAGAGACAAAAGAATCATATTCCATGTGTTTGTGGCCACTCAGTTTCGTGGCTCTAAGATCACTCTGCTTCCATTCTGACCAAGCTTTGAAAAATAATAATTTTTGATTTTATTTTCATGTCTTAAAAGTAATGAATTCCTACATCTGGTTGATTCCCTGCTTCCAGAATTCCCTGTTACTTGATGACAGTATGTTTGGGGTTTCATTCCTTTATTTAATAAATCTGGAAAAATTCTATGCCCTTGTTATTAAAAGATAACCACTCTTCCCCTCTTCAACATTTCAATTCATGATAAATATATAACATTATCCATTTTATCCTAACTCCTTTCTCAGGTAGTTGTATATGTTAAGAAATCTATGTAAATAAACTGCAGAGGCATACAACAAATAAAATGTATCACATTCTTAACTTTTACAGTTACCTACATGCAACTAATTCATCTCTCCTCAGTGATGTGATTACTCTTATATTAAAAACCACAAAGTGGTTGATTCACACCATTTTCATTTAAAAAAAAATCCACTCCAGAAAGCAGATTCTAGGAAATCAAATCCCAAAGGTGATCAATTAAATATGTGACATTGGTACAATTTGAACATAGAAGAAGACTGACAAATTCATATCTCAGCAGAGACAAAGATACAACACATTCAAGTTTTACAACTGCCCGGGTGCTACGCGCAGAATGGTCAAAAAGAAAAGCTATGAAAAAGGTACAACATCTGACTGAAAACTTTCAGTGAAAAATTATTTCTCCTTGTGCTCTTTAAATTTACTTCTCAATTGCACTACGCAAATCATATTTTTAGCTTTTCAGATGAGAATTTTTCACTTATTGTCCAAGTCTGGGCATACAGTCCAGTCGACAGTGCTGGTACATACAGGTATATGAAAATAGCAGATTTTGGAAATATTTATTTCCTCCTCTACTTGCAAAAGAATCAATACAGGTGGGAGAGAGGTAGATTCCCACTTCTTGTACAATTTAAATGTTAATCAACTCAATTGATGTGTACAATGATGTGTCTATTATTTACCTGAGTACTTAAATGCCTTACAGTAGCAGTGAATATTATCCAAGCTCCAATGTCAGATTTCAGGCCAAGCCTGCATGCTAGGTATTTGAATTTTTACCTCTCTGACGAAATAGTTTGTAACAGAAAAAAAGAACCAACCAAACAACCCAATCAAAAAACCCCAAAGAAACAAATGAAAAACCAAGCCAAACCAAAAATCTGCATGAGAAATAGCACTCCCAAGGTGTAGCCAATTTTTTGGGACAAGAATCACTCAACAATACACTGATTGAATCCTTTTGCTTTATAGTTGTACCATAACTCAATTAAACTTCTTTACTCTTAATATTTATATTGAAACTTTTCTCACTAATATTTTCCTAGCCCAGTGTTTGCCATTATTAACTTAATATTACTAGTGTTTTTATTTCTTTTGTAGCCAATAAAACATATTTCAGTGTCCTACATGTCGAAAAGAAATATCAGTAAAAATATAAAAGTATGAATCAAAGGCATAAATATGCAAGACAATAAAAAAAAGATAACTGATTTATCATTAAGCACATCTGGTACTCCTTTGAATGTACAGCATATTATAAAAATATACCACACTGATGTTTGCTTTGTCCACAAAATAAACATATAATTTATTTTCAAACACGCCCATCCACTATGTTTTCCCTGGACATTTTCACAGCACTAAGCTCAAGAAACTTCTGTCCATACCTTCCCTATAAACAGTCCTAATGAAAAGTTTATGACAGAATTACCAACACTTAAGGCTAAAAAACTAGATCTGTTTGTACTGATGTTGTTCAAGAAGATTAAAAAACAACAATCTGAGATGAATTAAAAAGCAAATAAAATGACAATTTTTGATTGTATGGTCTACATAAACAGCTATAGATGTAAAATGCTTATATTTATATTTATTTCTAAAGCCAAATTAAGGGATTTCCTAAATACTGAGGTATACAATGTGGCTTTACACATACGTGTAAACCACATACAGTTAACACATATTAGTTCATCTGAAGATATCTTTTATGCTTTCATAGCCTCCATACTTTATTTCCAGTGTTTGCTTCAGGAAGTCTGTATTAATTACTTTAAGTTTCAAGTTTCACAAGCACACAAAACATACATAGATCTATTTTTTGTTACACCTATTTTTTTGTTAACCCGTTCTAAACAATTTTTTTAATTTTTAAACACAATACAATTATCCATGATACCACTCTTCAAGAAGGAGGAGGTGTGAATCTATTTGAGGTTGGGGTTTTCTTTCTGAATTTTATTAATGAAACTTTCATATTATTAACTATTTCCATTTATCCATTAGGATCAAGAACTTTTCATCCTGATTCACAATGCATTTTTATCCTTTGAGAGACTACTCCCAAAGGGTTCCTGCTTTGATTTTGCAGCTCATTAATAAACTCTGGAGGCTTAGGGATTTTTTTTTTTCATGGTATATTATATATAGCCTTTTTCATCTTGTTTCTCTTTCATTTTTCAAGTATTTACTCCATTGCTTTCTTTGCAAAATGAAATGACTATTTAAATCAAGCATTAAACTTCTGTAGTCTCAGAAACAGAATTCAATCCTATAACCAGTAAAGTGAGTGAGAATGGTTCTACTAACTTTAATTGGGTCTGAATGAGCTGCTGCAAAGTCAAGTTTTAGTGCAAACGTTATTTACACAATCTAATCCTAGGCATCTTTTACATGCTCTGGATTACATTCTGGAGCTAAATAATCTTTTATAATATATCATGACTATACATGTAATTAGGGCTGTTCTGAGTCATGTTTACACCACAAACAAAAAGTAGTTCTCAGAACAGTGTCAAACTTACTTGTAGAAGTGCTTCAAAGCTGAGTGTAACTGTCCAAACTGTGAATAATGCCATCACATATTGCCTTTCATCTCTCTGAGATCAAGGAGGATCACAAGAGCATAATAGAAACCAAACCAATTCCTGAAACTGTACTATGGTTTGAAGCAGAGGATGCAAAAAGGCATTAACAATACAAGCTGAAAAGAAAGGCCAGCGTTTGCCATCTAACAACTCTGTTCTGGTCAGAGGAAATAGCCATTGACATCAGTACTCTGCTTCCAGAAGAGTTCAGTAGCAGTTGTTATGGAAAGAATGAAAAAAGCTGGACACGATGATGCCAATCCTTCCTTTAGTATATTCTTTCAGACCTTGGAAACTGCTGGTTTAAGGACTTTCTGCTAAAATTTAGGGAAATATTCCTCACCTTAAAACAGTAATCTAATTTCTAATGACAAATATAACTATCTAGTCAGTGTGTTTGCCATGTCATCTCTATGTCAATCCAGAAAGAATGCAAATCATGTATATCACTCACAGGATATAACTGCTGAAGCAGTGTAGATTAACTTCGAAAGGGCATCATGTTGGATGCCAGGGGACCTGAAGCTACCCCAGCTTTCCAAACATGGTGGACCTCAGAATCACCACCTAAGAAAACTGTGAAACTATCTTTGAAAATGAGGGAAAACGAA
This sequence comes from Mohoua ochrocephala, assembly GCA_013398855.1. NCBI lineage: Eukaryota > Metazoa > Chordata > Aves > Passeriformes > Acanthizidae > Mohoua > Mohoua ochrocephala. The sequence goes on along the minus strand of VZTA01012721.1, from coordinate 5,207 downwards.
CTCTTTATACCTCTTTCCTTTCTTCTTTCATCTCCTCATTGCTCATTCGCTGTTTCAGGACAGTGATGGTTCAGGAAAAAAAAAAAATTGATATTTATGCAGTGCATTTATTTATATGGTATTTTAAGATAAAAACAAGTATATTACCCAAAAGAATACAGACAAGCAGAAGAAAACTAACATCCAAAACACACCATGAACTCAGAGTAATGACTGGCTCCTGATCATTACAACATAACAGGAAGAATAGCAGGGGAAAAAGAAAAAGGATCTTCTTTTAGAAACAGTATTTCCACATTAGAATTTCATAGAAACTGTGTGCAGAATCCTCTGCTTTTAAAAAAAGATTCACTCTTCATCCAGTTCACCTGCCTGGTTTTATCCAACAACATGTTTTTCTGTACTTCTGCTCCCCTCTGTGAGGCAGGCCATCAACGTCATCCTTAGGAGGAATGACCCTTTTTCAACCAGATTTTACAAAGTATCTGCCCTCTCCATATTCAAAATTGTTTTCAATAAGAATGCTACCTAACTAGAGTAAATAAGTAAATGAATCAGAATGAATCTTTCCATTAGTCTTCTCCATAGAATATAAATTTGAATAAAGTTCTTCAGGCTGGTGATGTTCTTGATTTCTAGTTTTTAGTGAGTATATTTGAATAGTGCAGCTAAAGCCTTTTTCACTGAAAGACAATAAAAATGTTAAAGACAAATGAAAGGCAGAACCTTCAACATCATTCTATGACTATTTTAAATAAGCTTACAAAAGTTCTTTTGGGGCAATACATTCCACTCGAAGAACTACTTTTCCTGGTGTTAAACATCCTGTAGGTTAAATACTTGCTTAGACTGGGAGGGGCATGGTGAGGCAGAAGGATCTTATGCTGAAGGTTAACCCTCTGGATACTCACAGCCAGCCCACTGAACTGTCTTTCATCTGGCAGAAAGCTGTAACTTTCTTGGTTCCTGGCAAACATATTTCACACTGTAGGATATTTCATTTAAATATCATGCTAGTCCAGGACAACATATTTCATTCCTTTTTGAACTAAACGTCATTTCTGCCAAGGCCTGAGTATTTGCTGGGAACTTCTTCTCTTAAATTCTAAATAAGTTTTAGCAAATTACTTAAGAAATCACGAATTTTTAGCTCTTATAGCCGAAACAGAAGAACCAGATCACTTTCCTATGGTCTTTTGTATATTGTTGATAGACTGTGATTGAAAACTTCCTTTGAAATTAAAGATCTGAATATATTTGTGTATTTAGCCTTTTCTTTCATCCAGTCCTTTGAGGAATCAGATTACTCTATGGACTAGCTTTTCTGTGAAACTCAAGTTCATGTGTAAAGCTTAGTTCAATGTTAGGAAGTTGAACATCAGTTCAGACCCAGACTTTATAAATAACTTTCAAAGCTAAGAAAATGTCAGACACGAACAGCCTTAAGTGAATCTTTTACTAGCTGCAATATTATTCCACTTACAGTACTACAAAAATTCAGTCTAAACTCTGCCATTTTAAATCTATATGAAAATGCATTGAACAATATTATAAAAAAAATTATAAAATCTTTTTAATTAGATAGTTCAGTGGATATACATTTTACAGAAAATATATCTCTGAACTGCAAGCAGTAGGAAAAAAAGTCCTTTTCTCTGAGTTAGTCTTCCAGTATTTTTCACATATTTTATGTGCTGAAGATAAATAGGTTAGCACCCTAATAAAGGTTATTTTAACCTTTGGCAATGCTTCTTTTTCAACCCTGTCTTTATATAAGACAATATATATGCATTAGAAAAGAAATCTGGGTACAGCTGCATTCTTATGACTGCTAAAACCAAACAAAGTTTCAAGCCAAAAAAAGTAGTGAGTATCACACGAATTCCAGAGAAACGTTGCAATGATTAATTGACCCCAAGAGATTTTACAGACTTACAAAAACTGGTTAATTATTAGAGTACATTCTTGTAGGAAAATGAGAGGACGAGGATAGTTGTCCATTCCTAAGAAGGATATATTGATGATTACTGGAAAAATCACATTCTGTTAACAAAAACATTCAAGAAAATTTTATTGTGGAATGTCTTCTCCAAATGTAAGTTTTCTTAACTGTTTAATAAGCTTGGAAAAGTAGCTGTTCTCTAAAATTCAAATGCACATATATATATATTTACATTTAATACATGTACCTATGTGTTTGCTCTACACAAATATGAATAAAATCATGAAAAGAATTTATTGTGGAAAAGTAAATGAACAATGAAAATTTCAAGGACCACAGAAGTTTTCGTTCAAATAAGAGATTGAACATCTACACACGTAATTAACTCTCCAAAAGTCTGAATCTTATTGTAGTTCATGTCAGTCATTCACGACCTACGTGACCTAAACTTTTCTAAAAATGCATTTTTGTCTTAAACCTGACAGTGTTCAAAGGAAGCTCTGTGTCCTTTCTTTGAATACAGGAATTAAAAATACAGATGCGTAAATGGCAAGCTCAGCTTCAGAGGTTAGACACTGTTCAAGTCAGCATCAGAAATGTATGCTTGAAAAATCTTTTGAGATGTAAACCCCCACCCATCTCAATAAACATCAAGATCCTGGAACCTTCAGGCCACCCCTCAAAATGGGTCTAAGACCCCAGATATAGTTTTTCCCCATTAAAATGACAAGAATCTGCAGGACTTCCCCTCTCTGACTCTGGCACACGACACAAATTTTTGCTGCTATGTCTCTATAAACTTTTTCCCAAGTTCTTCTACTTCCATGAAAACACAGAAACAAAACTTTAAAGGGGTAATGAGTTAAAAACTTAAATAAAAAACCAGCCAAGGAACCCCTCAACCCTACCCCTTAAATAATCTGCATTCAAAGAATACCCAATTTTGAAGGAACATAACCCAAAATGTTCTATCCAGCTCAGGTAATGAATACTAAAACAAAATAGGAAAGAAAGCTGTGCTTCAGCTTGCAGTTTTGTCTAAAGAAGGGAAGTCATGCAGAAGCCCAGGGTAATAAAAAATAGACTAGTCACAAGTTTATAGTCATTTAACCTTTAACATGTTTCAAAGTTCAGGTCACATGAAAGATTTGATTCAACTTCAAAACAACTTTTCCTTTTTGCTTAAAAGTCCCTATTTCAGAAACAAAGACAAAAAGGATTTGGAAACTAAAGAGCAAAGAAGGGCTTAGTTATAAACACAGAATTTTTTTTGAAATTTACGTTAACAAACCTCTAATTACACTACAAAATCCTTAATTGTAAAGAGGTATGTCTAAATCATCTCTCAGCTTCACTTATACTGTCCTCCTTACGTGTCTCTAGCAATGTCTCTTCTATTTGAAATAAACTATCCACAAATGAATCTGCAAGTTGAAATTTGTTCATTCATACCTGTATTCACAATACCTTAAATCTTTTGGCACATGTAATGATACTTTTTGGAAAGAAGCTGATTCTTTGGGATGTTTTCCTGGTTTATGAAAAGACCAATAGCTACTCCTATTTCCATATTTAAAAAAAAAAAAAAGTTTCTAAGTATTTTTCATGCAAAAAAAAATACTAGAGTGACTACAGTATTTAGCATTTAGGAATCCTGAGCCCGCTCTATTCTAGGACAAACGAGACAAACTTGAATAATTTTTGCTAAATTAAGACTGTAGTACAGCGCATGAGGTGTTTGGGGTTTTTTACTGTTCTTTGTTTACATTGTTAGAAACTAAATAATTGCATGAAAAGTCCATTATGACTGCACATCCTTTTCTGTGGGACTGTGTCCTAGAGAGAAAGACCTTAGCCAACAGCAGTGCCAATACATTGGACTTTGCACTTGCTCTTCTTGAACATGATGAGGCTCTGGTCAGCCTGTCTATCTGCTGCTCTAAAGAACACCCTGATCCTCCAGCATACCAACCACTGCCCTCAACACAGTGTCATCTGTGCACCTGAGATTGCATTCTGTCCCATCATACAGGTACCTAATCAAATTTTTTACTATTTTGGTCCCCCTACCATCCCTGATGGGCTCCATTAATTACTGTCCACAGGTTGGATTTTGCAAGACAAAACACAACTATTTGAGCCTGGCAGGTGCAGTCAACTTGCTAGTGACCTTGCTGCCTACTTTTCCAGCCCATACCTCAACAAATTTTGAGAATAAGACTCTGGGAGACAGTCAACAGCCTTGCTAAAATAAAGGCATGCAATATGCACTGCACTCTCCTTATTCATAGTGCCAGTCACCTTGTGAGAGAAAACAATTAAGGGGACCAGTCCTTGGTAAACCCATGTGGATTCTCACAATCACCTTTCATGGGTTTAGAAATGGCTTCTGAGTGTATTTACCCCAAGCATTTCCAGAAAGTGAGATAATGTTGATGGCTTCTAGTTCCCTGGATCTTCTTGAATTTTCTGAAGATGGGTGCGATGTCTGCCCTTTTCCAGTCACTAGTAACCTCCCCAGTTGCGGCGATATTTCAAAGATCATAGAGAGTAACCTCAAAATGATATCAGGCAGCTTGTTCCACCCCTTTGGAGGCATCCTATCTGTTCCCTTGGATTTGCATATGTTCAGGGGAGTTAAACTGTGCTGCAATTGGATAACAACTGCTTTTTTCTAAACCAAAAGGATTTCAAGCTCCAGGCAATGAGACATGCAGAGATTTAAGTGTAGAGGATCACAGAAGCTGACATCTCACGTTCCTCTTTGGTTCCTCCATAAGAACTGCAATTTAACTCAGTAACAATATTCACTGCATCAATGGCTTCTTCTCACAGAGCACAGACAAATCAAATAGGTTAGCTCCTGAAATCTGTAAATAGGGACTACTAAAAAATCTTTTTTAATGGAAATCAATGTATGTGGACATGCTAAGTATTAGACATTTAACCAGATATTTAAAACACAACATATATCTATACCAAAACATCAGTTTCAACATTACACAAAAATTAAAGAACTTAGGGAAGATATATTCAATGATTAGAGATCCTTAGTTCGGCTTTCAAGACACTCCAGATGGAGATGTTCTCATTGAGAAGAACTTATGACTGTATTATTGCGACCATTTATAATGATGCTTTTGGCTTAGAACAATTTTCCTTTGAGGCTACAGCAGTGAGTAGAAACTTCAAAAAACTAAAGCTTTTTTCACCTAGATACATTTTTCCATTGCTTGCCTTGCTTGTTCAATTTTGATGCTTGACT
>VZTA01012717.1:38694-65547 GCA_013398855.1 Mohoua ochrocephala | reverse complement strand
GAAGAGCTCCACTCACGGTAGAAGGAAAGGCAGCAGACAGCAGAATCCTGCAGTGCTGACGAATTCTTCCCACAGCGACTGCAGCTCTTTTCCCCTCTAAATGCCAAGAGAACGAGAGAGCCAGGGGCTGCACCCAATCCCTTTTTCCCAGTTTAAATCTCACGGCATCTCTGCCCTACAGTAGAAAACCCCAGGAAAAAGAGAGTAGCCAACTGGATGTGGCCAGGGTCTTTAGTCTCTCTTAAGTATCCAATCATTAGTGTCTCCTGGCAACACGTATGGGGAAAATTCTTTAGGAGGGGGGGAAAAAAAACCAAAACAAAAACAAAAGAAGTCCTAAAACCCCAACACCTTGCTCTTTCAAATGCAAAAGATTTTTGTAGCAAATAACATCACAGAAATGAATTGCTGTCATGGACTGAATATATTTAGAGACTAAAAGATGGAAGTAATTGTTTAAATTTTGGGGAAAAAATCAGAATGTGTATGAAACACCTTCAGAAATGATCCAGGGAGATAAACTCATTGCTGTGTTTGAATGAAAAGTCATGTACTTATTAAGGTTATAAACTTTCAGCAATGATACGATTTTCTTCCCACAGCTAAAGTCCATAGCTACTCTACATATGATAATTATCTGTGTTAGAAGCTAACACATAAGATAACCTTCCCACTTGCAAATATTCTCCTCTGCTCCCTGGGCGTTAACTATCTTTTTCTGTCAGACTTTCCCCTCAGAGTAGAGGCAATAGATTAAACTCAGAGCAATCTTAGCCAATATGAAGTTAATACTTCTTGTCTGTATCACACCTGAAAGTCTTCATATGCAAAAAAACTTATGTGGTTTAGTTCCTGTTTGTTCATTTGTTTATCAGTTGATTATGTAAAAAGTTTTCGTGCCACTTGAAAACTTTTTGGAGTCACCCCGAAAAAGTAATCATCAACTCCCGTGTTGAGAACATGATTGTTATTTGGAAAAATCACTAAATTATGTAAGAGTAAAATCTGTCAGTTTCTCCACGTGGGAGACAAACTGTCTGATGGGGAGAGGTCATGTATCAAATAATGAATAAATACACTTTATAGTAATGTGAGCTGATGAACGTGGGTAGTAATGAGAACTTCTCGCTGTTCCAGACTTAAAGATGCACTTGTCAACTCTATACTGCCTTTGTTTAAATTGGTGCTAGCAGTTCAGTGACAGCAACTTCTTAACTGTACTGTAACTAAACCTCTTTCCCAAACTGAATGAAAATAAAGTGTGAAAAATAAATCTCTCTCCTGTCAGAAAGCAGGATATATGCATAGACTGCTCCATGATAAGTCAGTGGGAGGCAGTTTATCGAGCTCCGTGCAGCACCGAGACTGGTAACTGCTTTGCTCAGTGGACTGCTTTGATAGGGAGGTTTTTCCCTATTAAGTGCAGTAGTGTGAAAATGTTGATTATAGTGAAGAACACATCCTGCAATTTTGGCTTTTATTCAACATGGCTAGGTGTGCTATGTACTGAGATCACTTCAGCAGTGATTTGAGTTTACTCCTTTGGATTTATCAACCTTAGCGTTAGGTATTCAAGTAGAAAGGCTTTTTCTAGTGTTTTGTTAAATGCTCCATCAGAGCTGGTTTTGATTGAAATTTTTCTGTGGTTGTGTGTTGGGGGAGTGAGGAGGTTGTGTAGTTTTTTAATGTTTTTATCTTAGCATCCCTACAGCTAATACAGTGAGCTCAGTGGTTAAACTGTTCCTGTACCACTGATGTCCACTGGGGTGTGACCCTGTGGTGAGTGCACCATGGCCTGTGTTTGCCCTTAATATGGTGTGCAACTGTGAAAAGGGAGTGTTGTAGTCGTGGCACTATAGGTAGCGTCAATTTAGCTCAGTGCCAAGCTGTAGGTGGTTTGCTATGGCTCACCACACAGCCATTAGGAGTATCATCTCTGCTCAGCACAGAATTGCAAGTGATAGTATTTAAACTCCCTATAACACTGTGAATGATAGCGCTCTCATTTTCTCCAGGAGGAAATGTGAAGACAGGCATTCTGACTGAGCCTGTGATTTAAGTGAGTTAGGTAAAAAAAGAACATAATCTCATCATCTGCAAGAGGATGTGGCATCATTGAAATTTACTATTGATTTTAAAGTGATTAAAAAAGAACAATGGATCACAGACTCAGCCATTTTAGAAGAAAAAGATGAGTATGTTCATAAATATTTCCTGACATTAGCACAATGGAACTTAGCAGTTCTGAATCCCTCTCTAGAGATGCTGCTTTTCTCTAAGCCCTGTGGAAACTACTCTTAAATGAGTTGCTTGGTCTAGATGATTCTCCAACTGTTTTTCACTTGCCATTGAAGCCCTACCCTGTTCAAAAAGTCAAAAGTGAAAAACCTCTCAAAAATTTTTTTAGAATGTAAAACATACAACAATAAAATGTAGAATGAAAATACGCTGAAAGGGTAGAATACAGAAATGAATGCTTTTTCTCATAGCTAATTTTTTGCTAAGATATTACAAAGTGAGTTTGTGATGACCTGTTCTAAATCTACATATGTCACAGATGGGCAGAAGGTGAGAAGTGAAATGATTACATCTGCAGGAAAATAAACCCACTCTGATTTGGTGACCTTACCCAACAGGAGTTACATGAAACATTACAATTCTGTAGAGTTTACACTTGTACCTAACATTGACTTTCCGTAATATATCAGAAGAATCAAATTTTATAAAATAATTATAACTCAAAGTAGTATTTTTCTGTTTATAATATATTTTTTCTTTGCTTAATTCATTTTGTTTGATGACGATTTTAGACAGACTTTTTTAAAAGTATAGAATTTATATTTTCCATTTGCTGGGCAGTTCTTAAAACTTCGTAACAGTGTTCGATGTATCACTTTAATGAGTTTAACATCCATAGCTATGGAAAAAGATCATAAATAATGTACAAATTGGGCAATTCAAACAGGAATGGACATAGTGAAATGAGCAAGAAACCATTGAAGACCTTTCCTCACATTAATTTCACCACTGATTTGACTCATTGGGTGAAATGGGGCCTAATGCTGGACTTAGTGAGTTTAGCATATGATTTAGTTGGTATAACTCCTGATACAGATTGTCTACAATTGGATTATTTTATCTAATAGGAGACAGTGCAAGGCAAACAAAAATCTAAAAGCTGACCAGTTTGTACTTCTAGACTTCTACTGTGGTTTTTAGTTTGATGTTTGCATCATAATTAAAAGTTAAGAACTTTTAAACTTCACCCTGAAGGATGTCAAAAGAAATGTCAAATACTGAGTTTATCAAGATATCCTTTGTGTCCTCCTTCGCAATTCAGAATTTCCCATTAGATTAGATTTAGGAATGAAAAAAACGAAGTTTGTTAAAAACTGAAAGGAAAGAAAAGAAAGTTCCTCTAAAACGCTCTCTGTCTTCTATGTTCTGTTCAGTATGGTCTTAAACACTGTCTATAGTTTATACTGTATTCTGTGGTAGTTAAGGCTATAAGTTAGCATGTGTCCCAACTTGCACAGGAAGACAAGTACTGTAGTGCAGTCTGACAGCATAGTAGATATGCCAGACTATTATAAGAAAAATTAGGTAGGAGATCTAAAGCAAAAAATTAGCCTTTTAGTTGTGTGTGATACATGAAAAATTAAAAAAGAAAAAATCATTCAATTCAATATCATTTCCAAGGAACCCACAAGATCTTATTTACTATAATGTTTCTTTTGGTCAGTTGCCCTTATATATGTTGGTAAGATTTAAAAATACCTGTGATAAGAATTTTTTTGACAAAGAAAATACTTTAAAAATATTAAATTAATTATTTTTTTACGTAAAACTTAAGAAAATTATGATTTAAAATATTTCTAATTTTTAGCCACACTTAAAAAAAGGAAATTATGGCGTTTCCACTTTGATAAGGTATATTTTGTCATAAATTATTGAGTTCTGTAATGAACTTTTCTTAATTGACCTCATTTTTACATTACTCATGTCAGTTAAAAAATTCATTTTAAAATCTTAATTAATCTTCCAGATAGAGCAAAAGCACATGCCTTTCTGTTCCCATTTACAACCTGAGTCTTCCTGGAACATTTTTATTATATCTGTTCTCGTGAAAGTTTAAATAAATTTCTTCTTTCCCTCTTTTACTCACACATTTCCATCAGTTTTCCTTCTACAAAAGCTGGTATCGGGAAGTCCTATATTATTTCATTCCACTGTGTAAACAGTGCTGAATAATGTTCCGAGAAGCTCAAAATTCATAAAATATTTGGAGGTATCAAATAGAGATATTATTCATCCGTGTAAAGAATATAAAGACTTCAGTGATTTTTCAGACTGACTCAAGAAAGAAGCATCTGGTTAAAGACAGAATTAATCACAGTGGTTTTGGTATTTTCTTGATGTTTAAGAAATGAGAAATTGTAAAATAAAAAACCTAGCTCTGGTCCCAGCATACTTTAATGAAGATTTTTTGGCATGAAATAAAAGTAAAGGATTAAAAATAGATCTATGTCCTGTTTCTAAGTCCACAAAGAATATTAATGTTATCTGCAGAGAAATTCGTCAAAACTGCTTTCCAGGCTCTGATCACAATATTCTCATAATTAATTTCAAAGTAAATTTGTCTAGCCTTTGCTTAATTTGTCTAGGAGTAACCAGTACAAAAAAATTAGCCATTGATGAATTCACTTCTGGTTGGGAGCCTTGAAACTTGCCTTTGCTCTGGTTGCTAAGGCATATCCGCAGCACATTATGTCGTCTGCCCAAGCTACTGCAATACTGTAAGAGGACTGCCAAGTCTTCGAGGGTCTGTGCTCTGGGAACATCTTGGACATAATTTTGGAAGTTCTTGCAGTTGGACCCAGAGAATGTGTTTTGTTCCTTGAGAGATATTTTTGTTAGTGTGAAAGTTGTTTTGTTCTTGTGTTCAGTGAGACGTGATCACAGCTGGCAGTGATTCTAGTAGTTTTCCTCTGTCCTGAATTTAAATTGCAAATTGATAAATAGTTAAATTTGCTTTTAAGCTTTTATTATGAATTCCAAGAATCACACACTTAGAGATGATTAATCCTCAAGGCCATACGCTACCTAAGTAAACAAGCCCCTATGTTCTTGATGTAATAATATAGCAAAATTATAAATCAGATTTTGCATTACAACATACTATTATGCCGGCAGGAAAAGACTGCTATTAATTAGTTCACAATTATTCCCTCTTCTTTATAATCTCAGCGTATTAAATATTGATGGAATTAATAGATTACCAGCTTCATCTTAATGGTGTCAAACAGGCCAAAATGCAAATCGGGATTGCTTTAATGGGATTTATTGATTTATGTGCATATGCCTTTTAATCGTTTTTGTGCTTGACCTACACAATTGCTTTATATTTTAGTTCATAAAGAAAATGCAGGGCCCCCCTGCTCATATTAGGTATTAGTTGCTTAAAAAAAAAGTCTCCACCATGCAACTTTTAGGATTTGCGAGTAGAGCTGTTTCTTTATGTCCCTCACATGCTGCACCCCATTCTTCTAACAGCAAGTCAATATTGCTTTAATTCTTGCTTCAAACTGAAAAAGTAAATTTCAGGAACTGTGTTGAAGTATCATATACTAAGACTCAGAAATTGAGACGTTGTGCTGCCTAGACCACTTAGAGATACTGGTATAACCTATTTCAAGATATCTCCATGTGCTTCTTAGGAAACATTGAAATGTCACAGATTAATAAATGTCAGAAATGGTTTTATTTGGACTTCTAAAACAAGTTAGAGAATTTTGACTTGTAGCTCCTGCAACTGATGTGTTAGTCAAATAAACTGAGATAAGGTAATAACTGTCCTGGTCCTCAACCAGGCCCAAAGAGCGTTCCTGTAATTAATGAGGAGAGCCAGCCAGGGATATTTTCCTCTGAGATGATGTAGAGACAAGAGCGTTCTTGTAGCTGCATGTATAGCAGCATGGCTTTGATCTTCAATTTGCAGGAATATGAATTTCTGGTAACCCTCTTGCCCTTTAAAAAAGAAAGAAAAGGAAAAGAAAAAGGGGAAAAAAAAAAAAAAAGATAAACAATTGTTGAATAGATGCTGGTCCTTCAATAGAGTCTTCATTATACCTTGGATGAGCTGATTAAGTTCATAAAAATGACTCACTCTCTTTTTATTGGTGATAAAATGAGTTTAGTCTCATCTGGTGTGTAATTTAGTGTTCTTTTTTTGCCAGATTAAATCAAATCCATCTATTTTATACAAATGTACTAGTGTGGATTTCTATTAAATAGATTTGTGCCAAATCACTGCTCATATCTAATTTCTAATGCCTTTTCCTGAGTTTTTTAAAACTCTGACTAATTTACTCTACTGCTGCTCCACCCTGTCACGCCCTCTGCCATCCCAATTGGTAAGGGAGATTCACCAAGGAAACCTTAAAACTCCAGGAATGAGGGTTTTTTTCCTGTTAATTTTATTGTCTCACACGTTCCAAATGGTTAAAATAAAATTTACAGCACCCTGCTGTCTTAACAGTAAACTAGCTTTCCTTAAGGAAATTAAATCCATACAGTATGACTGGAGAGTAAGTCCTTTGGTACTTGCCTGAATTCATAATAGATCGAAGTGTGAAAACCTAAATAGATCATGTGCAAATGTAGATTTTTCAGAACAGTAAGGAAAGATTTAGAATAGTATAGTCTCAGTTAATCAGCCAACTACAGAATTCTAATTATCTCATCTGTGGATATACAGATGAGATATATATAGAGACATAGAGATTTCATTTCTAAAAGATGTTTTGCAGATACATTGCAAAACTGTACCTCTGCTATGTATAACTGTAGACAACCAAACAAATCAATCAATCTTCCAAACAGAAGCCCTCTGCAGAAATTATTTTGACATCTATAGGATTGGTTTGTGCTTGCTTTTGAATTAAGATGAAGATCTACTAAAATATATGTTGCTTTGTAAACCTATATTAAATATATTTGCTTTTCATATCATCCTTCTATTTAAGAGTTTTGGAAGTAAGTGGACATAATTCTACTTCCTATACTAGGTATTTAATTTAGGCACATTAAATTAGGAGTCTGTCCTCCAGGTATCATCAACAAAGACAAGAATAACACTCCTGAGAGATTATTTTAGGATACGGGCTAAAAGCCTTATTAATCATTCTCAGTAGTGTTCTTACAATGCAGTGTGGTTCTCACGCTGTATACTCTTTCACATATCTCTCTTTTTCATGAGTCCCTCAGTCTTTTTCTACATAAAATCAGACATGTAGAAACAATTACTCAAAATCAGCCAATTTAGTTATGAAATATGAACTTTCTCATGTAATGAAAGTATTAAAACCCTGAGAGCGGTTTTTGAAGTTTTCCTACCTGTTTCAATATGAGAGTGTCATAATACTTAAATTAGTACAAATTTCGATATCTGGAAGTTCATAACAATGCATATTTAGTGCACTGATCCTTCACTTTCTGGGACTGTCAAAGTTAGATAAATAGTATTCTCCTCAGCTGTCACTTCCTTTCTAGATAAAACAATGGAAGTATTTCTCATGTTTAATTTGAAATTAATGAAAAAAAGGAATCAGAATAGAATTAGTTCAGCATATTTCTGTCAGACAGAACTTAGATAATGGTTGACAAAACTAAAATTACTATTAACATGTTGGATAGACATTTGCTAAAGAATATTTCTCTATATTTCCTCTCGGTACTTTTTTTTCAGATATTGTATCCTCCTTCTCTTATTCAAGAATAATGATGGTATTCATACCCTTTTATGAGATAAGACGATAACATCACCTCAGCTTCTCAGATCTCTGCAGCCAGTTTCACAAGACTGTTTGGATAGATCAAGGATGGAAGTCACTATTCTTTGATAAGACAGCAAATCAAATTGTCTTACCAGTGTGTTACAACAAACACTGCCACTTCCATTTTTATTTCACAGTTATTGGGAGTATTTAGGGAAAGCAGAGTATAGGATGTTGGTAGATGTATCGTTTCCAACTGGTGTTTCACCTTGTTTCCCAGGTTTATTTCTTCATGTCTTTCAGCTAATTTTTGCATTCTGTTTCACATCATCTCTGTAAGTGTGAATTCCCAAAGTGAGCAGCACAACAGTGTGACAAGGACAGAATAAGCAAAAGCTGTTAAATGGTTATATTTATAGGAAAGGAGTCCTTCAAGCAGATTTTAGGAATTAACTGAAGAGCTGAAAAGCAAAAGCATACTCTTCCTTGACCCATATATTATGATAAAATCAGAGAATCCTGCAATCATAGAATGGTTTGAGTTGGAACAGACCTTAATGATCATCTCATTCCATCTCCCCTGCCCTGGGCAGGGACACCTCCCACTAGACCAGGTTGTTCAGGGCCCCACCCAGACTGACCTTGAACACTTCCAAGGATCAGGCATCCACAGCTTCTCTGCCAGCCCTGGTGAGGTCACACTTGGAGCGCTGTGTCCAGTTCTGGACTCCACACCACAAGAGACACGTGGACACATTGAAGGCAGTCCAATGAAGGGCCATGAAGTGAAGTATGTGTCCAATGCAGAAAGGGTAAGAGACCTGATCCTATTCAGCCTGGAGAAAAGAAGTCTCAGGCCAACGTCACAAGAATCTGAAAGGAGGGTGAAAAGAGGATGGAGCCAGGCTCTTTCATTTACTGGTGCCCACTGACAGAAGAGACAATGAGTACAAACTGAAACACCAGGAAACACTTTTTTATTTTGAGTGCGACTGAGCACAGGTTGCCCAGAGACGTTGTGGAGTCTCTCTCCTTTGATCTGTTCAAAACTTCCTGTACATGATCCTGTGCAACCTGCTCCTTCTGTCCTTTCTGTAGTATGGGGGTTTAACTAGATGACCTCTGGAAGTCCCCGACAACCTTAGCTGATCTGTGAATTAGTTAATCATTACTGGAGCAGGTTAAGACAGACAAGGCTTCCAAAAAATCAATGTAGGTACTAGGGAGTTTCCCAAGGAGCAGGAACTGTTTGTCAAAATTTTCCTTAACCGTAGGGTGCATGCAATAGACCTGTTGTCCTATAGTTTATTCTTCCTTATGCATCAGGTCTTCTGCTCCCAGAGAAGTCAGCAGATCTTGGGCATTAAGTTTGCTAGGTAGAGAGGCTTTACTTCACTAATCAAAATGCAAAAACGTTTTTTCATTTTGTGAGTTGATGTTTACATGTGTGGTAGATTAAGTATAGCAACATTTTACCATTTTCTTCTCTTCCTCTCACTTCTCTACTGTCTTCTTTTTCATACATTTTCTTACCATCTCATTATTACACAGAACCTGCTCTTAAAACTGCTATATTAACATTACATCAGTCTACCCATTTGACTTGTTCACTTTAATACTTGTAAAATACCTTGTACTGACAGTCAAGTAGAATAGTAAAAAGCTTAGTAATTCTACAGACTAGGGCTTTGTAGTTATGAATTTTCTAATGTATGCAGTGGTTATTTTTCCCTGGCATGCTTTGGGGTCTCTAGGTGCTTAGCTTGAGAAAGCAGAAAGGAACCATGTGTGAATTTAGAAGTACTATTATGCAGAGTGCATTAACTGAGGTTTACAACAGTTTGCTGTTTTGGAAAAAAAAAAAAAATTCTTTGGAGATTTGTTGGCACTAAATACAACAGCAGAAATATCACCAGCAACATGTTCTTTACATTCCCAGTGGAACCCTGAGGAACTCTGGCTGCTTTCCTTCCTCATTTACATTTATTTTCTACTTGTTCAGCAGAGTTCAGAAAGAAGAAAAGAATTCAATTTGCACATGGATCTACATTGTTCCTAGCTTTTCCTGTAAAGATGGCAAAAATACATGTTGATGGTTTGAACCTTTTTTTTAGCAAAAGGAAAAGAAGGGAAATAAATTCCGTGTCCATAGATGAAAAACATTAATCACTGAATACGAACGTTTAAAGTTCAGCCTTTTTTTCTGCAATCTTTTTTACAAGAAAAAAATGCAGTATCATTCATTAATTATTTTTGGCTATAATTTGAATATGTATCCGTGTGTGTATTTGTGTCATATGATTTAGCTTTGGTTTTTTATGGGTATTGTGGTATATATTTTGTGTGTGTTTTCTAATTTTGGTAAGTTTCAAATGAAATTTATATTTTTTCCTCCACGTTTTACAGACAGGCAAGAATTTCAAATAGTACATTAAAATAAAAATTGAGCTGCCTCAATTTTAGTGAACCTGTTGTACCCTCAGCAAGACGGTTCTTGCAGAGCAAATAGTGTCACGAAGTTATCACGAGTTACATGGATTTACGTGGATGATTTATGGTGATGATGTGTTTCACATCCTTTGTAATGACATGATCACCCATCAAAAAGAGATGAAAGTATGAGTATGGTGACATTGCAATGTCACTGTTCTGGTAGGTGTTATACAGTGTCATAATCCATGACACAATAATTTCTTGCTGACAAAGAAATACAGATGATTTGGCCTCCAATTAATCCATTATTCCTAGTCAAAAGGACAGCTTGAATTTTTAATTCAACCCCTCTCTACTTAATAATTCCTGGTTGTCCTTTAAAATACCCACAACAGGAGGTTTAAAAGCTTTCTTTGACAGTGCCTGTACAAAAATAACACTATAGTCTGTACTGCCCTCAGTAGTCTATAAGGTGCTACAAAAACGACTGTGCTTCATAGTTCAAATAATATTTTCTCAGGAACCTAGATAAATAAATAATAAGTTTTCTTTGATTTCCACTTCTGGTATAAGTGTCCTTTTCTCTTAGAGTACACTAAAAACCATGAATCAATATAACTGTTGTATCAGTGCTGTAGTGATTCATAAGAGGTATTCAAAATTTTCCCATGTTTTGACACAGTAGCAGAAGACCATCTGAAGTTTCATCTTGCAGACCCTGGCATTATCTAGATCTATTGCCAAAGGAATTTTCCCAGGTTGAGCAGACACATTTGTTTAAATCTCTCAATAAATCCACCGAATACAATCAGCGAATAGACGGAAGCTTATGTTACCAAATGCCTCTCAATTTTAAATGACAATGACTGAAAAAAAGTCATTATTATCTCCTTGACCTTGCACAATTTCTTAGAAAAACGTAAAGAGAGGGGTTTGTGGTCAAAATTCAGATCTGTTCTAAGCAGGTTTTTTCTTCTGTATTTCATTGCCTCCAAAATAGAGTTTTGCAGAAACAAGTTCCCCTCACTAGGTGATTACCGTGGGTCGCCGCTGAACACATGCCGTAGAGCTGTGAACTGTCAGAGAACTGACAGCACAAAGAAGGGCTGTTCTCAAAGCATGCACCTTATGTCCTATCCATTTTTCTGTGGTTTGATTATTTGAGTATTGACACCATTCGACCAGCTAACAGTACCAAGTGTGCCAAAGATGTTTACTTATTTTGCCATTAAGTACTTTTTTCTTATTGCAGCATATGTTCTTTTCTGGTTGGTTGGTTTCTTTTACATTTTTTAAAAAGCTTGACAGTGAAAATGCAGACAGAAGAAAATAGTAGAATCATAGAAAAATTGAGATCAGAAGGGACCTCTGGAGATCAATTAGTCCATCAGCTCAAAGCAGGGGTAATTATATCAAGGCACCCAGTCTGGGCTATGTCCATTAGAGTCCTGAAGAATTCCAAGAATAGAAATCTCACAGTCTCCCTGGAAAACATGTTGCAGTATTTGACCACCACTCTTATGGTTTTTTTTTCTTTGTATCCAGTACAAATTTCTCGTATTTCAACTTGTTTATTACTCCTCCTCCTATCAAGTTATAAGGTTAATGTAATGTCTGTTAATTAATGGCTTTATTTATAATTTACATTAAGCTGCTTGCGAGTGTAAAGAGCTGTAACATGAGTGTAATGATTAATGAAAAGAAAAAATTGAAAAAAAATATTGACTGGAATGGGTGGAGTAATGAGATTATTTTGAGGTTTCCTTTTGATGTAGGTGAACATAGTAGATCTGATTCTACTCTGTTTATTTGATTTTTTGAATAACTTAAAATCTAATTTTGCATTTACAATGTAGGGAAAGTGACATTTTGAAAATCTGTTACTGTACTTCCCTAATGCATTTTACTTTTTTTTTTTTAATGGAATGATTGTCATTGATTTTGGGTTTTTAGTCCCTTAAAATCTTGTTTACCCCCAATAAAAATAAGTAGAGTTGAGGGGAACAATATTGGCATTTTATATGAAGGACTTGGTACTTGACTTTGCTTCTGCAGTTGGGAGAAAGATTTTATTTGACTAAGCTGGAGCACCACAGGTCTTGAGTTATGAAAAACAAAAGTGGTTTTAGTGAAAATCATCATAGTGCTTTGGGAATCTAAATCACTCTTGGTCAGGAGTTATTGTAGCTCAGTGGAACAAAAATATTTCTGTATGGGTCCACTGTCTTTAAAATTTAATCAAATAAAGGGGAAATGTTCAGTATTTGTTAGAGAATGGCTTATAGAATACTTAATTATGATATGTAATTTTATCTTTTATGACTTAATTGGTCAATTTAAGAGGTTATTTCAATATACATGACCTATTAATGTACTATCTTTTTTAGATTATAACACCATTGGTTTTTCTATTTGAATTTATCACTTGAACCATTAAGATGTATAAGTCCCCATGATACAGAGCCAAATTAGATGATGATGATGTAAAGTTCCCTTTTTTTGGTGCTTGCTGTTACTTAATATTTAATATTTAATGCTGTTGTGTTGGACCTGGCACTTGAGTCATTTCCTGTGTTACTGTACATTTCTTTTTCTGCAGGAGTTGCCTTGAGGTCTTGTAATTTGCAGGCAATGGGGAGTTTCTATCAAGATTTTGACCAGTCTTTAATTATTTACCATGTCAAAGATTCTCTAATGTTTTTATTGCCCCCTCATGGGCCATTTGCTAAAAAGCAATTTGCTGTTTTGGAGATAAATTAGCTTTATTTTTGCTTGTTGTAATACACAGCAAAAGAGCTGTAAATGGGCTTTTTTTTCAGGTCATCAGAGAACCTATTAAATTCTACTGCCCTCATTTTTCACATTCTTAAAAGATCTATTTTTGGCCTTGTTAATAACAAAAAACATCTTGACATTTTAATACCGTAGTTGCCTTTTCCTAAAGACAATCGATAAAAGAGGGAGTGAACGATTGCAATTTGTTACTTTGTTTAGCAGTCCTACAGAGAGCCAGGTCACAGCTGGACAGCGCTGACTCTTGCCTGCCCATGGCCAACGAGTACTTTATGTCCCCACCTTGGTCTACCACATGGGACTTGCATTGTGCCACAAAGGAGAAGGGCTTTTGTCTAGGCTAAATCCACAGATGTGGGAGAAAAAAAGCTGGGAAAGTTTTAGACCTGTGTCATGGATCTTGTCTTGACCTGCCTAATGCAGTTCCTTGCTGGAATGAGGTGGTGAGTTGTGTCATCACACAACTGGCCATCTAATGGGATATAACTCCCATTTTTCACCTCTCCCTGAACTCTGTAGTACAAATCCTGTGAGTCTTAAGAAGATTTGAAGGATCAAGTTTGGTTGCCTTGGATTAGGCCTCAGTAAGTAATGCTGCTCTCTAGAGTGTTCTTTTCTTTCCCCTGATTCGATGTAGTTAGCACATTTCTCAAGTCCGTCGAGTGACTGAAATTGGGTGGGGTGGATCTGGATGGTAGGAACAGATTTGAGAGCAAAGGAAAGTTGGTTCCAGAACGTTTGTTTAAGTAGTTTTCTCTGCATTAACAAATAAAATAAAAAAAAAAAAATAGTGTTTCTGTTGGTTTTGCTTCCCTTTACAGCCACCAGACTTAACTGCTTGAAAATCAGCTGGAGACTTACAAAACAAGGCTAGGCTATTCCATAGTTTTGTGCCTCTTCATCTCATTTTAAATCAATAAGGCATTTCGTGTATAAATGAAAGGGGATGGTAGATAGCTTACTTCTTCAGTCATTTCCAATATACCTCTGTTTCCATGTCACTGTTTGAGACGTGCAAATATGTGTCTGTATTTATGTATACAAACCAACTCTTCCTTGGATGACACGTATTATGTAAAATAAACTCCTTGTATGCAAGGAGCTTTGTCTGTGATACACAGTGATTAATTTCTTACTCTACTTCGCATGCCACTCTGCAGTTTGTGGAATAACTTTGATACTGTCTAGATATTAGTATAAATTTACATTTATATAGGGCATTTCATGATGGAGCACTCTGAGCGTGCATAGGGACTCGGCATGCATGTATGAAAAGTACTCAGAGGAAACTTAATTCACTGCTGGAATTTAGCAGCTCTTCATGTGTACTTGGAGTTTCAGTATCTAAGTAGTTCTAATGCTCCTATCTTTGGATTATGGCATCCTCCACAAACACTATGAAACTATATTATAAGAAGGGTAGAATTCTACCTACTTATTCTAGTTTTAGCTCATTTAAGAAGATAGTTAAACTTCACTGTTTAAAAATCTGGTTTCTGACCAAAAAAAAAAAGTTGCAAAAAGAGAAGGGTTTGGAGTCAAACCCTGCCAGATAAAGTTTCTCTTCTCTTGTCATCTAGTCATCAGTTTCCATGGACTTTAATTGATAGCCACCTCCATATTAAAAGGTTGGCCAAAATCTTGTGGTATACTTGCAAAAACCAATAGACGAATAGCAATTGCAACAGTAAAGCATTGGATATCACTACTTGGAAGTACTTTTGGAGGGATTCAGGCAGAAAGTAAATACACACAGGCCATTTTCTTTGTTTCAGGAAATTAATTGTATTTTCTATATTTGCATGAAATGTGACAACAATTTTCTCCTTAGACACAGTCCTAAAAGTGATGTAAACAGAGAGTGGAATTACATTTAATTAAAATTATTGGTAACATAAATTTATATATGCAATAAAATACTTAAAAGAAAGTCTCTATGTTTATCATTGTCTCTTTAAGAATTAAGAATTTTCATGATTTTTACCAATTTTCGTGGTGAAATATGTAAAAGCCTGCAAAATACAACCCTGCAACTAGTCCTAGTCACTCTGGATGCCCAATTTCCCTTTTAAAATCTATTTTTATAATCAGTATTTTAATTTTTATCCATGTCAGGATTATTGTGGCTTTTCACTTCAAAAATCAAGAATTATTGTCTAATACAGAGAGACTTGAGGAATACACGGTTTTCTACTGAATTTTTCACCATTATTTTTCCTCTGTGATTTGTTTTTTGGTTTTTTTTTCCACTTAATTACAACAGATGTACATCCTTCTGTATTGGTCATATGTATAGATCTGTGGATCCTTTCTTTTAGCTGTAAAACCCTCATTTCTGTTGCATTCATTTCCAAACACTAAGCAGTTATTAAAATGCTGTTTGGAAGACATTGGCAGATGATCAGAATGTCTAGAAAAAAACAGGGAAAAAAAGGCAAATATTATCTAGAAAATAATGGGAAGCATTAGTTGCAGCTGCCATGCTTGAGCTGTATATTGCAATGCTAGAAGTGGGTATTCAAGGGAAAGGTGTCTTTACACAAGTATCTTACCGTCTAGGACTGGCACATTACAAAAAGGAAAGACTGAGAAGAAAACTGTTAGGTATTCTGAGTTCCACAGTCCTATTCCACAGTCATAGGAATAACATGAATATGTATTTTCTGGATTTTTTTCCCCTGTGATTTTGGGCACTCACAGAATATTCTGAGTTGGAAGGGACCCACAAGGATCATCAAACTCCAGCTCCTGGCCCTGCACAGAACAGCCCCAAGAATCATACCATCAGCTTCTTGAAAATTTCTGGGAGGGATTTGTACCTATGGAAACTGCAGTTTCAAACTAAGGCTCTGAATAGTGAGAAACAAGCAAACATCTCAGACTTTGCAGAGCTTAAAATTAGAGTAAGCAAGTAGACGATAAGGTACTAATTGTAAGGAAAATACACGTTTTTCCCTCAGCTGGGATTTTGAATACATAATAGCCGTGATAAGGGCATGATTATGCCTGATGGAGGTGTTGTTTAGAGAGTGTTTATAATTAGAGATTCTCCCAGTGTTTTGTCCTATCCAATTTGTTCGTTTTGATGGAAGAATCAATAGTGCTAGCCAAAATAATTGGGAAAATTAGTAGCAACTAATACAACACAATATGCATGTCCTTCTTGTTATAACTGGCATTTAGGCACGGCCTTGGCAGAGTGGCAGCACATATGCAGAGGCTGGAGAATCTGCAAACTGACAGCTGCTTAGATTTTGATCATTCTTTCATTTCAAATACATTCATTGTAGCAGTGAAAACAGATGAGGAGGCAGGGAAGCTTTACAAAAGACAGTGTCCCTGATAAGGATCAGTATCTCGTGGCTAATTGAAGGAATATGTGCATTACTTCTGTGAATGCCAGTTTTGTTGTTCCTCTCAAGCTGTTACAGGCTTCAAGATTTCACTTAGCTGAATTCACTTGTACTGAGGTTTTAGAAGCATAAAACCTACAGATAAAAACCTGTCTCACATGAAAATTGGAAAACCCAAAACTATCTCTTTTTGTATGTGTGCGTGTGTGTGTGTATGTGCATGTGTGTGTGTGCATGTGCACACATTATTTTATTATAGAGAACGAGGTTTTACTAAATAATATGAAAAAGGAGAAATATGCTTTAAAAATATGAAGAATTTAAATTAAAAAATATTTTTCTGCTTTCTACTTGCTTCTAATTGTAGAAAATGAATAAATGTTGTGGTGATAGTGAAACAGGGAGGCATTTTTTGTGTTGGGAATCCAGCTGTGGGAGAACACAAACACAAAAACATACTTAATCCATTAATCATCCGACTGCACAAAATGAGAGGAAGATCTGTGAAGATCTTGCCATATTATTCTTGTAATATAAATTCGTTTTTCTGGAGTCATACACTTCAATATCTATTAATTCATGTGACCACTGCTTTGTTCCCAGCCCATCTAATCAGTGAATGACTTTTTATTTTCCAGCGGCCAGTGTAAAAGGAATGGCTTATCTTAAGCACAGCTTTTACTATGTTTCCAAAAGTATTAGGTTTTGGTTTTTTTGTTTTAAAGCTGTATCAAAGAACAGACAATTTTTGGTTTCACAATCAGAGTTATCCTGGCATTTGGGGAGATGGTATGAGACAGCAAATGGGAGAGAGGGGACACAAGAACTAAAGACATGTTCTTATAATTCTTGGCTTGTTCTCTCAAAGGAAACAAAGAAAAGAAGACACCAACACAATAAATGGAATTAGATGGCATATTTTCATAGTGTATTTCTATATAAAAATTCATGTCTGATATCACTGCAAAGGCTATAGATCAACAGCATGAATAGGAAAAGTCCTGGAAGCTGCAATCTGGTTTGGTCTAAAAAAGTCCTCAGAATCAAAAGCAAATTCTTAGTAGGTAACCTCACTCTATGCTGCATTTCTAGACATTAATTGGGAATTAAATGGAGTATGGGATCCTTCTAGAACGGATTGGTTGAAACCCATCATAGAAGTAATAACAGATACATAGAATCATAAAATCCTAGAATGGTTTGTGTTGAAAGGGATCTTAAAGATTATCTAGTTCCAACACCTCTGCCATAGGCAGGGACACCTTCCACTAGATCAGGTTGCTCAAAGCCCCATCCAATCTGGCCATGAACATTTCCAGGGATGGGGCATCCACAGCTTCTCTGAGAAACTTGCTCCAGTGCTTCACTGCCCTCATAGTAAAAGATTTCTTCCTAATATATAATCTAAATCTATCCTCTTTCAGTTTAAAGCCATTACCCTTTGTTCTATCACTACATGTTCTTGTAAAAAGTCCTACTCCAGATTTCTTGTTGCCCCATTTAGGTCCTGGAAGGTGTTATAAGTTCTCCCTAGAACCTTTTCTACTGCAGGCTGAACAATCCCAACTCTCTCAGCCTGTCTTCATAGAAGAGGTTCTCCCGCCCTCTGATCATATTTGTGGCCCTCCCTTGGATGCACTCCAACAGTGCCATGTCTTTCTTATGTTGTGGCCCCAGAGCCAAATGCAACACTCCAGCTGGAGTCTCACAAGGGCTGAGCAGACAGACAGAATCCCCTCCCTTGCCCTGCTGCCTTACGCTGCTTTGGCTGCAGCCCAGGACACGGTTGGCTTTCTGGGCTGCAGATGCACATTGCTGGGTCATGTTGAGCTTCTTGTCCGCCAACACTCCCACGTCCTTCTTGCCAGAGCTGCTCTGAATCCAATCTCCACCCAGCCTGCATCTTTGTTTGTGATGTTTCCACCCTGTGTGCCAGACCATGCACTTGGCCTTGTTCAACTTCACGAGGTTGGTATGGGCCCGCCTCTCAAGATCCCTTCCCTCCAGCATATCAATGAATCATGTCATGTGGTTCTGCTGAGGAGAAGATTTTGGAAAGGAAATATTTTATATTTTTGTAATGTTTATATACTTCTAAATATATCTTAATGTAATAGAGGGCACTTAATGACACCTAGTTAATGGTATTATCTATTTAAGGTTTTAATGTTGAAACTAGTACTGTAATTTTTATCCTCAATTGTCATTACTTCTATAACCATTTTGGTGATGTATTCTGCTGTTTACTTTTTACAAAGGATAAAGTTCTCCAGTGCATAAGGAATGAAGGAAGGAAAAAGGTGTCCTTGAAAGTAGAGGGAATTTTCAGTTCCTTCTATCCCCCAACACTATTTAGACTTGCAAATAATGTGAATAAAAATTACATCTACATTTGTGGCCAGGCAGGCTGGCATACGTGTAAAAATTTTGAAGGAAAATAAGTCAGCTGAGGCGTCAGTCAGAAGCTGTTTAAGCTGTAATGATAAAGAGGATGAAAGAGTCTGTTCTAATTTTAATTAGTGCTAAAGGGATAGAAAGCAAAATTTACATTAACATTCTGAGTAATCTTGAACATTCATTGTTTTTTGGCAGTCTTAGTCAGCAGTCTATTTGAACCAGTCAGTCTTAGAAAATTGCATTATGATATATGGGTTTGATCATTTTCTTAAATCTGTTTGGCATGCAGCCATCATTTAGTAAATTGCAGAACAAAAGCATCAAAAGTACTTCATAGGGGAAAAAAGAGAGATAGAGAAGAAAAAGTAGATAAAATATACCAAGAATTTAAATTTCATATTTATATACCAAAAATATAGTCGTACCTGAGTGATCAAGTGTGACTTTCCTTTACTAACATTTGAAAAAAGTCCTAAAAGTACCATATATTCTGTAATCTGCCTTTGAACAAAAAGCATCTTTCATCATCAGAATGTACTTGGAAAACTTTGTGTTGAAATTCACCTTGAAAGCTGTGCTATCAAATTGTGTTGAAATATCTAAACAAACAAATCATGACTGCACCTCCTCGTTTATGTAGCAGCTGAAATCTTAAAGGGTTAAAAACAGCAGAAGAAAAGTCTGCAGAGCAAGTCCAAATCACTTGCTGAGTTAATTTGTTTTTGCTGAGTCCATTTCTCAGTATTGATTTTTGATCTGTGCAACACATTGCAAGGAGTTGGAATTCTTGCATCTAAAAGCAGTTGCTTTGCTTTGTTTATTCCAGCATGCACAGTGCATATCTTCTTACAATTATAATTTGTGGTTAGTTTTTGAAAAAAGGAAGCAATGTGGAGTAATTCAGGGTTTATTTCATGGTAGTTTGTGGACACCGAGTATAAAAAAAAATAAACCTTATAATCCCAGGTCAGTATTTGCCCAGACTTAGACTCTGGGTGAATGTACTTTCTATGAGATGTTACCTTAGTGCCTGAGTTTGAGGCAGTAGGTATGAACTCAGCAACCCCCGTTGTGAACCAGAGAAGTGAAATCACTGACATCACAGCCCCATAAGGATGCCCCAGCAAGGCATTCCCTGTCTGTGGAGCCTGAGCTGGAAGAATTCAAGCTTGCCTCTCAGACAGGTACAGTGCCAGCCTGACATAAAATATATTATAATTAAAATTGTTCTGAGATAGACCAGAACTGAATTTTTCCATGTACTCCTCCCTCTCCACAGGGACTCTTCTGTGACAGTGGACTCCTCTCCACTGACTAAACAAGAAATTCTTTCACTATTCTTCCTGCAATAAGGGAATATCACATGGCAGCTGGAACATCTTTAGCAGCACAAATTGAGATAGCTTCATTCTGAATGCTTTTGCTACAGTGTTCAGGGCAGCTCTGTCAGAGGTGATAGATAGAAGTTCTTCTGCTCCCAAAGTTAAAAATGAAGTTTAAATCTTTCCCAATGAATAAAAGGCTGGAATCTATTTCTTGCTTATTGTCTCATTTCACAAGAGAGAGCTGATCCAGCACTGCTCAGCAGATGACAGTTTATGGCTCCATCCTGTGCCAGAGTCAGATACCTATATCCTGATATCTGTATTGAGGTGCACCAGTGAATCTCTTACACTGAGAATTACGGCCCATTCCTCTGTCTGGAATTTCTTACTTATGTTAAAAGGCTTTGTGCTCTGTCAGCTGGCTTTTACAGTTCCTTGTTTTAAGCAAGTATCTCTCCAACCTGTTCATAAAAAGTTCAGTTAAAAGCTAGTTTCCTTGCAGTCAGCACAGAAATTTATGGAAAACCTTTACCGCCATTTAATCTAAATAAATTAATAGAACTACATTTTATTATTCTATTTTTCTTGAGAGAATGAAAGTCTCAAATTTCAAAGAAATTAAGGATCCTTCTAAGCAACCACCTTATTGGGACAGGAAACAAAAAATTCCAGGTAGTATACAATTACAAGGTTATGCAATTAAAAGTATAGATCAGAATAAAAATTAAATTTTAAATGTACAAGCCAGACAATAATAAAATATTAGATTAAACACTGTTAAAACATCGAAATGATCTGTGGGAGAAAAAAATTAATATGTTTACTGTCGAGCTTCATAAAATTTGGCAAATAATCTATGCAATAGTATTAATTCTGGAATATGCCCCTC
This sequence comes from Mohoua ochrocephala, assembly GCA_013398855.1. NCBI lineage: Eukaryota > Metazoa > Chordata > Aves > Passeriformes > Acanthizidae > Mohoua > Mohoua ochrocephala. The sequence goes on along the minus strand of VZTA01012717.1, from coordinate 44,582 downwards.
TCATGCCACAGTGTAATCAGATTTAGCCAAACTATAAGACCTTTGGCAGGATAAACTGTCAGATACTGACCATATTTATCTTATAATCTAACAGGTGTGATGCTTCCCTGAAGATAAGGTACTTGTGTTCATAATCTTTCTCTGAATAAATTAGATCAGAGAACTGAAACCAGGTCTGTCTTGTCTACATATCATGCGTGTAGCAAAGGCCATGACCGCCTCATCTTAAAGTAAAAGAAAAAAAATTGAATTGAAAGACTTTCAAAATTGGTAAGTTACTGTGCAACATTGCAGTTCACATTTTCCAGCAGCCTTCCGGTACCGAAAGCAGGTGACAAAAGAGCTGGAGAGGGACTTTTCATAAGGGCATTTAGTGACAGCACAAGGGAAACAGCCTTAAGCTGAAAGAAGGTAGATTTAGGTGAGATATTAGGAAGAAATTATTTATTGTGAGGTTGGTGAGACACTGAAATAGGTTGTCCAGAGAAGTTGTGGATGCCCTATCTCTGGAAATGTTCACAGTCAGATTGCATGGGGCAATATGGCCTAGTGGAAGGTTCCCTGCCCACAGCCAGGGGTTGGAACTAGATGGTCTTTAAGGTCCCTTCCAACCCAAACCATTCTCTAATTCTATTTAACCATAGCATTTGTTAGTTTTTAGACAGGCAAACAATATCCAGCAATATTTTCAAAAGGCATGCCTAAATTGTCAAGCATTACTTAAACTGTCCAGCACTGATTCAAACAGCACCTAATGCTGATATTTAACATTATCAAGTTAAAAGAAATATCACAATAGAATACAGTAAAATTTTCCCACCTCTTAAACTTCCTGCCTTATTTCTTTGGAGTACTGTTTCATACAAATGTTGTGCTGAAAAAAATCAGATTTGGAGACAAACAACTAAAAAACCTTAAAATGTATAGAATTAACTATTGTCTTGCTGTAATGAAAGGTAAACTGGAGTTGTCAGGAGCTGATGACAATTATAAAGCAATTAGGGCGAGAAAGGATGTAATACATTGCTTTCCTTTAATGTGTTATCCACATTAAGAGCTGTCTAGCTCAGCCTTATCAAAATGCCACTCTTCAGGATGCCAGTAACATATAATCTATCAGCACAAAATGTGCAAAAAACTGTGCTACCACTTTTTGACTGAGGCATTTCCTAACACAGGTGAGCACTATGTTATATCTAGATCTTAAGTTGTCCGTGGATCCTTGTTTAGGCAGAGTTTAATACTGTTTGTGTGCAGACAACGAGGAAAAGATTATGCAGGAGACGGATGAGCATATTTCAAATTGCTTCCCTCCTGTTTTCTCTCACCAGGATGAGATGCATGAATGAATATTTAGTAGAAATGAAAAGCAAAATTATAGGAACACACATATTTTGCATATGTCCACAGTATTTCTCTCTATAATAGTCCCTTTGTTCTGTGCAGTGAGTTGAGACCATTCTTCCTGTGGCTACATAAGTAAAACAGCTAGGTTCAATAATCACTAGTCTACTCTTAAAAATATAAACTCTATATAAATTAAATTGCATAGTTCATTATTTTTCTTGTATCTTCAAGAAGATTTGTGGTGTTTATATTTGGCAAGCTCTTTGCTAGAATAAGGTGAAAGATTTTGAAATCTTTAGTATTCAAAGAGCCATGTTATTGGAAGAAAAAAACAACTTTTTAACGTAATTTATAGCTACGACTCACTGTGGGATTTCTTGCTGGGAATGATCTAGCAAGACTGTGTGCATGAAACACAAAACATGTTTTACTTTGGTTACCACTGACTGATTCGAGTAATGTTTTCTCCCACTGCACAAATGGCCACTAATTATTATTATATAAATATAAAGCATATTTACACCTTAGAGATAACATGTTGCAATACATGAATCTCTGCAGTGAATGTTCTCTACAAGTCAAAATTAATTTCCACATCCTATCTCTTGTGGTACTGGTGGTGTGAGTGTATATAATGAGTAAAAGTGTTCCCTTTTTATGTAGCTTCGCTTGAGAGGAGGCATCCTAAATATTTGGCTTATGACTGCAGGTAAATGTTGGATAAACTGCAGAGAGGACTGTTCTACTTTCCCCTTGCAGTATCAAGATCTTCCATGCAGAACACTCTATGAATGTTAGTAGAAAAGCAAACTCGTTTCAGTATGTAAGAACTGATTCATGCTACTGAGAGAAGTTTGGCTTGTTCTGGTTTTTACCATACTAACATCATTTAGATGATTTTTGACTCGCCCATGTTTTTTTAATGAACTCTTAAGAGTGATAAATGTTTAATAAACATTTCAAGATATGTTTCTTTATTATAGTTTTGTCACTTTTTCTAGTTGAAGGTCAAGGCTTCAGAAGGGACAGGGATATCCTGGAGATTAAGGCATAGTTGTGATGATGGTTTTTCCAGAGTGGCTGCCTACACCACAAGGTGAAGTTCCACAGGCTTGCCAAGTTATGGCTGACAAATGAAGAATAAAACCAAACATGCAATTCCATACTGACTTGCCAACTGACAACTTAAAATTTGGTCATAGGATTATTTTTACCCTTTTAGATAACCTGGCAGAAGGTATGTGAACCAAAGGTGAGAGGATTACTCATATCAGAAGGAGAGGGAAAACAAAGTGCGTAGTAAATCAAGTTGATGAACATCTTATATAAATGTTTATTAATGCAAGAAATGTAAACAGCAGCATCTTATAATTATGATAATGATTACATATACAACTTTGTTATCATAACATAAATTGGTGAAGTCACATGGTTGGAACAGAATCATAAACTGTACTCCTTGCCTAGGATGCACTGCCTAGTGAAAAAGGAGGCATGACATAGTCCATGAGCAATATAAGCCCTTTTTCAAGTTGCCAGAGGAACTGTACCTGCTGCAAGTCTGCATGATAACAAAACGGGAGATGACCATGGGTACTGTGACTGAGGTTGCAGCTCAGTGAGAACGTTCACATGGATAAGGTTTCTGTACAGGAGATTAATGGATTTCCCCAAAGCGCAGGCCTTAGATGAAGTGAAAGGTTTAAACTACCTGTCCAATCACTCAGAAACAACCACAGTAGAATCCAGACTGACAAGCAAATTTGGGAGTATGTTAGACATACACTTTTTTCAAAAACAGTTAAAAGGACAAAATAAGCATCCATAACCTGATGGTTTTCTCTGACAAAGTGGAAGGAAAAATGTAAATAATCATGCGATTTAGACAAAGATTAAGAAAGAAAATTCACAAAGTTTAATAAGATAGAGACATGAGAAGAATGGAAATATGAATGAGGTATATGTGTACCTTCATGCATCTACTTTACAAATCTGACCCATAAGATAAACTTGTTATAACTGCCTTAGTGCCTTCATTAATGCCACAGAAGCAGACAGCCTACTATAATTCCACTAAACAGGGCTGACTGTCAGGGAGTTGATGTGCTCTTCCTCCAAATAATGAAGAAAGGTGACATTGGCTGCTCAAAAATAAAATTTAAAAATCAGCCCATTTGTAAATGGCCAACTGAGAGGCAGCTTGAAGTAGGCTTAAAGCCATCAGTCACAGCCTGTACAACAGAGCTTGCAGCCAAATATTTTATTTAAATTACAAGATTTCTTAGCAAAGATAGTTGGTGAATATTCCAAGTATTTTGAGAAGGATAATTATAGTTTCTATGCAATTGTGGACATTTGCCAGGAACAGGGGAAATCATTTCCTAAACATTCAGTATGTGCTGTTTTCTAGAAATAGTGTGAAAATCTATCACCATTTTTTTAAAAGGGGGAATAGAAAAAATCCTAACATCCTAAAAATTTTCAAATTGTGGGGGGACTGGAAAAGGCCAAGTCAGAAACCTAGAGCTCGCATCTGTTTTTGCCAAACTTGGGAGAACAGGTATTGTTCATATTATAAAACAGATTACTTTAATGGTGTGTTTAGCTGCAGCGCAGCCTGCAAAATGTGACTAATTATCTCACATAACTTCAAGAAACTCATTTCCCAAAGGAATGGTGACAATAAAACTTTATCCTTACAGCACTTTGCATTTGTGAGTCTAGAAAAGATGTCTCAAATTTACTAATTAAGTCTCACAAACCTCAAGAGAACAAGTAAAACAATAGTTTACTAATTTTTATGGATGCTGCACATCCAAATAATGTGACTTGGGAAAGGTCACATGAAGTCAGACAGAGCTAGAAAGCGATCAAAAGATATTCTTCTTTCCTAAAGGCCAGCAGCAAAGGAGTACCCAGCAAACAACTCTGTTCTGTTGCAGCTGGGGTTGCTGCATGCCTGTATCCATTAAAGTATCGAGAAGTCTCTTGCTATAGTTTTCACCCTCTTTTTTGCTCTACTTTTTTACATTAAAACATAAATAGTAACTTTCTGCATATTAGGTATAATAAATTAGCCTTTTTCTAGGGCAGTTAGAACAAGTTTGAAATTCTTTAAATATTTGTTCAGCATGTATTTGTAGTGTTGGGAGAGAATATGTAGCTTATTCATCACAAGGGTGAAATAAAGGAAGATTCTGTTAGGGAAATTTGTGAACTTAAAATGTGTGCTATAAGTAAGACAGACTCCTTTAAATAACAAGCATGTATGATACTCTACTATATGCTTTACATCCTATTTCTACAATCAGGAAAATTTGTATTTTTATGTAGCTGCTTTAACAATTTGGGGCATCTGTCTGTGTTTCACTGAAGAATGCTCATTAAGTCCTAAAATTGCCATGTTACTGAATGCCTCAAGGAGTATTAAGTCCATCACAAACTGACAAATTCTCTAACAGAAATCAATCTTCTTGTCTGGTTGAAGCTGCAAAACAAACAGTATCAGCCATTAATCTGGCAGACTGGCTTGTGGCCAAAAAAACAGTTAAGCTAAGAAGGCCACATGAACTGGGAAGAACTTTCTAGGTTAAAAGAGAGAGAGAGAGAGAGATATCTGGAATGAAATATCCCTCAGAAAAAGCATGGTTTTCAAGTTGCTGGTTCTCAGTTATAATAAATACAGATGGAGAAAAAAAGCAAAGGAAGGGTTCTGTTTGCTAAAGAGAGGTTTGTCTCAACAGAAGGGTCACTTAAGAACAAAACAACCTTGATGAAGGAGTGAGATGAATAAACCTTGATTTGAAACAAAAGGCGTGCTCAAAAGAATACCCTGAAATTCCAAGGAAGGCTCTGGCCTACACCCCCCAAACTCTCAAGACCGCAAGAAGAAATTGAGGAGAAAATAGACATATCTACAGATGATTTTATTGTTTTGTTTACATGCCCATTTTTTGCTAAAGAAGGAATAAATTATTTTCTCTCATTTACAAAACTAACTGTACATTTCTCATGAATGAACTTTAAACTATTGTGCCCATAGCACTGAAATTGTGGCAACGTGGTCTCACACCTGTGAAAGGACTAAAGGACAGATTATGGCTTTTCTCTAACGCAACCCAGTCAGACAAATTAAAATCTGAGTGTAAATAGGCTGTAGGACCTATTCCAAAGAAGCAGACTCAAGGCTATGTCTAAAATGTTAAATAAAAGTGTATCAGAGATCACTAGGAGGCCAAATGTCAGCAAATGGTCATTTGATCAAAGGAAAAAAATGGGAGATAGCTCTTTCACCTACAGGTTTGTTGTCCAAGGGTTGGGTTGTCCAAAACAGAGGTAGAATATGAAGATAAAAGTTGTATGCTCAGAGCTTTGGAAGTGTGAGCAGTTGAGCAGAGTTAATAATCCAGAAGCATAAGGATAAGGCTAATTTCTTAATCCTTTTTTGTGTATTTTTTCTGTTAAAAAGGAAGGAGAGGAGAGGAGAGGAGAGGAGAGGAGAGGAGAGGGGAGCAGGGGGCTGTTTTGAGTGTTTTTTTTTA